>PVJI01000421.1:223465-268839 GCA_004026765.1 Micronycteris hirsuta
CTGAGACAAAAAAGCTCCTTCTTTGTAATACCATTTCCAACCTCTTTTCTTGACCATCTCTCCTGTATCACCTGCACTACCTTTCTATAAGTAAGAAAATCATAAAAGTTGATAGGCAAAATACTCCAACCTTCTTCCCACCTGGCCAGGCATTTTCCTTCACCTCAAAGCGAGTTTTTTGTTTGTTTGTTTTTTCCCCCTGTAGGTTTTGAAACCTGGGGCAAGAAGACCTGAGTAGTAGGCATGATTCAGCCTGGAATTAGGGCAGCCTGGAAATCGGAGGAACAAGATTCAGGTTTGACAGTCAGCATTTGGACTATTTAGGCATGAGAGCACAGTTCCTAGATGGATTTTTTAAAAAGCCAGTGGTTCTTAAATGTGAGTCTATGACACCAGGTTTCGGATGAGTAGAGGAGCAGGGGGAGGCAAGTTTGAAAGCTTTAATTTGCGAGAGGACAAACTTTTTGAACTCTTCACTTAGAAGGTGCAAATCTGTCTGTAATCATTTTCAGCTCATCCGGAAGCTGCTTTCCAAGCAAAGTCTCAAAGTAAATAAACACCCCTCCCTGCTCAAAGTCATGCCTTTAACGGGAACACTGTCTGCCTAATTACGCTCGCATTATGCAAGGTGCACTGCGGGGAATGGAACGAGAGACAAATAATTGCGCCATTGTGCGCGGCCGGCGAGCCCGCGCGGCCTCTCCCAGTTTTCAGCACTGCGCGCTCGGAAGGCGGCGGGGCTCCGCTCCCTCAAAACCGCCGCCGGGGCGAGCCAGAGACTCCTGCCTAATTAAACCGGGTTTTCCTACCGGTGGATGTCAGGATTTTAGAAAAAGTGGTGAAGGAAGGAAAAGAGGGGCACCAGGGGTATTTCCTGGAATCGAAGCAAAGTTGCTTTGCTAAGTTTTGTCATTGTTATTCTTTGAACGCTTTTGTACTTCAGGCAAAAACTTGAGGGACCCAGGAAATTGCTAGGAAGAGTTCCAGGACCATCACTGGGAGCCTCGAGGAGACCGAACCTTTTGGAAAATGATTGTCTTTTCTGTGTTTCTGTAAACCTTCGTGATCAAACAGGTTCTCAAATTCGGGAATAAATGGGGAAAATAGGAAAAGCTTTATAATCTCTAGGTGAAAGAGTTAGATTAATTTTCCAAATGAGAATGCAATTCAATTAATCTCAGGTATAATTTCTTGACCGAGTAGTAAAAACTAGGGGTCTTAACGCAGAGACAGGTTGGTGAGCATAGCTCTGCTGGTTACTCAGCTGCAATTATTTACGATATTCTATTTACTATCATTTCCCCTTTAAAAACCAAAGAATTAATTTCCATTTAATTTGGCTAGGACTGCAATTGTATATTCAGGATGGGGAGTTGCATATTTGGATGATGTTCTCAAAAAAAGAAATATGTCTGTAATTACCTCCAAACCTCGTGAGTTCACATGGAGACTCTGTACTAAAAAAGATTGAATCACACCCTATTGGTTTAACTATCTTCTTAAATATTTTCTTACATTAGCAAAATTTACAATATACTAGCCCTCTATGAAAGTAATTTGGAAAGAAAGTATATAGGCTTTGAAATGTACAGAAACTAAGGGAGAATGAGCATTAGTGCAGAAAACTAAGTCCTTGTAGATTGTTAGAAAGAATTTCTTTAAAAAAATATAGATGCTTTGCTATTTAATTAGTTGATCCCCTCCAGCTTTAAAAACTCCACAGGACTCTAGCTAAAGGTGTACACAAACATTTCCCCAGAGGGCTTATGTATATTTATTTATTCATGAGCCCAAGGCAACCAGTGTTTTATAAACAGAGATAGTAATGGGGTGAGGGGTTGGTGGAGGTAAAATGCTTCTGAAATGAGTTCCAGAGAAGCAAGTTCCTGAATGGTGGTCTGTCTTTAGGAAAGTTATTTATCAGCACACAAAGGTTTCAGTGAAAATAGTCACGATGCCTGGAGTTAATGGGTTATGGATCTCACAAGTAACAGTACTCTGCATTTTTCAGTTACCTTTTTCCTAGGCACAAGCACACATATGACCCCCCGTTCATATATCATATATATCAGGGGATATATAGATCATATATATATCAGGGGATATATAGATCATATCTATATTGGGGACATACATATCATAAGATATGTATCAGGGGATATATATATCATATATATCAACAAAAATATACCTCAAAGTATGTCATAAATGCAAACATGAAAACAGAGTTGTCTGGGAGCAGAATCAGAGTAAGTAACAGAGAATTAGAAAAGATGAAAGCTGTATGGAATGTCAGCTGAACTGATGACTTTAGACAGTGCTTATTTATGAAACCCTGCCTGGTTGAAGGCATGAGCATCCTTGGGGAGCCCCCGACAAGATACCTAGGTCCTGCAGAAATGGCAAACTGAGTACAAGGCCCATAATATATGCTTTCTCTGGAGTAAGAATTAAAACTGAGAAAGCGGCTCTAGTCTCACATTTAATAAACACTTAAGACTTGGGAGACCTAGCAAAATTATTATTTTTTTGAGTCTATAAAGCATTTGCGTTGATTGCCATTATTCTCCTCAAACTTTTCTGTGTACAATTTTCTGTTCTCCTGAAACTCCTCTAAATTTTTATGAGAACCCCCTGATAATCTTCATAAATCCTGAAGCTTTTATATCCCACCTCTTTATCATCATTTTGAAAAGTAAAATATATTCATTCTGAATAAATGATCTAATTCCTAGAATTATGAAATAATTTATTTTTTCTATTGACATTAGTTAATTACCTCTGAATTTTAGTTATTTTTAAGTATGTTTGTAGCATGGTTCTTGATTGAGAGTCATTTTTATTCTCAGTGTTATTGTGATTGCTATTTCCTGAACACAGTAAATATCTGTAGATCCTGAAATGTCATAAAGCTCTGGTCCACAGTTATGGTCAGAGACTTGGACTATTTTCCTATATTATTGTTTTATATTTAAACAAGTGAGTAGAACCTTATTTGGTTATTAATACATATGATTTTCTAATAATTAAAATATCCATAGATACTATTTTTCATATTTCTTATAAAAACTTTGTAATGACTTCATATGTTGTTTCTTTTAGCTTAAACATCCTGTCTCATGATAATTCAAGGCAAAATCATAGCACAGCAATTCGAATGAGGACAAAAGGGCAAATAAAATTGTCTAAATATGCATGGGCTCTACTCTGCGGTTGGTCATGTTGTAAAAGAATGTACATTGTGGGCTAAGCTTATAGAAGGATTCTAAGAGAAGACTTCAGGCAAGTTTTAGTGTCCTTGTATGCTTAAGGATCATGATGGGGAGTTAATTATAATTTCTTTCCCAAAGGAAAAATTTCTCTGTAATATTTGTTGTTTTCAATATCAACAGACCTTATATTGGAAATCAGGGTGTGTGACCTTAATTACCTAAGGTGGAGGAATATAAAGTTTGTATTATCTTTTTACATTATGAAGTATAAATGTGAATTAAATTAATATAATCATTCAAATAGCCAATGCTTTAAAAAATATTAGCTTTATATATGTATCTGTATATCTGTATATATGTATGCACACATACATTATATATACACACATGCACAGGTTGAAACAAATTTAAAAGTGTTTAAAATCTTTTTTATATTATAGGCTGTTCATTTTTACAAAAGTAAAGGTACTTAAAAAGATAGTCTTTAAAAACTTAGCCCAAGTAACAAATGATGGAATTAACATGCTAAGGAATAAGATTGATATAATTTGCTACCTTTTCTAAGGATAATTTTAGATTTCAAATTTTAGGTATTGTACTGTCTTATTAAATAAGATTCTCTTGCAGCAGCTTTGACTTAGATATTGGTTGAATCACACCTTCAATATGTTAGTTTATTAAAAAACATAATGTTACATTGCAGCTGCCTGGGAATAGGTTTTATGTGTGTGCACTTTTGTAAATGTGGGAAATATTTGTTCACAATGACCTCTTTGAGGCAACATTTTAACTATTTTCCTACCCTAATCAGTTCAATAGATCTTTAAAAATACACTTTTTTGTATGACACAACTATGAAATTAAAAATAAAAACTATAAAAAAGCAGCTTATTCACATTGGCCGCGGTAATATTTACCTCACACTGGGCACATTATATTTTGGAAGTGAAGCTGATAACCCAGAACATGTTGTGCGGACCTGCATGGAAGTGCTCGGCTGCAAAAAGCAAAGGTGCAGCCAGCCTGGCAGCATTCCTGGGAGCTGGGAGCCTTTTTACCGCTGCAGGTCTGTTTTTCAGGGGGTCAGTTCAACAGCTTTTTTGACTCATGATGAACCTGATGTGATAAACACCTTCTGTGTATAGCTTGTGACAGAGTACTCAGGCCCTTTTGATTTTAAATGAGCAAGTATTCTCCCAAGCTTCTATAGTGTTGAGAGTTAAGAAAAAACACAATTTCACATATGAAATTATTCTGATCAGATATGTTCATAGTTACATATTTACATAGTATATACATACATATACACATGTTAAATCAAGAGAATGTTTTTACACCCTCAGAGTCACAGATAGAGGATTAGACATGTGCATTGTTTTATTTTATCATATTGAAATAACCTTTTAGAAAATTAACAATGCCTGATAGAATTGCAAGGGATCCATCTACATTTAGGGATGTAGTGGGGAAAGGTAATCATCAAAGCCAGCTAAAACAAAATATGAGAGTCTAGAGAATTTTTCCTCATTTAAGCAACTTTGAGAGTAGATGTAGTAAAAGGGAGGCTTGTCTTTGGTGGAACACCAACTATCACTTATATTGGATCCTTCGTTTTACAGATGAAGAAAATGAGATTTGTGAAAATGAACTGATTCTAGGCAGCATGATTAGTCTAGGACCAGATCTAAGCTTTCTGATCTCCACATCACTTTTATTTATGGGATTAGGTACATTAATGTTACCTGTAATCTCTTTGAAAAACAAGTCTGTGCCTCTCACAACTTTATTGTACTTGAATATTTCGGAACAAAAGCTCTCAATGAAAACAATGAAATTAAACTCCTGAGTGTTAACTGTATTTCTTAAGGGCCGCAAGGCCAAATTATTGGGTTGGCCAAAACGTCCATTCAGTTTTTTCTATAAAATAAAATACACGTTTTTCATTTTCACCAATAACTTTGTTGATTTGGATATTTTGAGTATATCAACTATCTCCCACATGATATAACATTGATTTTTCTCAATTATTGTACCAATTTGATTGCTATCTACTGCAACTAGTCTATCTGATCATGGAACATTGTCCAGAAAGAAATCTCCAGCACAAAATTTAACATACCACCTCTAACACATTCTATCAGCCACAGCACCTTCTCCGTATACTGTACACATCTGTTTTTGCATTTCAGATGCATTTTTACCTTTCTTGAAATGATAAAGCATAATATGACAAAAATGCATATTTTCTTTCATCTTCAATATTAAAATGGCTACATAAAAATTAACCAATTTTGATTTTTTAAATGCATGCTGTTATGACAGCTGTCACAATACAATCTAAAAAAACTGTTTTGAATGTAATTAAAGACAACTAAGTGCTTACTAGAGCCATCTTATGGAAAAACCAAACAAACTTTTGGCCAACCCAATACTTCACCAGAAACCTATTCGATTCTTGGAATAAGGGTACAGTAATTATGATATAGGAAGACACTATTCTAGTGGATTCTAATTTTTTTTAAATATTTTATTTATTTATTTTTAGAGAGAGGGGGAGGGAGGGAGACAGAGAGGGAGAGAAACAGCAATGTATGGTTGCCTCTCACATGGCCCTCACTGGGGACCTGGCCTGCAACCCAGGCATGAGCCCTGACTGGGAATTGAACCGGGACCCTTTGGTTCCCAGCCCATGCTCAATCCACTGAGATACACCAGCCAGGGCTAGTGGATTCTAATTTGAGAGAGAAGGAGGCCCTAAGTCCTTGACCCATTGATAATTACGATACCAAGACTGAAATAAGTGATGTGACATAGATACATACATGAAAGAAGCTTTTAGAAGTTTTAAAAACCATGATTAGTGCCACAATATGCATATAGGTAGGGCTTGCAGAGGGAAGATATACACACAGTAGGTAGGATTCTGGAAGTAAATTTAGTGTAGAATAAATTATCCAAATTAACAAAGCTTAAAATATATACTTTATTATTGTTTAAAATTTTTGTATATCATTTAGGCAGTAAAGCTCTTTAGAGGCCTAGAAAAACAATGTTGATTGCCTTGTATTTGATTTTAACTGATTTTGTAATGACTGATCAAATTAGAAAATTTTGCATTAAAAATAATATATCAGTCCTATCCCCACTTTTTGAACTGAAAAAGGTAATCACCCTTAAATTAGGCCATTTTCCCAGGGAAATCTTGGGAGAAAACAATATTTGATCAATTAATGGTTACACAAAGGGCTTTTTATGATAGCTTTGGGGAAATGGTTTTGATTATTTGAAATAAATAAACACTGATAATTTTGAGACGTTGGCAGTATAGTGTGTTCAGTATAGTAAACCAAACAAAAAATTTGAAATATATAGTTTGAGTTGGGAAAATGATGCTTCTTTATGCCTATCAAATAGGCATTTGACAACACCTGCATTACACAATCTAAAGTTGTTGCCCCATTCTTGGAGCTGGAAATATGGAAAGATAATTAGTAGGTTGTCTCCCAAATGTCCTCTTTATTAGCTTGAGAATTAGCCTGGTCTTCTTCTTTTTTTAAAAAGATATTTTAAAAAAGTTTTATTGATTGATTTTAGAGATAGAGAGTAAGGAAGAGAGAGACAGAGAGAGAAGCATCAATTTGCTGCTCCACCTATCTCTGTGCTCACTGGTTGATTCCCACATGTGCCCTGACTGGGGATGGAACCCATAACCCTGGCATATCAGGATGATGCTCCAACCAATTGAGATACAAAGCCAGGACTAGCCAGGTCTTCTTCATACCCAAACTAATCTACTGAGGGTATGTACATCAATATGGAGCTTTCATGATCTTTTGGAAATTGAGGATTTTACTTATCCTGGGTCACCAGGTTACTTCATTTTTTAAAAAAATGTGATTTTATCCCACTGCAAAAGATGTTTATAATGGATGGTGCGATAGTGCCACAACCTGGACACTGTTGAACTGTCTTTTCCAAGGTATTATTTTTACTGGGAAAATATATCCCTATTGCTGTTAACATACTTTAATTATGATGCTTAAACTTTTTTTAAAAACAGAATTAATACTGGGTTATAAATTCAGTGGAAGATATTATCATAGGACACTGCCACAGAGAGGCTGTATTTTGGAGTTTTCCATACAAAAGATTGTCTGTATTTTATTTGAATGTGGGTTAAAGCTTCAGAATGCAGGAAGGGATTATTTCATTTTGGCTATGAAGACCAGTGGCCCCTTCCAGAAAATATTATGTTTTGAATAACATTTAGAAAATGTGGATAGATTGTATAGTGTATTGGATAATAGGTTACAAAAACCACTGAAAAACCAGATATTTATATGTATATGAAAAACTTCCTTCTTCCAGTTCATCTTGGATATTGAGGCAGTTTTCATATGACAAACTGGATGAGAATGGCAAAGTCAGTTGCCTTCATTAGCAATGCCTTTCAGATGAGTGCTGTGCTGGAGATTTTATGGCTAGCCGCTTTGACAGACATTACTGTGGCGAGTGTTGTCTGGCCTATTGCTTCAACAAACCAGAAGACAAGTAATTGCATATGGGTTAATAAAAGATATGAGCAATGGCAAAAGCTCTGTCATCCAGCCCTGGCCTGTGTGGCTCAGTTGATTGGGCATTGAAAGGTTGCTGGTTGATTCCCGGTCAGGGAACTTGCCCAGATTGCTGGTCAGTCCCAAGGTGGGGTGCAGATAGATGTTTCTCTGCCTCTATTTATCCATTCCTTACCCTCTCTCTAAAAATAAATAAATAAAATCTGAAAAAATAAAGAACTGTCATGCATTTAGGAACAATCAGATTTTGGGCACTTTACATAAAATATCCCATGTAATTCTCACATATACCTCAATCAAGAGGTGACACCCTTATTTATAAAGAAAATGAGGGCTCAATGAATCTAAGAAACTTGCCCCACGATATCCAAGACAGTAACCATATAATTTCTCATTTAAAGACACGTTTGAGTATGAAAGGAATAGTTAATTATGCCTGGACAACGGGTGTAAAGAGGACTTTTCCTAGACAAACCAGGCTACAGAGCTGTGCACTCTGTATGCATTTGACTCACCCAGGTTTCTCACCTGTCTGGGTCCGTGCTGTAGCCACCCTGCGATGATGCGGTAGTAGTTGATTAGCTGAGGCCGATAGAGAGGAAAGGAAGAAAGAAGTTGGTTCTTCGATGATCATGTTGGTCTACTCTCTCCCCCACCTTCATGTTAAGTAGATAAAAATATCTGTACTATTTAAGCCTTGTATTTCATATTTTGTTACTTGATGCTGAATATACTTCAACTTAAGGAAATGTCATAAATTATACAAGCAGTGGCAATAATATGTGATGTCTGCTAAAATAAGGGGAGGGCAGGACGCTTTGAGAGGTCACTTAAAACCACCTGATATAATCTTGTGCTAGTGTGTGTGTGAGTGTTTGTGTGTGTGTGTGTGTGTGTGCAGAGATGGTGGATGAGAGGCTCCTAAAGGAAACAACATAAAATAGAAATGTGGGCATTGAGTTCTGTTTAGCTATATTTTTGTGTTCTGGAAACACTAAGTTTTCCTTCCCAAGAACTTTTGGCTTCAGTGGTTTATAAGTGCTTTGCTTTGCAATTTTGACAGGCAAGTAATCTGAGGTTGAGTTGCCAAGATCAACATGATGCAGAGATTCAACTTTCAAAAGCACCTGAAAGTTTTGCTTTTATTTGATTTATGTTTTCACTTTCAATAGTTTGTCCCAATTTTCTCCCAAGCTCGAGGATGTGAAGTGTTTTATCCTGGTTATTTATTTATTTATTTTTTGCTTCTATTTTTCCTTTGTAAAATTTCCAGCTTTCTTTGGGTGACTTTGTGTTGAGCTAGAGTTAAAAAAAGGAAGACCTCTGAATTCATAAGTGATTTGTTAAAAAGAAGAAATGTACTGAGCAATTCAGAATTATACAAACAATGCCAATCGTAGGAAGACCACCTGTTCCATAATAGTAGGTCTTCAGAGATTTTAAGCACACTTTCTTTCTAGCCTTAATTGCCTCAGGATGAGGCAGTCCTATGTTTCTGTTCAGAACCATTAATAACCTACTTCACCTGATTGCAGCAAGTGTTTTTTTGTTTTTTTCTTCAAATTTGTCAAGTGGTAAGTGGAGGATTTTATGCACTGATAAACACAAAATTGACCAAATTTAGCAGTAAGTCTCAGCAAAAGGTAATTTTTTCTTTCATCTTCTGTCTAATTTGACAACTAATGGTTTTTGAAAATTTGAAGCTGGATGATTTCTCCAGCACATTTACTAGATTTTGATTAGGTCAAGTATGGTCTGCTCCCGCTATGTTTTGGGGAATTTTTCTCTGGATGTATTTACTCCCATGTTTATGAGATGCAATACAGATCTACAGATGGCCATCTCTTTGTCTATGAAGATGATACCCTGTGCATGTATCCATTCTTGGATTATTTCTATTATTACCATTTTATTTGTGTGATTTTGAAGAAGTCATATAACCCCTGTGCTTCGGATTTATTGTTATTTGTGAAATGATAATGAGGAAGTTAATGAGATAACAGGATATATTTTCTAGGCAAATAGCTTTAGTAAAGTTGGGTCTGAAAAAATTCTGGAATTAGCACACAGAGACCCACTCCACGTACTTCATTTCCCAACCATTCCTAGGGCTTTACCTTCAAGGGCGGAGGGCGTACTACGGTGGCATGTAACTACAGCACTTCCTGCAGGTGCTGTTCATTTTAGAATGATTTTAAGGACAATTTTAAAGGAAAGAGCAAATACAGAATAATTAATTTTTTTTAATATGGAGAAAATGGTGTGCTTTGCGATGATGGTGTGTGAGTGTGGGGATGAGGCTTGTGGGTTGATGGAATGCACAGAAGTCAGAGGCACATCTTGCATCATGCTTTGTATTTGAGACACACAGTTCTGTGTCCCTCCAGTGTTCTATAGTTGGAGACTTAATGACTGGGCCTCCTATTCCCTTTGCAGAGGGCAGGTTTTAGTAAATATTTAATTTAGACCATAGAATCATAAAGATATGGTCTTTGTAAATAAAAAGGAAGCAGCACAAACCATGCATAGTTAAATAGCAAAATGAAAGCTAAAACACAGAGAAAGTATAGAAATACGGAACTGTATCAAGGAAGAATAGGGAAGCCTATAAGGTGTGATAGTCAAGGAGCAAAAAATTTAGATTTTTTTTTTCTTTCTGTTTTTAAAAGAGATTTTATTTATTTTTAGACAGTGGGGGAGGGGGAGAGAAAAAGGGGAAGAGAAACATCAACGTGTGGCTGCCTCCAGAGCACCCCCCACTGGGGATCCACTCACAACCCAGACACGTGCCCTGACTGGGAACTGAACCAGCAACCCTCTGGTTTGAAGGCAGGTGCTCAATCCACTGAGCCACACCAGCCAAGGCTTTTTTCCTTTTTTTAAAATTGTTATTCAAGTACAGTCGTCTCCATTTTCCTCCCACAACCCCCCTCCCACCCAGCCATCCCCACCCCCCACCCTAGATTCTACCTCCCTTTGGCTTCATCCACATGTCCTTTATACATTTGACAACACTTACCATTTTAAAAAGGAATCTTGAGTGGTTTGCAAGACTCCAAGCTTACACTAGAAGTTCACTTTAAAGATGTATTAAAGATAGGAAAATTACTGTAACATCATTTGAGTTCTTTAAGAGTAAAAATATGTATAGGAAAAGGCTGAAGTTTTTTAAGTTAATATGATCTTTCCTGGTTTGCAAGGCTCTTTGTGATCTATTTATGTTCTAAGGCTTCTTGATATGTGACCGTGTACAAGTTGTAAAGCCCTCTTTTTGCCTCAGGTTTTAATAAGGAAAATAATACTTATCTTCAAAGGTCAGTATAAAAATAAGATGAAAATGTAACTAAAATGTAGTTTTAAAAGAATATAATAGGAGTTCTGGCCAAGATGGAGGTGTAGGTAGACACACTGCACGAAAAGAAGGACAACAACAATTCAAAAACAAAAAACAAGAACTGACAGAAAATCGAACTGTATGGAAGTCCGACAACCAAGGAGTTAAAGAAGACACATTCATCCAGACCCGTAGGAGGGGCAGAGATGGGCAGCTGGGCAGAGAGGGCTCTTGGCAAGGCAGCAGCTGGGGGACCGGGTGGTCCCACATTTGCGCTCAGATAAAACGGGAGAAACAGCTGGGGAGCAAAACAGACCCCGCAGGCCAGGGTCCCAGCTTAGGGAAATAAAGCCTCAGACCACCGATTGAAAACACCTAAGGGTTTGAGGTGGCAGCGGGAGGAACTCCCAGCCTTACAGGAGAGTTCGTTGGAGAGACCCACAGGGTCCTAGAAGTGCACAATCCTGCCCGTGTGGGAATCAGCACCAGAAAGGCCCAATTTGCTTGTGGGTAGCAGGGGAAGTGACTGAAATCCGGCAGAGAGTGGAGCAAGTGCCATTGTGCCCTCTCAGACCCCTCTCCCATGTACAGTGTCACAACGCAGCAGTGAAGGTTAACCCGCCCTGGTGAACACCTAAGGCTCCGCCCCCTTATATGTAGGAGGTGCGCCAAAAGGAAAAAAATGGCCTAAATGAAAGAGCAGATCAAAACTCCAGAAAAGCCCTGGCTGGTGTAGCTCAGTGGATTGAGCGTGGGCTGGGAACCAAAAGGTTGCCAGTTCAATTCCCAGTCAGGGCACATGCCTGGGTTGCGGGCCAGGTTCCCAGTGAGGGCCTTGTGAGAGGCAACCACACATTGCTGTTTCTTTCCCTCTCTTTCTCCCTCCCTTCCCTCTCTCTAAAAATAAATAAAAATTAAAAAAAAAAAACCCTCCAGAAGAAATACAACTAAGCCACGAAGAGATAGACAACCTATCAGATTCATAGTTCAAAACACTGGTAATCAGGATGCTCACAAGATTGGTTGAATTAGGTTGCAAATTAGATGAAAAAATGAAGAGTATGCTAAGAGAAATAAAAGAAAATGTATAGGGAACCAATAGTGATGGGAAGGAAATAGGGACTCAAATCAACGGTGTGGACCAGAAGAAAGAAAAAAACATTTAACCAGAAAAGAATGAAGAAACAAGAATTTAAAAAAATGAGGAGAGGCTTAGGAACCTCCAAGACATCTTTAAATGTTCAAAAATTCGAATTATAGGAGTACCAGAAGGAGAAGAACAACAGCAAGAAATTGAAAACTTATTTGAACAAATAATGAGGGAGAACTTCCTCAATCTGGCAAAGGAAATAGACTTCCAGGAAGTCCAGAGAGTCCCAAAGAAGTTGGACCCAAAGAGAAACACACCAAGGCACATCATAATTACATTACTCAAGATTAAAAATAAGGAGAGAATCTTAGAAGCAGCAAGAGAAAATGGGATGGTTACCTACAAAGAAGTTCCCATAATACTGTCAGCTGATTTCTCAAAAGAGATCTTACAGGCAAGAAGGGGCTGGAGAGAAGTATTCCAAGTCATGAAAGGCAAGGACCTACATCCAAGATTACTCTATCCAGCAAAGCTTTCATTTAGAATGGAAGGGCAAATAAAGTGCTTCTCAGATAAAGCCAAGTTCAAGGAGTTCATCATCACCAAGCCCTTACTGTATGAAATGTTAAAGGGATTTATCTAAGAAAAAGAAGATTAAAAAATATGAACAGTAAAATGACAGCAAACTCACAGGTATTAAAAACCACATCCAAAACAAGAACAAAAGCAAACTAAGCAAACAACTAGAACAGGAACAGAATCACAGAAATGAAGATCACATGGAGGGTTATCAGTAGGGGAGTGGGAGGGGGAGAGAATGGGGGAAAAGGTACAGAGAATAAGTAGCATAAATGGTAGGTAGAAAATAGACAGGGGGAAGTTTAGAATAATATAGGAAATGTAGAAGCCAAAGATCTTATATGTATGAGCCATGGACATGAACTAAAGGGGAGAAATGTGGGTTGGAGGGGGTGTGCAGGTGGAGGGAAGTAAAAGGGGGGAAATGAGACAACTGTAATAGAATAATCAATAAAATATATTTTAAAAAAGAATATTATAATAATAAGCATTCATTTAAAGTTAGCTGCTATTATTATTATAATCACTACTATCATCTCACCATAATTGGAAGATGTTTTGAAAGCATAGATGTTGCATCCAGATTGCTTGGCTTTGAATCTTGACTCCATCACTTGCTACCTGTGGGCCTTTGCTCAAGTTATTTAAGTCTCCACATTTCTGTTTTCTCATTTGTAAAATGGGAAGAATAGTATTTCCTTCATAAGGTTATAGTAAATATGAAATGCACCAATGTATATAAAGGGTTTACAAACTGTGCCTGGCTCATGAAACATCATTACTATGGTTACTATTTTTCTGATCTCATTTTATCCAATTCTACCCTTCAGCCACACTTTCTCATGTTCCATTTCTTACATGCAGGTTCCTTGTTTCTTATACTTCAGGTTCTCTGCCCTTGAAGTCACCTCTTCAGCCAGGTTTTCCCTGACCACCTGTCTGTCTTGCTCCCCACCCGCATGCATTCTCCAGGTCAGTTCTTATCTCAGTTCTGTCCAGCATTTTTTATCTGACATTAGCTTTGTGTATATGTTACTTCCCTGATTATTGATTCCCCACACTCTTACAGAATATAGGCTACATGCCTTGTTTGCTATTGTGTCCCAGGGCTTACAACAACATCTGGCAGATAGTCAGCATTCAAAAATAGTTGTCAAATGAATGGGAACAATTGTGGTAAGAGTCTAGAGTGATCTAGAAAACAGTAAGGACCATTTTCTGTCCTTAATGACAGTTTAGAATAGGTATCTCAAAATTTAATGTATGTGGATGATATAATGTTGGGTCCAATGTTGGTGACTATACACTTTCAAGTACACTTTGAGAATACAAGGGGGTCCTGTTAATAATCATGTTAAGAGAGCAAGCAGACACTGGGGTAAACTTTATCCACAAAGTAGCTGCATTAGAATTACAGGTGGGTATGAGCTCATAAAAATGCAGATTCCTGGGACTCACTCCAGCTCCACAGCATCAGAATCTTTGGTAAAAGGGCCTTGGTATCTGTATTTTAGGAAGTGCCCTGGGTGATTCTGAAATCTGCCCAAGATGCTAGAGTTTGAGAACCGCTGGAGTTGAGGATTAGGCCGCTTTGTCCTCAATCCAGGAGGCATCCCTCAAGGTGTTAAATACTTATTAACACTGTTGAGTGGGAGCTGCAGTGGTGAGATTGCTGTGTGCAGGAGCCAGGCGCTCATTAGCACTTGTGCAGGAACCTCTGCTTGTTCTTGAGAGTTAATTTCTTGGCACACAATGAGAATCTTCATGAAGCACTACTGCAGCGTGAGGACAAATTTGGGGTAATGTAGTGCAAATTGTAGGAAGTGAGTACATTAGCACGAAAGAGATTTAGTATGCCTGGCAAAAAGATGTAAATTTGGGGGAAGAAAAGGTGAATTCTGGTAACATATAAATGGTTCACTTACAATTGAACCACTTCATTTTGAAAACATAATGCTTTTGAGATGTGCTGGTGTTTGTAGATCACACAAACACCATAAAATATGAAATATTTTGTGGATTTTTGTCACATGTATCTTAGTGTCGGTGGCATGGGTGATATTTTCTGATCTTGGGGAATACTAGTAATGCCTTTACCGCCTGCTGACTTTTTATTTCTCACTTCTATCAAGAGTTCTCTTCCTTGTCCACTTCATCTCCCTACAGTGGGAGTGAACTACTAATAGCCCTTTTGTGTTTTCCTCATACTATCACTAATCTCATCTCTTTTCCATCCTTTCCTAATCTCTTCATTTTCATTCCTCTTTCACCATCCCTGATTCAGAAAAATAATGTATGAAGTTATGTCTTTGCAACGTAAAGTCCTGCAGACAATCATGTAGTCTTGGTTTCAACAGGAAGTCTTCATTCAAACTCCAGTCTCTGTTAAATATCTTATTCTTGCTTTAAACAAAACTGTTAAGTCATGGAGATGCCATTTTATATAGAAACATATTTAAGAGATATAGAAACATAATTTACATACCTTGGTTTACTATAACATAAATGAATTAAAAAGAAATAGAAGGAGAAAATGTTCTTATGAGGCCTTAATTTAACAATATAAAAAATGAAAATTCATCCATAAGCGTATTAAAATACAATTAGAAAGTGCATGTTCCTTTCTTTGGTTACCTTCAGTTTGTATTTTTTATTTCACATTATGTAAACCTAATCATGAGGTTTGGCAACCACTCCAAGAATCTGCATTTTAAAGATAGAAGTAAGAGGTTGTAGTCAGCTATTTCCAATGCCAGGAATGAGAATGTTATGTATGGTGTATAGGAATGGTTCTCATAATTACTTATATGTTAGATTTGCCATAATAATTGTTTAAAAACAGATTATCATTGGAAATTGGGTGTATGTGACTTTAAAATTTTTTGGCTTGTAGCCAGTCTTTCACCAGTAGGCTGACTACTTTGGGTAACAATTGGCCACTTCTTTCCTAGGTTTTCCAGTTGATGCAGCTTTAAACAGCAGGAGGGTGACCTTTCTGTATTCAGAACACCTAACAATCCCTGTTGAAAACAGATTTCTGCCTCTTCAGCTTGCCTAGAAAGATTGCTTCTCTGAAATCTCCTCAGAGACATGGAGCTATCTTAATTACTTCTAACATTAGCGGAGTATTTAAAATATTACCTATTACGATATTTAACTAGCTGTGTTTCAGGGCCTCATCCACCCAAATAAATAAGCATACATACACTAATTTATATCATAGCATTTGTCAAAAACATACTTTAAGTATATTCACAATGTTTCTTAGTGAAACATTAGTCTCCTAGATGGTAGGCCTGTTTGCTCTGGGACTCAAAGCCTTTAAACTAGTAACAGCTATAGTTCCCAGAGCCAGGCTGTTGCTGAAATGGGGCTTCTGGCTGAGACGAGTTTTATTTTGTGGCATAGATCGCTCACCCTCTCTCCTTACCCTGTTTGAATTTATTGTAGTTTGACTGTCATTGTTTTCAGGTTTCAGTTTTGGGATTGTGGTCTGTGTGTGTCAGAAACATAAATTTTGCCACAATTCCAAGAGCACACCTGAGGCTGCTGCAGGCCCCTGGTTGTGGGGTTTTGGCAGTTCGAGCAGAAAAGTGCACATTTAGCAAAATCAAACTGAGTACTATTTCATTTTACAATCCTTGTGGCTATAACTGAAAATATTTCTTTGCATAGGTTTTCCTCTTGGATATAATCTGTAGTTTAATTTTCGGTATAACATGAATCTTATATATCACCCAATAGTTTTTCATTCATGGTATAAGTTCCCATGAACTTTTCAACAAGAATATGGTATTAAGCTTAAGATTTTTTATTGGTTCCAGGTGAGATAGTTAAGCATCATCTTGTACAAAATTTCTCTCTTATTCACAATTATAATCTCTCCTTTTACCTCACTTTCCCCTCTAAAAATGGGCAGAAGTCACTTCAATGTTTTATGGCTTATATTTCAAGGCCATGTAAAAATACCAGATATTACATCTAGTATTTTTATATTTGAATATAGAAAAGGAATACCATTATCTGTTTGATACATGTATTGATGATTTTATTATTAAAATTATATATTTAGACTGGGTTTAAGTCCTAAAACATTTTGCTTTTCTTCCTGACCTACCTAGGGAAAGAATCCATAAAGAATAACTTTTTATAAATCTCAGTCTTGGTTAGCTATTTCTACTTTGAAAGCACTACAATAAAATGGAATAATAAATAGGACAGGAATTTAAGATTCACTTCTTAAGAATTCTAAGTTCTTCAAGTTTTATGTTCAAAATAGGATACTTCTTTAATAGGATAAATCATGATATTATGGTTTTTGCATTTAAAATATATTTGACTCATTTTATCTTAAAATTTAAAAACATATACTCATTGAAATAATTTATTTTCCATTCATGTTTATACAGTTTCTATATCTACATTGTTTTCTCATGGTCAATCAAAAAAATTAGAGTTATGCATTATAGTCATCTAATTATTCAAACTTTCCTAAATATAGTTTTAAAGCAATTTAGAACATAGTGGGATATACATTGTTTACTGTGGTGCTAGAAATAATGAGAGTCTCAGAAAATAATATCAACACATTAGATATTTAAAAGAATGGAGAGGAAATGCTAGCAATACATACAACAAAAAAGAACCACCTCTGACAAAGATGTAGGGGCTGATGAAGAACGATTTAGAAAAGGACATTAACTGTAATTGACTGTGGCAAAAGCAATATAAGAAAACTATGACTTTTGGCCCTTCCTAAGAAGAAAGTTAGGGGCAACTAAAATATTGGGAATGTATGTATGTAAATGAAAGAAATAAAAATTCCTTCATAAAAATTGAAAAATGAGTACAGGTCTACAGGCATCAAATAAGAAGAGATAATGAGGACTACATGGGAGTAGAATGAAAATATAATGAATTTAAAAAATAATGGTTTTTATTTGTATTAATTTCTATACTTTTTCTAAAATAGGAGGATTTATATAACGAGAGGTACTTAATATTGTAATATCTTATGCTAATTGTATAGGATTCAGTTAGATTTTCAAATTAGCTAACTTCTATTTAAGGCATATACTGAATACCTCTATATCTACATTTGAACTGGAAAGAAAAACTGAATTCCTTTCCATATATATGTGTAGAGCTTTTAAAAATGAAAACTATAAAACAAAATGTGAGCTAAAAGAGTTTCAGTAAAGAAAGAAGTATATTTTACTCTAAAGGACCACATAGCATCGCTCAATTTTAGAATTTACGGTGAAAAACCAGATCTTTTAGTTCTGATTTTTAAATTAGAGTTGATATTCAATATTACTTTATATTAGTTTCAGGTGTACAGAATAGTGCTTAGACAATTATATAATTTGCAAAGTGACCCCCCTACAATTCAAGTACTCACCTAGCACCATACATAGTTATTACAATTTTATTGACTTTATTCTCTATGTTGTATTTTATAGCCCCATGACTATTTTTAACTACCAGTTTGTACTTAATTCCTTCATCTTCTTGTTTTTAAAAATTAATTAATTAGTTTATCATTAGAAGGGAAGGGAAGGATATAGAGAAGGAGAGAAACACTGATTGGTTACCTCTCACCCCCCACCCCCCACAAGTGGGAACCTGGCCCAAAACCCAGGCACGTGCCCTGACTGGAAATTGAACCAGCTACCCTTTGGTTTGCAGACAGGTCCTCAATTCACTGAACCACACCTTCCTTGCTTTTACCCAGCCTTCCAAACCCCCTCCCACCTGGCAATCAGCAGTTTGTTCTATTTATGAGTCTATTTCAATTTCGTTTATTTTGTTCTTCAGATTCCACATATAAATCATATGGTATTTTTCTTTCTCTGTCTAATTTATTTAACTTAGCATCATACTCTCTATGTCCATCCTTGTTGTCACAGATGATAAGATTTTGTTCTTTCTTTATGGCTGAGTAATATTCTATCACAGGTATATACAACAGCTTTTTAATTTTATTTGTTTTTATTGTTGTTTGAGCATAGTGGTCTCCATTCCCCCCCCCAACTCCCCCCACCCCAGCCATCCCCACTTCCCACCCTCGATCCTATCCCCCTTTGGTTTTGTCCATGTGTCCTTTATAAATGTTCCTGTAAACCCAGCTTTTTTAACCACTTATCTATTTGATTGACATAGATGGGCAGGGAGGGAAGTAATCAGACTGATGTGTATCACATCGAGAGGAGAGAGATCCTTAGGGTGAGAAAACTGAAAAGGGCCTGATTTGGAAAAAAAAATTCTGAAGAAGAAAATAAATAAACCGGGTGAAGGTAGGAAAAAGGAAAATGCTCAATGAATTTAAGCTCAAACACTAATCCTATCTCAATAGGATTTTCCCAAATGTTTACTTAATAATAATTATTATACTGACCCTGTCATGCTCATCATATCTTATGTACATACCAGGTACTCTGATACTTAGTGGAGAATAAAGTGAAATAATAAAATTGATAATTTACTTTACAAGGCCATGCAGCACCAAGGGTCTTGGCACTGTTTAGTGCCTTTCACCCTTCTACTTCAGTCTGTGAGAAACGGGCAAGCTGGGTTATCTGTTTCTACACATCTGGCCGGTGACCAGCTTCTTGTTAGGATCCAGCTGTATTCAGCTACTTGAACATAACAAACAAACCTTATTAAGGTTCTTAAACTTGTAATTAAAAACAGATTGTCTAGAGAACACTCTAATGGCTCTGCAGAAAAACTCTTATCTCCATTCACAAAATATGAAATTAAACATTGCAATTAATTACAGACTATGTCAGGGCAACCCTTTCTCTGACCACATTACTCGCTGTCACCTGGGAGTGAGTAATGATTTTCTGGGGATGACTAAGTGGTGGCCTTCTGCTCTCTCCATCATAGCCCTTCATAGACCTTCAGTTCTTTTGGCCTGAATCTGCTCTTCTGTGGTTTTTGAGGCTGGGTTTTGTAGCCTCCTACCTTTGTTACTTTAAGTGCAAATCTTTACAAGTTTGTTTGCATCTCCTTTCTTATGTTAAATGGGTTTGTTCCCCCTACGGCATGTTTGTCTTATGTAGTTGTCACTCCCACATTTCACTACTCCTTTGCTGTTTGTTCATGCTCCTATGCTACTCCAGCTCCTCCTGTCCCACCTTCACCTTGGCTTTCACACTGAGTTGGGTCAACCTTTCACCTTTCTTTCACCTTTCATTGTTCATCTCTGGTTAGTGACTCTTGGCATGTACCCACTCTTCATTAATACTATCACCCCATAGTGGAGATGGGAGGCTTTTTACATCTTGAAGGGGGAAGCTTTCCAAGCTCTCTGAGAAATCCTTTATTTATTTATTTTTTATAAGATTTTATTTATTTATTTTTAGATAGAAGGGAATGGAGGGAGAAAGAGAGGAAGAAACACATCAATGTGTGGTTTCCTGTCACATAGCCCCCACTGGGGACCTGGCCTGCTACCCAGACACATGCCCTGACTGGGAATCGAACCGGCGACCCTTTGGTTTGCAGCCCACGCTCAATCCACTGAGCTATGCCAGCCAGGGCTGAAAAGTTCCTTTAAAAAAGATAGTTCTCAGGACATCTGACCGACTAGGAGGTTAACCGCCCCTCACTCTGATTTCGCTTGCTGTCTCTGTCTGACTTTCCCCCTATCTCTTATGATGAGGTCTAGCGCCCTTTGAAAACTGAAGCTGAAAAAGTTTAGCTGCCTGCAGGAACTCTTAGGAGCTTATTTATTTTTTCTGAACCAGGAAGCCAAGTAAGCAGTATCTCAGTAATACTTTCGTTTACTGACTGTGTGACTTAGGGCAAAATACTTTGTCTCTCTTTGCCTCAGTTGCCTCCTCTATAATATACGGGTGATGATTCCACCTATTGTCCAAAGTTGAAATGAGTTGTGTAAGGATGAGTGAGGAAGAAATGAGTGTCTTATGCTCGTAGAACAGTATTTGGCCCAAAAACAAGAGCTAGGGAAGGTTTATTAGTTCTACTATTATTCTCTCAAGGGCAGATTTGTGGATATAACAGACATATTTGCTTGTTGGATTGTAGTACTAGAAAAAGACATCTTAATCACTCATGATCATAATATATATTATATCCTGAAGTAATAATAAACTTAACTTAGTTTCATCGTAAAATATTTTATAATGATGTCTTTTGGCTGTGAAATATGTCTCCTTTCCTGCAATAATGATAGAGATTATGTGGCCTGAATTTATGCTTCACCCGGAAGTATAAAATTCACTTTTTGTTGAGGGGGGTGGTGTGCCAAGTTGATTACTGTACATGGGTGGTGAACATTTTGCTAAACAGTTTACATAAGATTTAGAGTTCTTAACACTTTCAGTTTCAATGAAAGGTAACTAGTGCTCCCAGTAGAATTGTAATCCTATGATGAGCAAGTGAATAGTTTTTTCTCCTTCAATTTAGTTGTTCATATGGTACAAAATGAGAGAGAAATATACACTGTGAAAAACACTGATCAAGATTTTTGTTACTATCTGAATTAGATTGCGTTTTCAAAATTTGAAATATGTTGAAGAGACATGACAACAGAGTTTTGAGTTTGGCTCAAAGCATAGCTTTTGAAATTTATGAAACAGCAGATTTCTTACTAACTACCCAAATTGTGGGTGGTGGGGATGGCTGCATGGCTGCAGAAAAAGTGAAAGCTTTTTGTTTTGCTTTTGTAAAACATGCCTTTAGAGAACAATAATAATTTTTATTTTCAGATTGTGAAACAGCGAGAGTCTTCCGTGGTCATATTTCACAGAGTGTGTGTGTTATCTGTTGTTTAAAGCGGGCATTCTCATATGCATTCATAACCTGTTAGAGGAGTAAGAGCTATTTTGTTGGTTATAACTGACATGTAACATGAACTATAAAGTGCCAGTTACGTTTTTTATATATTAACTATATGCTATGTGATTTTGTATATTCACTTTTAGCTATTAAATGTTCTCAGATAGTTTAAATGATAAAGGAATATTAGATAAATAGTCAATCTACATTTGTTTAAAATAATACATTTGGAATTTAAGGTGCCTGGTTTGTAGGTCTTTCTATAAATTATTTAGAGAGAAATAAAAAATTATAGGCATTTTTGAAGCTTCACTGGATCAAAAACGGCTTTATAACATGCAATTAAGCCCATGCATTCCAAAGAGAAGGTTCCGGTTGTTTCTACATTGCACTGTGAGTATTATTGCCAGACACCAGGAAACATCGTTTCACTAATTTCCTCCCTCCCTCCTCTATCTGCGCGCCCCCACCTTTTTCTTTGGCAGTGATGGCAATAATCTGTTGGACTTCTATTTTTTCATTTTTTATTTTAAATTTATTTTTTTATCATTTTTAATTGTTATTCTGTTATAATTTTCCAAATTGTTCCCCCTTTGCCCTCCTCTGTCCGTCTCACCCCGGCTCCCACAGTCAATCCCCACACTGCTGTCCATGTCCATGGGTCATTCACACATGTTCTTTGACTAGTCCCTTCCCCTTCTTTCCACCGTAAATTTATTTTTATTTTTTATTGTATTTTTTCCATGACTATTTATTCCCCTTTCATCCGCTCCTTACCTCCCCCTACCCTGCAATCACCAGACTGTTGTCCAGGGACTTTTAAAAAGGAGACATAATTTTATCTTTTAAAAAGTTTAAAATAATATAACCAGCATATAGGCACTTAAGAGAGGGTTGTATGGCTACTACACAATCACTCTGATATAGACAGTAAAACTTTGTGTTTTTTTGGTTATGAAAAAACTACTAGTAAACTATAAATCTATAAATATTTGTAATAGTCTTTCAAATGAATCTCTCTCTTTAGGAATACATCATCATAGGCTAAAATTTCAAGAATAAAATTTTAGTTATAGGGGAGATGATATAATCTTGACAATAAAGAGCTATCGCAATTTGTATGTATAGTATTTTAAATATTCTGGAATATAAAGGCAACTCTATATGACATAGTTTAAAATTAAAACTATGCTACACTTTCTTAGTAATGAAGACATTTCTACAGTATGAGGCCAGTAAGTAATTTTGGCTTGAAATAGCAAATAAATTAAATGACTAATTATCAAGGAATTATTCTGTATTATTTGATTGCTCTCTAAGTCATGTAAATACAATTTTTCAATGGGTCATATTTTTATTTTTACCTGATAAAATCAAATAAATGGTATTCCAAAAGCATCTGTCTAATGCAACTGGAAATTTGCCTTCCAAGGATACTGAGACATTATTTCTTTGCCTTTTCTTCTTAGGATCACCGTAGGAAAAGTCCAGGTTTACAATCATATTTAATTTGA
This sequence comes from Micronycteris hirsuta, assembly GCA_004026765.1. Taxonomy (NCBI): domain Eukaryota; kingdom Metazoa; phylum Chordata; class Mammalia; order Chiroptera; family Phyllostomidae; genus Micronycteris; species Micronycteris hirsuta. The sequence continues at coordinate 246,577 of PVJI01000421.1, forward strand.
AGTGCAGGAAAAAAGCATTAATTTTTATAAAGGTGTGAAGGATTGATTGCCTTTATTCTATAATTAATATTTCCAGAATTTGAGATAAGGAACATTTGACATTGAGAAATGGGAAATTAAAAGAGAAAACAATGTGAATATTCTTGCCAAAGGTAAATCTCTAATTATAATGGAAGTGAGGGAGTAAAGATTTAATAAATAAAAAAACACATTTCCATCTTCTAAATATTTCTGAAAGTTATTGAGTATATAGTAGTTTCATATAGCACATTTACTTCTAAAACTGCTGTATTAATCTGAAAGAACTAGGATATTATTATTATTATTATTTTTGGTGTTATTATATAAGAAAAGCATACTGGCAATATGAAATTTATACAATGAATCCATTTTTCACTATAAATTTGGATATTAATAATATCAGGTCAATTACAATTACAATTAAATTCTTTTTTTTACTTATCAAAGCAAAATACATTTTTCATTTTCTTGGTTGTAAATGTGCTTTAGAATTGAGCAACATCAATATTACTTGATAGGGTGTAGAAATTGTTTGCAAACTACAATCATTTGAAACTGTGCTTCAGTTTGCAAACTGAACTGTGTGCCATAGGAGGACATCAAAGGCTGGCTGGCTGTCATTAAAAGACATCAAAGGGCAGCCTCCCTGAAGCCTTTAAGTTTTATGGCAGGTGCCTCATAGAGATGTCAGGTCATCTTGGGAAGCAAGGAGTAGACTCCATCTAAACTCAATTGTCTTTAGTTCCTTTCATCTGTTTGGGAAGGTAGGTCTCCTGGGTTACAAAGAGTTTTGCAGGGACCTGACTACTGGACATCAAGCCTCTCTGGTTTCAGTTACTCTCAGCATGGAGGCTGCAGTCATGGTGTCTCCTGATGGACACATCTGGGGAACAGAAAAGTGATCCTTGTGATAATGTCATCAAGAGTCTATGGAGGTGTACACCTCTTCTTTTGGCTTCTCTCAGGGCACAAACACTTGGCAATTCTGAGTAAATTTGGAGAGGTACCATATCCAAATTCTAACATAGTATTCTTCATTTGCTTAACATGTGATGGAGACATTTTCTACAGAAGAACAGAATAATGAGATTTCTATTTAAACGAAGTAGCAAAATCCAGTTTTTTTTTTTTTCCCTGGTTAAGGCTACTCAAATAATCATTCCCTTAATGTCATATTGTAAAAACCTATATGGAAAATAATATCTTTACAATCAAATTAGGGGACAGCTATGGCTGGCTTTTACTTGACTAGAGAAATGGATGGATTGTACGTGAAAACAAATACTTACGGTGTTAGATTACTTAGATATTTTTATTATTTGTTTTCCAGTCACATCTATACCATCTCAGGGTACAGTAAATTAATTTTGCTTAACAAGTATATCCTTTCTATTGTCATAAACCTAAAGCATACCTTGGCTAGTTGTTTCTACTTTATTAGGAACTAACAAATTATTATGAGCTTTGAAGGTTTATTTATTTGTTTCTTTATTTATGTCTAAATAATTAATGTATTTAAAGAATGCAGTTAAAACCATTTTGTACTGCTTTGATCATTCACTTACATGTCATTAAGTAGTCCAAGCATTTTATTATAAAAAGGCTCTGTTTACAAATTAGACCAAAGAACACGTTTCATTCTGAAGATCAGCATATATATTGTATTTTATTTCAGATGCACATGACACAACCTTAATATTAGAGCCAGATGATTAAAAGAACATTACCTGAGCCATGAGAGTCACTGAATGAGCTATGCTAAATTGGTTGTTTTCTGTTTTGTGATTAATTGTGCTTCTAAACCATATTTTAGTGTGCTTTGTTTTTCTGTCCCCAGTCATCCCATATTATTAAAGAGAAATTCTGCATATCTCTCCTGGAGTCCAATTAAGGATTTGCATCATGACTAGATTTTTCACTTTAATTACTGTATATAAAGTAGGTTTTGACTTATTTCCATATTTATCAAACTATGCAGAAGAAGCAAAATTCATCAAATAAACAGATATCTGTGGCTATAATTGCAGCCTGCATTGAGCATGTAGGAAGAAAATATGAGGGTCCAAATTTCATTATGTAGAACATAATAAACATCTGAATAATTAAACTGTGTGTAAATCATGGGGTTGGCACTAGTAAGAATAGGAGAGACACCTTCATTTGATCCAAAAAATATTTTAAATGTATTTCTAAAAAAAAAACTTGAACATTAAGACAAACAATAAGTTGAAATTCTTACATCTCTTATCAGGTGAAAATATAACATTAGATAATATGTATTCAAAAATTATCTTTTTATTAATTATAATCTATGATGAATTTCTGTGTGTGTAGACTTCCAAAAGTCCTTTTTACTTAGCAAATAGTATGGTAAAACCAAAAAAATTAACAAATTGCTTTGATGAGTTTTCTTTGTAAGTAATTAAAATGGAGACTAAGAAAATACTCCTACCTTCTAAATACATGTAATTTAAAGCTCCAAGTAATCATTCTACTTGTAAATGTTTAGCCACACTTCTTATTCTGTGTGCTTAATTTATATTTAAAAATTTTCTACCTAAATACATATAACATTTATTTTATTAATTAAAATTTTAATAATGAGAAATATATTAATATTATGACAATGACATTCACAATTTATCAGAAGTGGAAAACCCAGGCTTTTTATTTTAAGCTTGATTTTTCAACTTTTAAGACAATTAGAAAAAATATTTTGAATAAAAATTTTCCTTTGGTTAATTACAAAAACTTAAGTTGTCTCTAGTGTCACAAATGAATTGAATTGATTAATTTCAAAACTTTCAAAGAGACATTTTTAATTTAAATTTTTACCTTGGTTAAGCTCCTGACAAGGAAAGTTTAATTTTAGTTATTGTAATGTTGCTAAGGGCTTTGAATTAATTTATCTTATAAGCCCTGCTGTGAATGTAGCTGCTTACTTTTGAATTAGATATTTAAGGGCAGATAAAGTGAGGAACCTGCTTGTCTTCTTTTATGTGAAGATTCATCATATTTTGATTTCAAAATGCTCTCAGAAGTGAGGATGTCTAGAAAACACGATCTGCTTAATGTTGTCTGAAATAATTCATTTTTCTCTTGCAATGGATATAGACATTTTCTTGTTTCATTTTTTATTTTATTTTATTTTTTAATTGAATTTATTGGTGACATTGGTAAAATTATATAGGTTTCAGGTGTTCAGTTCTATAATACATCATCTGTGTATCGTGTGCACTGTGTTCACCACTCGAAGCTGATACAGAAATTTTCTTTTCACCTTTAAATATGTTACAAAATGGGAGAATGTGGCCTTTTATTCCCTTTCTTTTGCATTGCTTTTTATTGTTGTTTAAGTACAGTTGTCTCAATTTTCTGGCCACCGCTTCCCCTGCCCCACCCTTCCCTTCATTTTAAAGGTACCTACAGCTAATTATATCAAGGCTGCTATGTTATAGTCCATCTAAATGACTTACGTATTTTCCAATGTGCAATGCATGGGATCAGTGAATGCACAACATTAGTTATGGATGTATATTATGTGCCTTTTTATTTTGGGGTAGGTGAGGAAATAGGTTTGAGTTTACTCAATGAGTTACTGTCCATCTATTTGTAGGAATTCAGATAATTGTATGAATACTTTTCTTGATCCATTTTAATGTTTTAGCTGGTCTTTCTGGGCAGGCTCTCTATTTCTTAACATTTATGTGTAGGGACTGTTGAACAGTAAGGACATAAAATCACAACAGGTTTTATGTAAACACATTAAAGGTGATTAACAGAATTGAATAGAATCAGTAACTGGATGTCTAATGGCTTCTCATCAGAAATAACTAGATATCTTATTTAGAACTGTTTTCAAAGCTCATCTCTATGGGTGAAGTCATTTATGTGGTCATAATACAGAGTTATCACATCGTGAAAACAGGAGAAAAAGTTTCAAAATATTTCTCTACTATGGATGGAGAAATATTGATAAAATATTAAAAGGAGTAATTAGAAAGAGAGAAGGTATAAATTTCAATGGTGCAAGTTACAGATTGGTATTATGAATAGAGAATACTTCAGTGCCGCATTCCGTGAGCTTAATCTTCACCTTAGGGTTCAAAACAATTGTCATTAGTGTGAGTTCTCTAGAATAAAGAAAAATTATAATAGACATCCATATTTCATGAATAATTCTGAAATAGCTTCTTATTTTTACTCTGGTTTTGACTACAGTGACAGTGTTAAATGAATAATTTAGGAAGTAAGTATATTTTGAAGAAAAATATTTTAGTTTTAACTTACAAATAGATTTGTTTTGTATTGTTCCCAGTTCAGAATCATGAACATAGATTATTTTCTCTCCTCAACAAGAGAATGTGGTCCCTTTCATCTGCAGTTTTCTTCTTTAAGGAAGCGTCTGTTGGTAACTAGAACTCTTCTTAACTCAAACAAGATATATGTCATTGCTTATTTTTCTCTTCTCCCTAATCAAATGTAAGGCTCCCACTGAAGAAAAAAACAGTTGTTGATTCAAAGAAAGATTGCTAGGCCTTATCCCAGGATCCACTGATTTAGGATCTGAGGTATTGAGACCTTGAAATTTTCATGAAAACAGTTATCCTAGACAGTGCTGTGCTGGCAAATGTTTAACAACTTGCTGTATGAAAGACTTTATGTGTATATTTCATTACATATTTTATTACAAACTTAAAATTTTGTTTTATGTAAAAAATTTATGTGTATCTCTATCTATACACATTATTATAAACTTTTATAAAGAATATGCAGTGTATAAGTTAAAAGGAATAAAATATATAATATTTGTTATTATAAATTCCATATACCCAGTTGATTACCTCAAAATGATTTCTTTAATTTTTGCTGAACTCTTCTCTGTAGCCACACAATGATTACAACTGATGAACAAATATATTTCCATGACTCTGTGTTGATATTTTTGTTTATGGTGAGACAAAAATGAACCAATGAAGAATGTATTGTAATTCACTTGTTATTCAATAATGTCAGTAACTTTTTGGCTGAGTAAGATAATAATTTTTAAAAATTGAAAGAATGATACTTCAATTTTATGTTATTCACAAGGTTTTAGTTATAGACATGACATGCATTTAAGCTTAACCTGCATTAGACTGCACAGACCACAAAATCAACAAAATAATAAGGCCTATTTTGTGGTATTTTTTGGAATTTTATGGAGTAAACATTCCACCTTGGCCAATTTCAAGCTACCAACCAGATGTATTTAAAGCAGGGTTGGGAAAGGATGCCCAGTGGAGCACGGTTATCTATTTCCACCAATGTGAAATGGTCGATATAAATGATTTGAAGAACAAGATATTAGTAAAATGTGGTAAATGGCTAGGGAGCAATGACTTCTGAGTATTTTAATATAATGCATTTTAATACTTTTAAATATTTAAAATAATTTATATTTAAAAACAATTCAATTTTTAAAATCCTCATCTGATATGTTTATTGATTTTATAGAGATAAGGGAAAGAGAGAGAAACATCAATGTGAGAAACATCAATTGTTTGCCTCCCATAAGTGCCCTGACTGGGGATCAAACCCACAATGCAGGTATGTGTCCTGACCAGGAATTAAGCTTGCAACCTTTTGGTATATGAGATGACACTCCAAACAAGTGAGCCACTGGGTCAGGGCAAAACAATTTTTAATGGTTGTGTTTAACAACTGACTCACAAAATTCTGAAAGTTTAACAATTTAAACATTAACTTAGAAATTATAATCAGAAATATTAGGAATTTATCAAGACAATATATGGATATATAGACAGGTTACTTTTATAATGGATTGAACACACATAGGCATGTAGTAGGTTGCTGTGTATGCATATTAACATCAAACTAAAAATTGTTTACCCAGGGCCCTCAAGGTACTTAACTTTGTGTTAATATTTGTGGAAAATACAGAAACATTAAAACTTCAGGCCTTCATAATATATTTGCGTGGTAATGTTAAGACAATAGAGTGATTAATGAAGAATGAAGTGTAAAAGTATGAGGGCAGAGATAGGGTCTGTGAGGACTCTAAATGATATTGTAGATGGTAGGATATGGAAGATGTGGAACTTAATTGGAAACCTGAAAAATGGATAGTCAGACCCAGACATTTGTCTTATATTATGGAGGAAGGAAGAGTACATCAAGCAAAAACAAAGAAACAAACAAACAAACAACAAAATTAGCTGAACAAATGCACAAAATGCATAACCAGTTCTTTTCTTCAAGTTTCATTGGTATAATCCAACCCACACATAATCAGAAGGTGTTAAGACTTTCAGAACATCTGTTCACTGGATTCTTAATTCTACTTTGTTGGGGTGTGTCTTCCTCAGACTATTCCATTAGGTTCTTTGTCTTCTTGACCTTTAATGTCTTTACTTTTCTATCACATTGCTGCACTTTCTCTTGTGAAAGTTCGTGCATTTCAGCTTCTTCTAGTTCTGTTGGACAACAAACACTAAGTCCTCTAGGGTCAGCAAAGAGTTAATTGTTTTCTGCATTGATCTGTTTAACAACACATTTTCTTCAACTGTATAGCATAGTCAAAGTTCAGAAATGAAGCTAGAATGCAGTTTTACACAGAAGTAAGGACATTCTCTCAGAATGTAGATAAAGTAAGCTTTAATAAAACAACCCATCACCCACCCATGATGTACTAGAGGGGAAAATAGATACTCCTGATTTCTAGGGAAGGAAGGATAAGGTTCATGGTTTCACAGCCCTCCAGGCAAGGTTTATCACACAGTGAAGGTGGAGGTGCCTGTCAGACATTGCTCTGGCATAGTTTCAGAAAGATGGGTCTTTGCTCATACTGTTCTTAACACACATTATTTATCAAAATTTCATGTTTCCTTTATGATTTTTACTATGTCAGTATTGTTTACTCTTAAACCAAGTACTATCCTATCATTACATTTTTATTTTATACTTCTTTTTTTACCTTGGAGTTAATAATTATCTTACTTATTATTTGCCTAATTTCTTTGCACCTCCTACACTCTTATACAGCCAAATATTCCCATGCTGTATAAAAGCTCTGTAAAATGCTTTCCATGGAAGTTCCTTCTCTTCTGTATTTAGATCCTCTCTTTCTGAATCTGATTTCCTCAATCTTGACTCATTCCCCATTTTGAAAGAACACATTCTTGATTGCCTTTAGAAAGAAGGTTCAAAGGAATGAATATTTGGGAATTTGCATGCATAAAAATGCTTTTATTCTGTTTCATACTTGAGTATTATTTAGATTAGCTATAGGACTCTAGTTGGAAATCTTTTGATGCTGTACATATTTTCAACTGATTTTTATTTTTAAATTATTGTGATATTAAGATTATTACTAATATAAAATTTCACAATGTGTAACTAAATACTTTTAAATTCATTTATTATGCAGTGTCTTGAAAGACACTGCAAATTCAGCATGCCCAAAACAGAAATCATTTTTTCTTTCATGCTCCACTCTTTCTGGTTTTCTCATTCTCAGTGAATGGTTACTACCACTTATCTAATTATGCATGTCAGAAACATACCCATATATGCATTTATCATTAATTCTTATCAGTTACTTCTGATATATTTCTCTAACATATCCACTTCTCTTCCTCTTACCTCTAGTGAACACTATTCTCAGAAACCATTTCTTCTCACTCTCCAAAGCTGAACTTTTTTTATAGTTACTCTTGTCTTCTTTCACTACAGCTATATATATATTTTTGGAAATGCATAACTGGTGATATCAAATTTTTACTTAAAATAGTTGACCATGACAAATGGCCAACAGGCATATGTAAAGGTGTCAACCATCACTAATTATCAGGGAAATGCAAATTGAAACCGTGATGAGATATTACCTCACACCTGTCAGAATAACGATTATCAAAAAGACAAGAAACAGCAAGTGTTGGTGAGCATGAAAAGAAAAGGGAACCCTGTGCTCTGCCAGTGGGAGTGCAGATCGATGCATCCACTGTGGAAAACAGTATGAAGATTCTTCAAAAAATTAAGAATAGATCTGTTACATGATTCCGCTATTCCACTTCAGGGTATTTGTCTGAAGAACATAAAAATGCTAATTAAAAAAGATATGTACAACCCTGTGTTTATTGCAGCCTTATTTACAATAGTCAAGACATGGAAACAACCCAAGTGTTCATTAACAGATGAATAGATACAGATGAGGTATATAAATACAATGGAATACTACTTAGCCGTAAATAAGTGATGGTCCTAGAGATTATTATGCTAAGTGAAATAAGGCAGTAGGAGAAAGACAAATACCATATGACCTCACTTATATGTAGAATCTAATGAACAAAATAAACTGATGCACAGCATGGATAAATGGAACAGACTGACAGCTGTCAGAAGGGAGAGGAGTTGGGAGACTGGATGAAAGAAGGTGACAGGGTTAAGCAAAAAATGATATATACATAACATATAAACACAAACAACAGTGTGCTGATAGCCAGAGGGAAAGTAGGGCTGGTGCTTAGGTGGAGGTGGGCAAAGGTGGGGAACATGGGGGCAGAGAGACACTTTGCTTTGGGAGATAGGTGCATAATGCAGTGCGCAGATGATGTTCTATTGAGTCATACACTTGAAATCTGTATGGTTTTTCAAACCAATGTCACTTCAATAAATTCAATTTTAAAAAGTGGGAAACCTGCCATTTAGGACAACATGAATGGACTTTGAGTGTATTATGCTGAGTGAAATAAATCACATGCAAAAAGACATGTAGGGTATGGCTTTTCTCATATGTAGAATCTAAACAAAAACAAAACAACTGAACAAATAAGCAAACAAAAACATTAAAAAACACACTAATTGAAGCAGACAACAGATTGTTGTTACTGGAAGGGAAGGGGGGTAAAGAGGGGGCAAAACATGTAAAGGGGGTCAATTGTGTGATAATGGATGGAAACTAGACTTTTGGTGGTGAGCCAATATAATACAGACAGATGTCAAATTATACTGTTGCATACAAGAAACTTATATAATGCCATAAACCAGTTACCTCAATTAAAAAAAAAACACCCAAAATATCGGTCTTCAATGGATTCCCATTAGATTTATTCCAATGAATAAAAACCAAGACCTTGAACAAGACCCACAAAGCCTTGTGTGACCTAGCTTTGACCTACATCTCCAGCCTTATATAGCAACATAAACTGATGCCATATTATCATTGTTTCAGTACCTTTACCTTTATCTTCAAACCAGCCAGGGGCCTTTCACATGTTCATTTGCAGGGAACACTCCTTAGCCTTCTCCTCCTCCCCTAATCTTTAACTCTTACTCTGCTTTCATGTTTCGTACCTTACCTAACCTCTTATTTTACATTTTTATAGAAAACTCTCTTATCAAGTATCGTAATTACAATTTTTATATTCTTTGTATCATTAATTGATATCTGGCTTTTTAATGAAATTGTAAACTTAATAAAGATAGGAATCTTGTCTATTTTTGTTTATCAGTGTATCCCTTGCATTTCACCTGACCCATAGTATGCTATAAATAAATATTTGTTAAATAAGTGAATGCTATTATAACATCAAAGTTTAATTTTGAGGTATATTTTTGGAAGTTTACAGTAAAAAATATATTAGGTTTATAGAAAAGAAACTAAGGGTGTTATAAACATAAACTTGGCAGCATTTTGAAAATATGCCAGTATCTCCTTATGTTGCTTCAGATCAGTAAACACATTCAGCCGGGAACGATCTGTTCCTTCTATCAGATCATTTCTTCTTATTTTTTATGTAGTAAGATTTTTTGTTTAGTTTATTTGAGAAAACTGTCCATGTATCTCATGATTTAATAAGCAATTTGTTTATAGATACATATAGGTATATCTTAGTTTTCGACTTGAGAACTATAGATAGCATAATGTAGTATGGCTGAAAATGGTAATAATTGCATTATTTTGTGTGCTTCCTTGTGGGATGATGCTTATAATTGAGGAGGCAAATCTTTCGTACTTTTTCCCACATTTTTATTTGTGACAATTTTTCATTCATCTTTAAAAGTGTGATTCACTTTCTATAGGATAAGAGCTTTCTGAATCAGAATATGGTTATGTTACATTCCCAAAAGGCAAACTTGTGAGTTTTAGATAAGTGGAACACATTTTTGTTTAATTATCTCAAAATATATAATACAGCAGGGGTGAGTGACAGCTGCGTGAGCATGTATATATTCAAGAATCTTCTTGCTGGTTTTTGGCAGAGCCTGCTGTAGTTCCAGTCTCTTTGTTTACCATGTGCAAAAGGCTGGATCAACTTTCAAACACTTTATTATGGTTTAATGGGGGAATCATTAGTAGATGAGTTTAACAGACCCAAATGCTAGACACTTAGTGGTTTATTTTTCAAGATTAAAATAATATCTGTTTCTAACCTTCAGTAGTTTAACGCAAATTTGCATACAGCTGTATCCAGTTAAGTGCCTTTCAGACTTCTTGTTACATTAAGAATGTACAAGCATTGAGTGCTTGTAATACAATTGACTTTAGGCTGAATTTTACATTAATGGCCCCCTTTGTTATTTAGCTGGCATTAAAGGCTTAAGTACAAGAAAATCCAAGTACAAAGCATATCATTTTTATTTTTATTTTAATTTGAATTCCCAGGAAATTTAGTGACTAAAACATCCGTTATGCCATTTGGAATAATTTTTTTCCCCCTAAAGCTCTTTGTAGCAAGAGACAAATGTTAGCCAAATCCTGAAATGCACGGTTACCTCAGGATTGCTGAGCAAATTGATAAAGACTACAGTGATACAAATTGGAACCACAATGGCCAGGGGACACAAGGCTGATGGGGTTGGGGCCTCTCTTAGGATGCTGTTAGGAAAAGGGCCATTAACATTGGCAAATGAGAAAAAGGGCTGTGAGTAGGATGCTAACAAATACAGCAAGGGGAACCTTACAGCCTCTGCCAGAACAGGAAGCAATTTCAGCTAATCTCTAAGGGAAATCTGTTGGACAGTCTTTCTTCAACAAATGTCCAGAAATTATGCTATATATGTGATGTCTACTTGCTTAGTAACATCTTTAATTGGAACTGTTCAATGTTAATACAATCTTTATTTTTCCAGAAATGAGATATGCTAAGTGGGCAAATTTTACGGTTCATTTTAATGTTACAACTCTGAAAAATATACTAGTTTGCACTTCACTGTATTCATCAAAAATTAGGTCATGACTCTGCACAAAGCACTAGGCCAGGAACTTTCTTTTTTTGGTATGTGAGGAATGCATTGATATGACTGTACATTTCTTTGATGGCATGGGATCTAGTAGTCATTCCCATCATCTCCATTCTGAGTATTTATTCTCATTGAAAATTAGTTCAAAAAAGAATGGAAATGATGTGACTTCCCCTCTATGATTATCTCTGGAAACATATACCTTGGTGTTCAACACTTTACTTACTTTTATTCGCATCTTTTTCATAAAAGTAGTGTTAAGAAAAAATTCATTAATTGAGGGAACCATATAGTTGAGTTGCAAATAATTGAGTGTTTATTGTAAACTTGTTCTCTCATATGTTTTGGTTATTTTTTTTTTAAAGAGTGTTTTTTGAAACCAGTCTACCTAATATAATTTGAGAAGTGACTTTTCATTGCTTAATGAACAAAAGATGAAAAAGACAGATGGGAAGAGACTGAAGTTTGTGGTTATCTCTGTTGGCTGGGATTGGTATATTATTGAACTACTACTGAACTGTAAATCCATTGGAAGGCAGATGAGTATCTGGAGAGTATGGCCAAACAAAATATTTGGTAGAATAAATAAGTATAGCCAGGACCTACTAATTGTTGCACAGAAAATAGCAACTTGGGAAGCTGGCCATGCTCAGAAATTCCTGTGCTAGATGTGTGGAAGGATTTGCTTATCTTGAAAGGGTTTAAAAAGGGCTGGATCACAACTGTAACCACAGGAAACAAGGTAACAATTCACTCTCCATACTAGACACAAATTCAGGGCTGGATCTGAGGGGTGATGTAGAAACCAATATATAGGCTTGAAAATTTACAAGACTTCTGGGGATGAACAGAAAGTGCATGTAAATGAACATGGCCAATGGAGACTGTGGCAAACAAAGAACTCACGCCTCATCTACTTGATGAAGTGGTTGGTGGATTACCTATTGTCTCCATGTGAAAATGCAGGCCCAATGTGGGCACATCTTATAATTTTAAAGAGACACAGAATTTTAATATTCTGAATTTTAAATGTTGTTATTAATTTACATTAAAACAATAGAAAGTGAGTAAAACATTGATAGACCAGATCTACCAGTGTTCCATGTTTATTTATATTCTTAGAATGACTTATACCATCCGTACTTCTCATCTCCCATTGAACTAATCCTTCATCACTCCATGCTAGGGACACTTTGCATTTAGGTTCTTTAAATAATTCTGCTTCAGGTATGCTCTTCAACTATCCTGTTTGTTTGTTTATCTTTCATTCATCCCTGAGATCTTGGCAAAAAAAAATATTACCTCTCAGGAAAGTTATTCCTGACAACCACCCTCAACCACAACTCCCCCAAATTTGGTAAGGATTTTTCTCTTAAAACTTTAAACCTTTTTTGCCCTGGCTGGTATAGCTCAGTGGATTGAGTGCGGGCTGGGAACCAGAGGGTCCTGGTTCGATTCCCAGTCAGGGCACATGCCTGGGTTGCGGGCCAGGTCCCCAGTGAGGGCCATGTGAGAGGCAACCATACATTGCTGTTTCTCTCCCTCTCTTTCTCCCTCACTTCCCCTCTCTCTAAAAATAAAAATAAATAAAATATTTTAAAAAACTTTAAACCTTTTTTTAATCATATCTATTCAGTTAGTGTTTATCCTTTTGGGGGGATGGTGCTGGTGAGAGAGTGAAATTATTTTTCTAATGTCTACTTTTCCAATGAACTATAAGCATCAAGAGTATGGTGGCTTGTCTGATTTGTTGAATGCTGTTTTTCCAGAACTTTTAAAATAGTGTTTATATAGAACCTCAAAATAGATTTACTGAATGAATCAGTGAACTACCCCTTGGCAGAAAAGAACTAATATATTTTGTAGGAAAGGGCACACAAGACCTCTCCAGGGTCCTGAAAACTATCTGTGAAAAGACTTGGCCACCTGATTAAAATATATTAGGTAGAGGGATGCATGACACTAGCAACAACTGACCAAGAAAGGTAAAAAAATGAGAGAAGAAAAGAGAGCTAGTGAAAAAAGACTGTTTATCGAGACCCTTCTACATCTGTGATTCTCTGCTTTTCACGCATAATCATGTTTAATTTTTACAACAACCCAATAACTTAAATATTTTTATCATCATTTTGTAGACAAAGAAACCAAGGTTTAAAGAGATTAAAGTTTACAGAAATGCCAATTTTTGGAAGTGAGTGAGATGACATTCCAGCAATAATTTGTTGAATTCCAAAGTTCATTTCATTAAGGATACTGAGTCATATGGGTTGACAGAGCTTAAATGCTTGTTGCCTAAAGAGAGTATTAGTTTGCAAACTCAAATAAGAGGCTTATCTCAGCTTCAGGAGAAAAAGGCTGCAAATTTGTCAATCACCTAGAATCTATAGTATATACTAAAAAAAATGACAACGCTTGGCTTTTTCGAGATGAGTTTTAAAAGATAATAGCTTTTGTCCTGACCAGGTGGAACATCCTCTCATATACCAAAAGGTTGCTTGTTCTATTCCCAGTCAGGGAACATACCTAGGTTGTGGGTTTGATCCCCAGTCAGGGTGCATAAAGGAGGGAACAAATTAATATTTCTCTTTCTCTCTCTCTCTGTCTCTGCTTTCCATCTAAAAATTCAATAAACGTATCCTTGGATGAATATTAAAAAATAAATAAAAGATGATAGCATTTTTGGTGGTAAATAATGAACGTATTACAATAACATTAATTACTGAATGCAAAGGATATTGTTCTTTATCATCAGAAGTCGCATTTTGATAAAGTTTAATCCTGAGAAGTAAAGGTAATCAGTTCTTGATTGTAAGGGTTTTTTTTTTTTTTAGGTCGAAGAACACTTATAGATGTCTAAGAGGTATAGTCTGCACTGTAACAATATTAATTACCTGAATTATTTCTCAAATATCTTTATTCTGGAACTTGTGATGTACTACTTGTAAAAGATACATATAATATTTAACATTTCTCTGAATTTGCAGTGTTTGAAAGAGTCAATTGTCCTGCTGTGAACAAGAGACTCCTTTGGCGTACTTAGGAGTGGATGTAGAGATGGGGTCTTTGAGGAATGCATTCAGGTGCAAGATCACTAAGCAAATCTCAGAGGTGGAAAAGAGAGAGAGAGAAGAACATGATGATGGTTCTAAGTTCAAGTTCTAAGTGACAGCCATGAAAGGGGAAGAAGCAGGAGATATATGATTATGCCTAATGCTCAGTGCATGTGGCATCCCTCCTGGATTGTTAAAATGTTATAGGTAAACATCCATGCCGGTCAACCACTTATTTATTTCTTTCCCCTTTGGAGATCTCAGCCTCAATGCATCCCTCTCTCTACTCCCTTCCAGCTGCAATTTTATATACTGCATAAAAATAAAAACAATGACTTGACCTGGGCTCTGATTACTGCTGGAAATGGAGGAATAACAGAGAACATGGGATACTTGATAGTGTCTGGTGCTGGAAGACAGATAAAAATTTTAAGAAGGCCAACTAGTACAGTAATAATAAGCTTCCCTCATTTATTTCAATGAAGGTGTTCAGATTCAGTTTGAGATTATATTAAGTTGTTCTTAACTCTCACTTATTTTAGAATATGCACACAATTTAGCCTTCAAAGGATTAATTAAATCATCAGTTAAAGTTATTGATAAACTCTAATTTTCCAGAAATAACAGTTTATTTGTGTCTCATTATGTACTCATTTAATTTTGCTGATTTTATGTTATCTCTTTCCTATGAAAAATGGCTAAGATGTAAGCATTCTAGGCAGAGAATGATCTGGAAGTTGGGATTCTGGAGAGTAGCGATTTCATTGTTTAAAAAGTAAAGAATATAGCATAATATGATGCTCTCTGCTTATTTCACCTCCCGTAAGGTAATGACTATGGTATAGATTTAAGACAGATTGCTTTCAAGTATAGCATTTGACTGGAAAATGGGATGGATTTCAGAAGTTCCCGTGCTAAGGACACAGCACGTTCACAAACGGGAGCCGCCATGAACATTCCAAGAAGATAACTCTGGGGCTTTAGAAGTGATGGAATTGGAGCAATAAGCAATTTAGCTTTAGCAAAATACAATTTGTCATCCTTCTATGGCTGAGACCTGCTATAAATAGAAACTGTTTAAAAGGTGTTATTTAGGACTTTCCATTATGCGACTGTCTAGTTAAATCATTTAATTTTGGCATCTAATCCAACTCCCAGTCTCCATCAGAGAGAAATAAGAAACCATATGTGAAGGCATCTGTGGAAATCTTCCTTTTATTTATGACAACATTAAAGTAAGATTCTGATGTCGGTTACTTAACAATAATAGACGTTCCTTTGCACCTATAGTGCTGGATTACTTGGGCATATCCCTCAGTGGTATCTTATACCTACTGCTGTTTGCTTCATTATATACAGATGCACAGCAGTGGAGACAGTAATAGTCTTTCTTAATTAAATAAAGCTAAATGTTAATTAGTCCAAAAATTGATTTATTTTCAACGCAAGAAAGTTTCATACTCGGCCTTCGCTTTTAAAGAACAGGTTGTATTCTCATTTAGAACTTTACATATTTCCTCTTTATTTTGGGTTTGTATTTGGAGTCTTGTGGTGGGCTCTAATCGTCATAGAGAAATTATAGGTCTACAGATGTTTTCAAGATGTTCCTCTGTCAGTAGCAGATTATCCCCTGTAGCAAAATCTCATTAAAGTGCAATTTACAGAGCTCTGCTGATGTTGCCATCAACCAAAATTAAAGGCATTAATTTTTCAAAGTTCACAGAAGTCCTTACATAAATGATGTAGCAGTTTGCAAGAACAATTTACAGAAGTGTTATTTGCAGAATTAACCTACATTAACAGAACAAATGTTGTAAGGGTGGAAGAAAGGCCTGGGCAGTGAAATTGCAGCTGTTTCCATTCTATATTAGGTGCTTGATGTAAAGAAGTGTTGAAATGTAACAATGACTGCTTGCTGGGTGAAAAGTTGAGAAGGGAAAACAGGAGTTTGAACAACGTAGCTAGAGTTAAGCTTACAATAGAGTGATCACCAGTTGGGGACACCTAGTGAGACCTTAAATTCTACTTTGAAACATCTGTAGTCAATATCTTTTAAAATATTCTCATTTAGAGGATGAGTTTATGTAGCTCATGTTGTGAGTATTTCTCTTCAATAAACTGCCAAATGCTTGAGAATTTATTATCTATACCTCAACAATCCTAGCTAAAAGTTACATGCATAGTGGTGTTTGTGGCCCAAGATACTACGGTGTGATTTTCTCTTGGTAGAATAGGTATACTTTTATTCTATCATTATTGTTTTTCTTTCCCATATGTTTATTTTTCTCTAACAGACTCTGGACTACTGAATTTAAAATATCATTATTGGAACTTTAAAAGGATTAGAAATTTCAGAGATTAAAATCAGAAAAAAAGACTTACCTTTTAAAGCTATAACTATTTCCCTCCCACATTTGTTTCAGAACAGAGGGTACAGTCCTTAAAACTCATTAATCTTTACTAGTCTTTTTCCTTTTATTACATTAGTTATTTCAGCCTGGATTTGAATCTCATTGTATAAATGAGAGGGCTCATCAATCACACCTGGTCTCAGCCATCCTTTCTCTGTAAGACTCTTGCTTCCCCGGATCCAAGGGCTGGCTCCTCTTTATTTCAGAAAAGTCTGGGTGATGCATGGTGGTCAGAGCACACTGTGGGGATATCTGTGCAAGGCTGGCCTTGACAGTTCATGTCAATGCAAACACAAGCTGTTTCTGTTTAGCCCCTGAATGTGAAATTGTGTTCCTTGTGAACAGGTGTGCACATCTCACAATTACCCCACAAATGCTCTTACAGCCGTATCAGTTCTTGCGGTTTGACTTGTTTCATGCATGCCAGGCTCCATGTGCTCTGTCTGAATTTTGTCTGCGTGCACACCCGGTTTGATTACATGGTTTGCATTTATTCCCCTGTGAATCTTAAGAAGTTCATGGACTTTTGTCCGGAAACTCACCTTTGTGTGAGTTACTATAATAAACGTGTCTTTTAGGAATCTTAAACATTATTTGACAAACAACAGTAATACAAAATTTAAAATATATCTGGACAATAGGAAAAATCAGAGCACAGGGGAAATTTGGAAAGAGCATTTTTGCTTTGGTAAGTATAAAATTTAGGAATTTGTTATTCAATGCTATTTTTGGGAAAGTTTCCTATCTGAATATGAGAGTTCCTTAAGGGACCGGGTAGAATACATGTCCGTTGGCCTTTCTGTCAAGATTTTCAAAGAGGATATCCATTATATTCCAGAATGATGGGGCCATCTGTTAACCAGGGGCTGATTTCAAATCATCAAATATTGGTAGGAACATTAAGCCTTGCTGATTTGCATAGTATCATTATCTTTAATACCAAAAATTCATTTGGGAAAAAGTGAGTATTCTCTGGTCCATTCAAGTATGAAGATATCCACTTGGGTAGGATGCAGACCCTGTAATATTTACAATGGGTGAAGTCTACAGATATTACTCATATCTAACCTGATGTAGTAAGACAGCAATTGTTACTTATCTCCTACGCACTAAATGTGAGAAACAAACACAGATGAGCTATGAATTTGATGGACTACCCAAAGTCCTAGTCAAAAATATTTTTAATTTTACTCTCATTTTTCTTGGTTATTTGTATCTTAATAATCTATAAATACATTGTAGATGATACCATTTTTAAATATTAGTAAGATAAGTAATTTGTTCATTAGATGGGGTTTTATGCTTTGCTTAAGGTTACCAGGCTAAGGAAATATTGAGAGAATAATTTATTTTCATTTATATTTGATAAATTTTGTTTTTCATACAGAACCTCCCATTTAAAGAAATAATTAACCATTAGAAATATTAAGAAATCCGAGGCCCGATGAGGTGGCTGAGTTGGTTGGAGCATTGTCCTGTACAGCAAAAAGTTGAGGGTTCGATCTCCAGTCAGGGAGCATACCTTGGCTGTGGGTCCAATCCCCAGTCGAGTTGTGTGTAGGAGGCAACCCATCAATGTTTCATTCTCTCTCTTTCTCTCTTTTGCTCTCTCTCTCAAATCAATAAAAGTAAGACCTTTAAGTAAGGATTAAAAAATAATTTGACACAATAGGTATATGCATATTCATATTTATATACTAATGCATGAAAATGATTATGTAACATCAGCACAACAAAATTAAAATTTAAGATATTAGTGGTCTTATGAATGATTTGAAAACATTTATACAATAATAATTAATAAAGCAAATGCCTTTTTGAAATGTTTCAATTAATAAAATATTAAGACATACTCGTATTGAACAATATTGAATGTTATATTCATAATATTACTGAACAGTGATCCCAGCCTTTGTACTTTTCTTCATAAGTGGAGGAAAGTGTTTTTTACATGTGATTGGTCAAAACTAAATTTCACTTAAGTAACAGATTGTAGAGGCTCTATATTTAAGAAAAGTTCATTTGATCTCATCCTAGACTTAACCCACAATTCCTAGAGTTAATGAATAATAATTTGACAATTGTTAAACCTTGCAATTTGTGCAGCATGACTGACCCATAGACTTGCCTTCCATCACAGTTTGCACAGTGATTCAGGAGCTTCACTGCTAGTATGACCTGGCAACACCTATCCTAGTTCCCTCTCTTGTTAAGGGTTGGTTTTAACTACCTTCTTTCCAGGTAGGTATTCAGGTTCTTACCAGCAGTTTTGTCCCCCTGTCCTCTTTAGAAGCTTCCTCTGTCTACATCTCTTCTTGAATATTTTATCTTAAGACAATGAACTATGTAGCAAAGGAAACTCAATATGTGTTTCTTTTGCCATATTTAGTGAAAATCAGTCCATACCTTGGGAAATTATTGTGGAAGAATATGTTAAATGATGCATGTTAAATGATGCAATGAGCAGATGCAATGATGTTTATTTAGGTAACTGGTTAATTTTCATAATCTTTGGAAAGGAAGTGTTTACAGTGGGAAGCACCACGGTGCAATTCCAAACAGATGTGGGCGTGGATCCTCTTCTGCCCCAGAACTAACCACATGATTTTGAGGAATGACTTAACCTCATGCCTCATTTCTTATTAGTTTCTTATTAGGTAATAGTATTTATCTCATAAGGCTGTTGTGTGAATTAAGTCAGAACAATGCCTGGCACATAGCAATTGCTCAATAGATGTCAGTTAAAAAGACTAATTGGGCCCTGGCTGGTGTGGCTCAGTGGATTGAGTGCGGGCCTGCTAACCAAAGGGTCACTGGTTTGATTCCCAGTCAGGGCACATGCCCGGGTTGCGAACCAGGTCCCAGGTTGGAGGTACATGAGGGGCAGCCACATGTTGATGTTTCTCTCCCTCTCTGTCTCCCTCCCTTTCTCCAAAAATAAATAAATAAACTCTTTTAAAAAAGACTAATTGGTTATTATCCATAAACCTAGAAAAGTAAAGACAAGGTAAGTTCAGGGTTTACAAAACCTGTGTGAAGAACTCAGAAAAAAATATGTAAAAATGGTAAAATTTCTCTTTTGGTTTTACATATTCATGATCTATCTTATTATTTTCCAAACATCTAGTTAATTTGTTTTCAGAAAGCTTTTGTGATGTGCACTATAAAGAATGAACTTTTTTTTTTTTAAAGATTTTATTTATTTATTTTTAGAGAGAGGAGAAGGGAGGGAGACAGAGGGAGAGAAACAGCAATGTATGGTTGCCTCTCACATGGCCCTCACAGGGGACCTGGCCCGCAACCCAGGCATGTGCCCTGGCCGGGAATCGAACCGGGACCGTCTGGTTCCCAGCCCGTGCTCAATCCACTGAGCTACACCAGCCAGGCAAGAATGAACTTTTAAAATATGTGCTTTTTTTCTATGCTTTTGGATTCCATACAAATATGGACAAAACTGCTATTTTTTATTCTGAGAACTTCAAGAATAGCTTGCTGGTAAACTTGGTATCTGAAATAAATTCAACACATTGCTTATCTGTTTAATTTTGGTTAGAGAGTTCTTAAAAGCTTAGTGATGAAAATATACATCTAAATTTTATATCTATAAGGTGTTTTGAAATATAAATTTAGGAAGTCTTTGCTGGTCACAATATTAAGAGAAAATATTTCTCCATTTAAGTTTTAGATACTGTAAAAAGCAGGATTGGCACTGATTTAGTGATTCCATAACTATAATTGGTTATAAGACAATTAGTGAATTTGACAGGCATTTTGTTGCTTTTCACTAGAAACTAGAGCAAAATGGTGGAAGGGGCTAAAATGCTTTATAAACAAATACATAACATAAATAATTGTCATACATTTTTATTTTGCAAGTCTTTAATTTTTAAAAATATTTCATCATTTTAATGTGAGCAACAGGGAAAATGTATTAAACAATGACAAAGAGAGGTGATCTGTTTTTCCGATACATTGCAAACGGATGAGACAGTCAGAATGATGACGCACCGGTTCTGCTGGGCGAGGCTTTGTGTTCAGATCAGGCCCTATTTCTGCTCGCCGTGCGACGGAGGGCACGTCGCTCACTCCAAGTCTAGGTCTCCTCTGTGGTAAAATGGGTATAGTAGTAGATTTCACCTCATAGGGATTGTGTAATGATTAAAATAAGTTAACACATATGAATAACACATTTTTTTGTTTTTCGGTGAACAGTCGTAAGTGGTTTAATTAATATGATGTAACAATATAATACATGCATAAAGATTAATAATGTTAATGATGAGAAGTAATATGGATAAACTAATATGAAACCAGTTTCAAATTAGTATAAAGATTTTGTTAGACTGTCTCACATTCTTGTTGTAGATATTATAATCCCTGCAAACATGAGGTATTTAACAAACACTGACTAGTTAATATAATTTATCAGAATACAGTAAGAGAGAAATTCAAGTTGAAAAATAATGCCACAACAAAGCTCTGAAATCAAGTCTTTTTAGAAAATATTTGACACAAATACTGTATATGTTGTGTTTTAAGTTATATATAGTTATATGTGTGTGTACATATTTAGTTATACTATTTTTAGTTGTGAGTATACAATTCATCCCTGAAAAAAGTCAACTGTTTAAAAAGGAAAAATATGTATATACAACAAAAATGAAACTTTTTATTAACCCTAGATTAGGTACTCAGATAAGATTGCCTTATCTGTAAGAATGTTTTGCCTTCTGTGGGAGGTTCTTGTAAAATCGGAATTGGCCTACCAATAACCAGCATGGTGAGTTTTTCATTACCGAAGAGGAAACATTTTAGTTTTCAGATGTATACATAACAGTACTGGCTGCTGTTGAGAATAGAAATGGAAAAGGCAGGAACATGACATTTAATAACCTATATCTCTTTGTATGTATAGATCTAAATTTTAAAGAATATTTAGGCCATATATATGGATTATATGTATTTTATTATCTATTATTTATAATATTACTTATATGCACTCATATATATCTGGATCTTTATGTAAATACATATTTATTTATAGAAATCCCTGGATCAAATATATAAGCATATATTTATATACCTGGACTAAATGTATAGATCATATATCTATTCTTTATTATTTTTTTCATTTTTTTAAAATTAATTTTTTTGTTTAATTACAGTTATTTGCAGCCTCTCCCCTCCCCCCTCCCTTCCCCTCCTGTCCCAACCCCCCAACCTCCCTCCTCCCCCTTAGTTCTGTCCATGTGTCCTCTACAGTGATTCCTGAAAACTCTTCTCCCCATTGCCCCCTCCCCCCTCTCTCCTGTCTATTGTTAGACTGTTCTTAATTTCGGTGTCTCTGGTTATGTTTTGCTTGCTTTCTGCTTTTGTTGGTTATGATCCGGTTAAAGGTGAGATCATAAGGTATTTGTCCCTCACTGCCTGGCTTACTTCACTTAGCATAATGCTCTCCAGTTCCATCCATGCTGTTGCAAAAGGTATAAGCTCCTTCTTCCTCTCTGCTGCGTAGAATTCCATTGTGTAAATGTACC
>PVJI01000422.1:0-268764 GCA_004026765.1 Micronycteris hirsuta
CTTACACTGGTATCATTTATTTTGTATATTTCAGGGTCGTACAGTCTCTTTTATTCCTGAGGTGAGAGGCTTATTAAACGATCCCTCAAGCTTCTGGCCCTTCAGAAATTCTTCGTCTAGGTCCTTGTCGACCGATGGTTGGTGCCAATTTAGTACCAACAGGAATCTGCAATTTGGGTTGCAGTGAAGAAGGAAACTTTATTGAGTGCAAACAGCTCGTTGGTGATACAGCATGGAATGACATGGCTCTTAGGCTGCCCAGGGGCCAGGCCACTCTTCAGCTAGGCAGTGCAGCTCTGCTCTGGTGTGGTCTGGTCTGGTCTGTTCTGCTCCGCTCTGCCTCTCTGCTCTGGCAAGACATCTTCTGTGTGTGTTTCAGCTGTAGCCAGGAAATGCAGTCTTCAGTCTCTGGTTGAAAGGGAAAGTGTGCTTCCACAGTCAGAGGGAGCTGACTTTCATGGACTGAAGTCTCTGCTCCAGTCCCTGATTAGTCTGAGGACACCAAATCCTTGCAGTTTGATTGGTCCAAAAGGCACTGTCCTGATTGGTCAGAATAGAGCTGTTCTGGTTGGTTGGAGCTGCATAGCTCTGATTGGATGGGGAGAACCTCAGTCCTATAGGTTGAACTAGGATTACAGGACCTTCTTTTTAAGGGCTGGCTTGGATGGCAGAAACACAGTGCAGGCAGGCAATTCAGTATAGGCTTCTCCCTGAAGTATAGAGTTTGCTTGAAAGTCCCCTGTGTAGCAACATCTGCTAGGCTCTACTTTTTAAAATTTGAGCCCAATTAGCCACCAGGAGCCCTTAGTAGGCATCTTCTTACTCAGAGTCCACACTCTGAAGATGTTGTGTATAGTCAGTATAGAATTAAATGTGTGAAGTCAGGTTTTTCCTCTTTAGTCTGCAAATCTTAAATTATTTATTTGCTCTCTGGGGCTCTTTCTCCTCCTTTTGGTCTTTCCCACATAGGAAAGAATACCTGAGGACATTTTACCAGCTTGGGTGCCTTCTTGACTGCCTCTTGATCGGTCTCTACCACCTACACCTCTTGATATTAGGCTTTCTGTGTGCTGAAAGCAGTCCTTGGCTCCCTATCACCTTGTGATTCTGTTCTCTTCATTGTTACCTCTCTTGCTTTTACAAATAAAAGCAAAAAGCGAGAATAGCGGTCAGTGTTTTGCAGCAAGCTGTTATTGAGGCAGCATGCATCTCTAGCAGTGAGACCACCAGGCTCCTTCTCCGGGAACTACACTCAGCTTCAAGCCCCATATAGCCTTGGACTGTGTCTGTGAGCATTTGTGCTTTATTGTTTATTTTGTGCATCTCTTAGCAAGATGTGTCCTAAGATACCAGAAAAGCCTACGAGAGCTTGTAGGGGTGTTGCACTTAGCATAAAACTGGACTTCTTAAGCCTATTTGGTATGATTTGGTAGGTTATTTTTGGGTCTGAGAATGATCAAAAATTTTTCCGTATAAATCGTAATTGTTTCTTCACTTTATGAGAGGTTATGTGGATGAAAAAAGAGCACATATTAAGCCTGCAAGTTCGGGGCCCTACAAACCCAGAGACCAAAAGTAACCCCACAGGGTGGTCTCAAAGTAAAAATTCCTAAAAGTGGGACATAGTGGCTAGTCATGTCCTAGGCCTGTAGCTTCCTTGACAAAAGGTCTGTCTTTAGTTTTGAAATTGTCTGTTGTCTTTGTGTATCTAAGATCATAGTTTTCTGAAATGTCAGTAATTTTCTTTTGCAGACCCAACTACCAGCACCAGAGCAAGAGACCGCATTGTTATCTTGTTGCGCACGTACCATCTATGTGCTGTAGATGGTAACTGTCTCTTACCCACCAGTGTGAAAAAAATTTTGCTTTTTATCCCGTTTCAGAGATTTCCCTACTTTGCTTTCTCCTGCCTCTCTAATCTACCACTAATGAATTTCACGGAGCCCTCCGTACATTTTTACTCTTTTGATTTTAATGTGTAAAATAAGTGGCAAAAAACTGCCATTTCCCAGAGCATTTTCTCAATCCATTTATTTTTGCTTTCTGGTAATTGTAGTCAGTTTGGCTCAAATAAACTGTTACAAGACTTTTCTTAGGCTGGCTGGTCTTTTTCATAGGAGCTCTACTCTTAGGGGGGCACCTTATATTTAAACTTCCTAGTACATTGATACATAGAACAGAGTAACTTGTCTCCATATACTATCAGGTTGTTTTACCCTTCTATAGATCATTGTGTTAATTAATATTACCTAAAAACAGTGTCCCTGGGAACAGTTATTTATTTTATTGTAATCCTGAAGATTCTCCCCTTCCTGCCTTTTTAGATTAGTAATATCCAAGAGAAGGGAAAGCAATTGAATCACCTTTTTACCAGTTAACTTTTGGCAGTCTCCTGAATTCGTGTTTCTAGCCAACAGGCACAGTTGTTCCAGCCTGTATAAAGATTGTTTCTAGATTACTTAGAATTTAGGTTATTTTTTTATCATGCCTAAAAATAGTAATGGACTGTGCCATTTTCTAAGTACTTTGTTTCGAGTAGTCCAGTATAATTTTTTTTTTAAGATTTTATTTATTTATTTTCAGAGAGAGGAGAAGGGAGAAAGAGCAGTGTATGGTTGCCTCTCACATGGCCCTCACTGGGGAACTGGCCCGCAACCCAGGCATGTGCCCCGACTGGGAATTGAACTGGGACCCTCTGGTTCCCAGCCCGCACTCAATTCACTGAGCTACAGCAGCCGGGCCAGTATAATTTTTTTTGATTTCAAGATCCAAAGAGTAATAAACTTTAGTTTGCCTAATATGAAGTAGACATTGGGGATCCAAGTGTCAGATTTTGAAGGAACTTTTTCTGATAAGGAGTTTGGATAGAGGAAATGGAGAACTATTAGATTTTAGAAAGATAATTCTCATTACAGCAGAGCAGATACAGAATTGAATGGAGTGTTAAAGAGGTCAACCAGGAGGCTTATTGATAGCTGTTAAGGGTTTTAACTGAAGGCAGTAGCCTTATGGGTAAAAAGGGAGAGAAGGAGTCAAAACATTTTGAAGTAGGTTTGATATAGGGGGTTGAGAAGTCAAGGATGACTTCAAGGTGGGGTAACAGTATAAGAACTATCTTGGTAAGGGAAACAGGGTGAAGTGGCATATGGAACCATTGGTGGAATCTTTTTTCCCTTGTCAGAGTGAGTTTTTTGAGAACAGGAACAATGTCCAACTTGCTTCAGCATCTTGTGAATTGCTTGGCTTATTGTAGTAGGTATTCAGTAAACGCTTGAATGAATGAATGAAAGAATGAATGAAATAAGGTAAATACAATGTCATTTAGTATGGCACAGAGAGTACCATACTAAAATAGAAGAGATTATTAAAATAGAAAAGATCATTAGAAATTTCAAAATAGTATATACTGTGTGATTTGCCTTTTATGTATTTGTATTATAGCTTATTGATAACATTTAAAATTCACTAGTATGTATAGACAAACACAGGTATATTTTTTTCCAGATATCTCAAACTTTAATCTTATTTGTTTTCAGTGTGCTTGTATCCCTGACAATTGGGAGGAGTGGTGGGAAAGTTTTCACATGGTGATAACCAACTTTTGTTGACAAATGAAATCGAAATAGGATTTTTCAATTGATTTTTTTTCTTTTTTGATAGTCTTCATCTGAACATTCTTTATTTTCCTGTGGCTGGTTATAAAGTACATGCTTGTTAATTTTTGTAAGATTGATTAGGAAGACATACGGGAATTTCCCTGCTGCTAGATATGTGCCACCCACTGTAAAATGGTTAAAAATGTGCATCTGAATTTCCCTTATCCATTCCTTGTGGTTTTATTTTTTTAGTCACTGCATGCCTCCCGTGGTTTAGGGTCCTTCTTCTCTAGGTCATTTGTGACTCTCTTATCCACAGGGGTGGGCGGTTATGGGTTAGGAGAAGGAAAAATGCTCTTGTAAAGAAATGTTAATGCCTAAAATAGCTTACTGGAAGACTTAGGAAGTAAGGAGAAAATGCTCTAAACCTCATTCTACAGAATCTGCTAAGCCTTTCTACATCTTTCTTTCCCCTCCTTATCAAATTTTCCCTCTTCTTTCTACCTTTTGTGTGTGTCTCTTGCTGTGATCACTTTTTTCCATCTGACTTTCTCCTTTGTCTCTCATTTGTTCTTCTCACTCTTCTCTTTTGCCTCATCTCTTCAGTACAGATAACTAGCTATAATATGTAGTTGAAGTTTTACAAAGTTTCCTTTTTGGTAAATACATTTTTATTTTTATAATTAAAAACTCAAATAAGTTGGAGAATTTTTTGTTTTCAAAATAATTTTATAGTATTTATGTTCATCTAATATGCAATTGATTCTCAATTATTCAGTGATCCTTAAGGAAATAGGTTTCTTTTCCAGGGTAATTCAGCAAATAAACTATATGGAATTTGTTTAGAATTTAAATTAGCCATTATGAAATGTTCCCGCTTTCCCTTTTCTATTATTTTTATTACACTCATTGATCTACCTACTTATTTACATATTTATTAAAATGTTCACTTACATGATTTTCAGTTGTTTTTGGAAAGAAAATACTGAGTAAGGAAAAAAGTATAAACAAAGAAAAATAGTTTCTCTAAAATGAAAGTATTTCTCTTAATGAGTTCTGAGATAGACTTACAATTTTAATGAGTTTATCTTTGGGGTTTTTGTGTGTGTGTGAAATTATACTGCAATGCCTTATAGAACTCAGGAAGGTGTAGTCTTTTCCCCATTCTGGGTTCCCCTTGACTTTGTGCACAACTCTTCCTCATTTCCTTCTATCAACTCCAGCTTGGAAAAGTTTATAGGAAGTATACAGGTACAGGAGTGGGTGTCAGGAAACCTTGGTTCTTGCCTGACTTAGTATAACTTTGTCCAAGTTGTTTAACTACATTTGGTTTTTCTTTTCGTGTTTGCAGTCTCTAAAAGTCAAATCTGACCTACTATTTCCAAACAAAACACTCCAGTCTGAGCATTTTTTAAGATCAAGACTCTATGTCATAAATTCTCATAGTTCTTTATAGTTCTGTCATTTATAAGCATTGGGAACGTTGGCAATATTATTAAACTTCTGAGACTATTTTCTATTGTGTACATAGGGATTATAACGCATACCTTGTGAAGTGATTGTGAAGATTAAATTGGAAAGTGAATATACTTTAAAGTCTTAGTCCAGGTATTCTGTATAGCTATTACGCATGTTTTCTTATACTTTCATACAACTATTGTGGAAATAAGTCACAAACCTCAGATATGAAATGAATAAAGTATATAAATCATGTTGATAAAATGTTTTTTGGTGCCCTGGCTGGTGTGGCTCAGTGGATTGAGTGCCAGACTGCAAACCAAAGGGTCGCCAGTTTGATTCCCAGTCAGGGCACATGCCTGGGTTGCAGGCCAGGTCCCCAGTGGGGGGCATGTGAGAAGCAACCACACATTGATGTTTTTCTCCCTCTCTTTCTCCCTCCCTTTCCCTCTCTAAAAATAAAACAAATAAAATCTTAAAAAGATATATTTTTGTGGTAATCGCACTGTAAGGAAACATCAGGATGCTTACATGCTTTTATTTTGGAACAAATACCAAGTTTCTTTTCAAGGTACTTTAACTTGGTTAAAGAAGTAACAATGTTGGTTTTTGGTCTTACTAGATGCTAGGTGCTTTGTTCAGTATCCTAAACTTTTAATAATTAAGAAATGTATTCCAAGTGAAATTTTTTCTGAAAAAATTTTCTGGAATTGTTTTTGCCTTTTTTGGTACCATATTAATGTTTGGAAACATGAGGTATCCAGATGGCAGTTAAATATTAGTAAATAGAAATAGCACATTATTAAACTGTTGCATAAAGCAGTAGCAAATTTAATAGAAGAATCAAATGCAAAGTACCTAAGAAGACATTGGTGTTTATTTTAATCTAATTTGTGGTATTTCGTATGTCTAGTATTTTTAATCTGGTTCATCACTTTAAAAAAAAGGTCACACTAATGTTAGAAAGTATTTAAAATTTTGTGACTATTTTATTCTGCATGGAGTAGACTTAAAGGTCAACACTACTTTTTTATGTAGGTTATGGGTGCTACATGTGTGCTTTCAGAGCGGTAGTGTGAGAAAGCTTGAAGTGGGATGGCAGGACGGCCTCATCCTTATGACAGTAACTCCAGTGATCCAGAGAATTGGGATCGGAAATTGCATTGTAGACCTCGTAAACTTTATAAACATTCAAGGTAGGTAGAAATATGTATTTCACATATCAAAGCGCCGATAAAATAGATTTTTATAAAGAGCCAAACTGCATTTGGTTGTGGCAAGTCCTGTCAGAGGATGGGGTTTACAAAATATTATGAATGTTTGCATTTCTCCTTAAATTACTTTTAGAGAAATATTTCTTTCCTTTTAATTTTCTTATATTTATTTGATTTTTATTTTTATTTGTAAAAATGTTAAAACTCCTTAGTTAACCCCATGAATAAATGTAATATTTAATTTAATTGGGAACTCTGGCAAGACATTTTAGTTCTTTGTATTTAAAACTCCCTACTGGGAATTTATTTTCAAAGTACATTGTGTATAGATTATACAAGATAATTTATAGGCTCTTTGCAGTCTTTGCCTCCATACATTTTTAACTATGTGAATATATAGTGTTGTCATCCTGATCTTAATGGGAAAATCAGTCTTTCTGCAATGACTGTACTGTTTCATTTAAAGTTTGATGCATTAAATACAATTTATTTCAAACGTTTGACCCATTTATAATTTTTGAAGCTTTCATTTTGTGCTGTGTGGCTTAATAAGGACCACCTCATTTAGAACACTAAAGTGATCTGATATTTTAAGGTGTTAATTAGCAGCTCATAAACCTCACATTTATTGCAGGTATGCAAGCATGTTTTCACAAAGTGCTGTGCTTTATGAATATTTATTTAAGGGATATCAAACATTTAACTTATGGGAATATAAAATTCTCTGATACTGAAAAGTTGTATCAGCATTCTTAAAAAAGAATTTAAAAATGCTGTGATATTGAACTTTTTTGTAATTTTAAAGAAATAATTCAGGTACTTTTAAACTATATGCTGTGCTAGGAAATATGAGTGGCTGGTACCGTTTAAGTCTCCAGATAAGATGTCTACCTTTATTATGGACTTTTAATGTGGTGAGGTCTAAAATGAAAATGTTGAGTTGACGTTATTAATTTATAATTACATACCAGTGATATGAGTGTTTTGGGGTTGGTTTGTTTATTTGTGTGTGTATGTATGTCCTTCAACTTCTGGCTCTAGTTCTTTATTTCTGTCCTGCTTACATGGATAATTATTTTGTCTTTGAGATTAAAGAGGTACTGGTTTTATCTCATTAAATGCAGGAGCTATATTTATATCTGTTATGTTGCATACCTACTTTCTGGTGAATAGTATGTTATTCTTCCTAGTTCTTAATATTTTTCTGCTGATGTACAGTAGTGCATTATATATGAAGTGGTGACAGGGTGAAAATGAGCTGTTGTTTGCTTTATAAAAGCTACATGCATACAATGGGAAAAATTCATAAAAACAGTACTGTTTTCATTGCTGTTATTTCAGTAACACATATAGCATCAGTAACTTTTTGGTGCTCTTTTTAGGTAGACTCCTGCAGCATAGAAAATAAATACTGATACAGGGATTTTATTTTATTTATTTATTTATTTTTAGTGCAAATATCGTGAAACCCTTTGAGCTTATTTTAACCTCATTTGTGACCTCTTATTCTGTGTATTTAGGAACATATTTAGGCTACTTTAAAAAAATTCACAATTTGACTTTTTTTAAACGGTGGGTTTTTTTTTTTTAAAGATATTATTTATTTACTTTTAGAAAGAGGAGAAGAGAGGGAGAAAGCAATGTATGGTTGCCTCCCACATGGCCCTCACTGGGGACCTGGCCTGCAACGCAGGCATGTGCCTCAACTGGGAATCGAACCAGGACCCTTTGGTTCCTAGCCCGCGCTCAATCCACTGAGCTACACCAGCCAGGGCATGTCACTGCTAAATGGTGGTTTTCGAGCTGATAATAAGTTAATTGACTGAGAAGTTTTAAATACTAACAGTCTGCAGGTGTTGTTGATAACTTGCATTCAGTTCAAGAGAGATTTAGAAGTTTGTCAGGATACCACTAAGGGATGCTTTAATAACCACATATGGAATAATTAGTTAACAGTAGGGCACTAAACTATGGTAGTGAGTTATAGTAAAAGAAGAGTTCAGAGAAAGAATAGGTGAAAATGAGACTTGAGCTAATCTTTGGACGATTAGGTAGATTCCTGCCAGGGATCTTCTGAAGAGTATCTTGATAGGATTTGAAAGTAGAGCTCTCTGAATGGTATTACTTGTTTCCACTTGACAGATGAAAAGAATGAGGTTAATAAACTTGCCCACAGCCATCCAACTTGTAAATGGCAGATCTATGCTTCTACCTACTCTCATCCTTTTTTTGAATCTTGTATATTTTGTTTATAGATGTTTGATTAAAAGAAAACTAGATGTAGATTTAGTAGTTTAATATGTTGGGATCAAAAGTCTTTGATTTTCTTGGCTTTTCCTCATGATCACAAGATGGCTTTACTGTAGCTTCAGCTGTTATGTCTACCTTCCAGATGAGGAGGATAAAGGTAGAAGGGCACACTGGGAAAGGGGTTTTACTGATACCAGGAAATTAAATTTCTCAATCATTTCCATAAGTCATCTGTTTATAAATCATTGGCTACAGCTATGTCATGTGGTCATATCTGGATGAGGGAGGCTGAGAAATACAGGTGGGCATATTGCCACCTCAAATAGAATTGGGAATTTAAATTTACAAAAAGTAAATGTCTCAGTCTGTTTAAGTATACTGTTATAACAGTATGCCATAGACTGGGTAGCTTATAAACAATAGAAATTTATTTTACCTGGTTCTGGAGGCTGGGAAGTCCAAGATTAAGGTCCTGGCATATTTCGTATCTGCTAAGGGCTTACTTCGTGGTTCAGACAGCTCTCTTTTGCTGTGTCCTCACATGGAGGATATGGGGCTAGGGATCTCTCTGGGGTTTCTTTTATAAATGCACTAATCCCATTCAGGAGACTCTGCCCTCATGACCTGATCACCTCATCTCCAAATGCCATCACCTGGGTGGGGGGAATACATTTCAACATATGACTGGGGTACACAAACATTCAGTCTTTAGCAGTAAAGAAATAAAAATACTTTATTGACTCAGTTTTTGTAGTGAAACTAAAAAGTTGTCTTGTTTTAAATTTATTTTTTATTTGTTCTCTTCACAATTTAGAATAGCCTCTTTTTTCATCTTTTCCTTTGATTCCTGCCCACCCACTCCCACCCTTTTGCTTACAGGCAAGGATGAAAATAGATGTACTGAATATAAAAGTAACAGTAATAGTTACTATTTTATGTGTGCCTATCATTTAGCTTTGAGAGTTTGGTGGGCATTGCCTTATGGCTTCTCTTTCATCAAATATAACTAATGTACTTTATTTTCTGAGCTTTATTTTATATGTAGATCTGATATGTTTAACACTGTGATATATTCATAAAAGGCAAGATAAGACTGGAAGCTAACCTGGACATGGATAGACACTTCAGGGTACTTATGATCCCTCTGCAAGTACATACAAGTGAATTACATAGTTATTAAAGTTACTGAACTTTCTCAGTAGTATTATAGTTATTACCTGTATAAGAGGGATTTAGTAGTTTGCTGAGAGATTAAAGATCATTTCAGTTGAAGTATATCTGGTCTGAATTATGACACCTTTTAAAAATTATAGAGGCATTTTTGCTATTTAAAAAGGAAAAAGAAAGAGCACCCTTTCTGTATAATTAATGTTAAAATGCCTAGATGGACAATATGCCAAAAGCTCTTGAGTATATAAATTGGGTCGAATCTGACTATTTAAAACTCAGATCTGCAGTCTGCTCAGGTTACTAAAGATAAATGCATCATATATTCAATATCAGACTTTGCCGCAAGGTTTCATTTCCACATAGAAATACGCATGCCTGCTTCTTCTGAGACTGCATGAAGATTGAGCTTTCAGTTTGCCTTTTAAGTCACTCCGTGGTCCCAGCAGCACTTTGGAAATGGAAAACTTTTGTTGTTTTAGAGTAGTCCTTGAGTGGATTCTTAAAGTACAAATAATATTTTCTCTTTGGCTTTAAAGAGAAGCTTTTCTGTCCAGCATGGATACACAATGAAATACTGAAAGAAAAAAAAGCTGCATCCTAGTTTCCTAAAACCTGGCAGGCTGGCAGAGCTAGAATTAGCTTTACAGATGGCATTTGGCAACATATCTTCATATCACTAAGCTCTTATCTCCTGAGTTTTCTTCAGCCTGTCTATCAATTACAATAGCCAATCACCGCACAGGGATGGGGAAATGGGACGATCATAGCTCACAGGATGCTGTTTGGTTAGAAACGTCAGTGCTGCACAACCCACGGCTGAGTCAGTGTCTGTGAGAAAAAGAACTGAATTAATATAGAGAGGGGGTTGTATTTCTGAACATTTAAAGCCTACATAACCACAATAGCATCATTACACAGTAGAGGGAAGAAAGCCAAAGGAAGTCTGGACAGGTGAGGTAGGGGGAGACTGGGAAATTTTCTGATTATTCAGAGGAATCTTGAAGATGATGGAAATATCAGATGTGCTAAAGTTTCCTAGTAATGCCCAAGGATGCTGACCTGGCTTTCAGTGCTGCATTGTTTGAAAAAGCAGAGTCCCTTTATACTCTGATTTCAAAATTTTTTTCTTGTTTTTGTGTGTCTACCCTGGCATATACTAAAGTAAGGTGTGTATTCATTTATTATATGATATTGCTGGGTTATAATTCTATACATGTGTGTATAAATGAGATCTAGAGATGTTTGGCCTTTGTTTATTATGCTCATTTGCATTTCCGGATGTAAAAGATCATATATCTTGATGGTCAGTTTAATAGCAAGTTATTTAAAATAAATGTGTATATTGGTTTTATGGGTTTGATGCTTTCTTTTTTATTTCGTTTAAAGTCTTAGTAGAATCTTCATGTAACTTGAGAATGCATTATGTTTGTATTGTTTTTTATGAATATCAAAACATTTATTTAAGGAAAGACTAATTTTGAAATCATATTTTTGATATATTTGAAGAAGCTATATATGGAGAAATAGAATAATTGAAATAATGTGCTAAAGAAGACAGTGAATATATTTTTACTTTTAGGTGAATTCGGATTAGTTAAACCACTTATGTAGTAGTATTTTACAGAACCAAATGTATTTGAAAGATAAGGTTTTAATTGGTTAATACTACCATTTTTTTAAGTTCTGGGCATTTTGGATTATTGCAAATTGACCTTCAACCAGACAAAATTTCTAAATAAAGATAA
Organism: Micronycteris hirsuta; assembly: GCA_004026765.1. Classification (NCBI taxonomy): domain Eukaryota; kingdom Metazoa; phylum Chordata; class Mammalia; order Chiroptera; family Phyllostomidae; genus Micronycteris; species Micronycteris hirsuta. The sequence continues at coordinate 11,434 of PVJI01000422.1, forward strand.
TTGTTCTTGCTATGAGATTTTAAATATTAAATATTTTAACAGGTGACATAGTTTACTTTATTAGGAAATTTTAGCACAGTTTAAAACATTTTGATTTTTTGGTCTTTATTGCCCCTATTCTACTAATCCTTCATTTTGTAGGGGTATTGGGGGGATATACAATAATTTTTAAATTATTTTATTTTTAATGTATTTAAATATTAAATAATTCATAGCTATATCCTTTCCTTGAAATGTCAGGAAGTTCTTGTGATTTCCCCCATTTAATTTCTAAAACTTTGAAAGGCAATCTTGATGGTCGTCATGACTTACTTATACAGTATGACTAACTAGTATTACCTAGTGCTGGCTTTTGGTGTGGTGTCCAGGAATGCTTTTCTAAGCTTGTTTTAGTAACGGAGTTATAAAAGCAGAAGCCTTAAGCTAGACCTTCTTTATTGTACTTTATAAGAGTATTTTCCTCTGGTTCTGCTGATTCTTTTAAAATGATAATGCTTGTGTTGTAAAAATGATACATCTTTATTACATAAATATAAATACGGAAAAGCACATGGAAAAAATAAAACGTTATGATCGAAGAAAAAGACTTTAAATATTTTTGCATATAACATCTTTTTTCTATGTTATATATAAAAATATAAAATCACACACATATATACACTTAAAATAATTTTGGGATATTACTGTATGTACTGTTATATAACCTATACCTTTAATAAAAAAAAAAAACCCAAAACTTAATCATGCACATCCCTTATCTTCTAAAGCATAATTCTTAAGAACTGCTTAGTATCTATATATATTTTGTACTTTATTTCACCAACCTAAGTTTTTCTGATTCTTTATCAGAGAGAAGATCAGCATGATTCTACAGTATAAATTTCTCCTAAAAGGAAGAATATTTTAGGGAGTTATATAAAAATGCAATTTTGATATTTTTCAGATAGAAAAAGATCCTTAGAGTTATTATACAGTGAACTCTTCAAAGGTATGCACGCTACTGTTTTTTTTAATCCTTCCCCGAGGAGGATATGTTCACTGATTTTTAGAGAGAGGGGAGAGGAGAGAGAGAGAGAAACATTGATTGGTTGCCTTCCATACACGCCCCAACTGGGGATTGAATCTGCATCTTTTCATGTACAGGACGGTGCTCCAACCAACTGAGCCACCTGGCCAGGGTGATAATGCATGCCACTTTAAAAACAAAGCAAATAGCTAAGATTGCCATAGTGAAGTATAGAAAATGAATCTTTTTAAAAATCAGGAAAATTAGCTGAAATGAGCTGAGACTTCAAAAATATGCTAAGACCAGCCAAAAGGGTTTCTTGTATTATATTTAAAATGGTAATCAAGGAAAGTGTAATAATAGTGGTTGGCATTAAGGGAAGAAAAAAATTCCTTAAGTCGTATTCAGGAAGAGTAAGCCACCAACACCGCCACCAATAATAGTAATAACAAAGCAGACATTGCTAGGAAGGATATAAAACCAACATGAGTATGGAGAAAGAATGCATCTGGTTAAATGAGCTGTCTTCTGGGCTAGTTAAAACATTTTATAAAAGGAACTGCCTGCAAAATCTTAAAATTATTGTTATTACTTGTGGTCTTAAAAAGTTTTAGGGGAATACAAGGAGTGCTAAAAGAATAGAGGATTATAGACCTTATGTTTAAAAAGGGAGATTTTAGAACAAGACATAAAAAGGATAGTTTATTACTAGCTTGAAGAAAACAGGTTAACAATGAACCAGAATGGGTTTGCTAAAAATAGACTGTCAGAGGAACTTTGATTTTTCTCTGATGTAGTTGGTAGATTAGTAACAATATGCATTTGGAGCAGAGTTTAGTTTTTGGTGCAGTCATTTTTTAAAAAACATTCTTGGGTGTGAGATGAAGGAAAATTGAGTCGGCCACTAGTTGATTGTATTAGTTAATCAATACAGTTTTGATTTTGAATGATGCTATCTACACAAAGGTTATTGATTGTGGAAAGTGGCTTTGTTCTTTGCCTTGTCTTAGGCTCGTCTGGAGAAAGCATATTACCAAATTTATAGGTGACAATGAAGAAAGAAGGGTAGTAAATAATAGAATAACCATCCAAAATGATCTCTAAATTTGGATTGTTGGACTAAATTGAAATGAACTTTTTAGGAGTATACATAAGGCCTGAAAAACACTGATACGTTCAGTTTAGCGTGGCTTTACAACATTACTTATGGAAAAGGCCTGAGGGTGGTTTTGGGCAGTAGATGATGTAAAAGAGAAGAACACTATGGCTGCCATCATCACATCCTCTCCACCCGCCCCACCCCCCGCCCAGTAAAACCCCGTAGTTAATGGAAAAGAAAACTGGATCTATTCTGCTGTACACCAAGTGTGTCGTCTTTAGTTCTGTGTATATTCAGTGGGAAGGATGTGAAGAAATTAGAAGCCTTGTCAACTTAAAAAACTGAGAGCTTACAGGTTTTGGGTAGCTCTGGTGGATATTAAGGAATTTCACAATAAGAGCTGTCGTCACATGTGTGAAGAATTAGACTTGGTTTAAGTTAGACTTGTTTGAATTAAAATCGTAAGCTCTGAAATGAACTGCTTAGGTCACATCTCAGACCTGCCACTTAATTAGCTATGTGATTTTAGGCAATGTGCATAGCGTCTAAGCTTCTCTTTTCTTAACTGTAAAATTGAGATGGTTTTGAGAATTAAATGAAAATAAATGCAGAGTGCTCAGTATTGTGCCTGGCATGTACCAAGTGCTTAAATGTGAGCATTGTTACTCGGCCCAACTAAACAGAACTAGAGCAGTGTGGCTCTCAACTAGACGGGTGGTTTTGCCCCTCATTAGGCGATTGATAAATGTCTGAAGACAGTTTGGGTGTACAGCTGGGAGAGGGACGTCAGGGAGGTACTGAACATCCTGCAGTGCACAGGACTGCTTCCCTCATACAACGAAGAATTAGCTAGGCCATAACCCCAAAGCAGGGTCAGGTAAAAGGTTTAATTAAACTTTAACGTTAAGAAAAAACTGCTTAAGAGTCAGGGGTTTCCAAAGATAGAACTAATCTGTTAAAAAGAAAAAGTTACTCTTCCCTGTCATTCACAGCAATAGGTCTTTAGATGAGATTCAGGAATTAGGTATTTGGACTAGATTTTCTAAAAGGTTTTTTTCTAAACACTGTTTCTGTGGGTTTTTCTGAGAATAGTTAGGCATATTAAATGACCAAATATCAAAGGGTCTCTGATGCATTTTCTCTTATTCTTTAATTTTATCAACCTAATTGCAGTATAGCTTGGATTTTTAATTTTAATTCTTTATTTTTATTTTTATCCTCACCCGAGGATACTTTTTTTTAAAAATTGCTTTTTAGAGAGAGGAAGGGAGAGAGAGGAAGGGGGAGAAAGAACATCGATGCGAGAGAGGAGCATCGATTTGTTGCCTCCCATTTGCTCTGGGACCAGGGATTATGCCCTGGGATCGTGCTTGTCCGAATGGAGGGTTGCACACACCTGTGCCTGGACCAGGGCTCAACCTACAACCTTGATATGTGCCCTGACCAGACTTGAACCCGCAACCTTTCAGCTACGGGAGGATGCTTCAGCCAACTGAGCCACACTGACTAGGGCTAATTTTAATATTTTTAATGCTCAAAAGTTTAGTATGAGGCGTAGGGGGAATTTAGTAGAACAAGTCAGTTTGTGTTTTCAAAAGGCCATTTGGAAGTATGAGTGATTGTGGGATTGCTGTAATTCTCTCGTGAAACTAATTTGTCAAAATATTCACAGTCAATTGACAGATATTTCCAAAACTTAATCTTTTATTTGTACTTCATATCTTTTTTCTGTTGATTTTCTTTATCCCCTTTAGCAAAAAGTAGAAAAGGTGCTCCAAACAGTTTTAAAAAATAATAATTTTAAAAAATACCTCTAAAGTACTTGATTTGTATGCATTATAATATTCTCAATCATGAGCCACGCCCGAAGCAGTAACTGGCACAAAGTATCATATAGTAAATATTTGTTGAATGACTGACTGACTCAGTAGATACAAAATATATGTCTGACCCTTAATTTAGGTCTGCATAATTATTAATAGTGGTAAGCTGTTTGTTAGAAATACTTCATTATTTTCTATGGTGAGGAGTTGCTTGAGAATGTTAAGTGCATAGCAATTTTCAACTCCCAAATTTTTATCTCTAACCTGAACTTTTCACCTGAACTTTGGACTTACGTACTTAATTCCCTATTTGATATCTCTACTTGGATGTCTAATAAATATCTTATTCTATGTCTAAGATATACCTACACTTTCCAAACCTAATCCTTTCCCTAAAGGATTTCAGTCATTCAGTAAATAGAACTTCCTCAGGTAAAAATCAGAGTCATTCTGCATTCCTCTTTCTCTCTTCCTACATTTAATCTATCATTCCGAAAGTCTTGTTCTTCAATATGTAGGCTAGTGCACTGTTTACCATATACCACTGCTACCACCCTGGTTCAAGTCACTTTTGGTTCCCACTTGAATTATTTTCAGTCACTTGAATTTTACCTTTGTCCTCTTTCTTCTGTTGTCCACTGGATTTAATATCACACTTTAGTGGTGCCCATTTCCCTCGATCAAAAGCAAAACCTCTTTAAACAGTCCTTTAAGATCCTTCATGATCTGGTCCTAGTGTTGTCTGTCTGAGCTCATCTTTGAATACTGTTCTTGCTTTCTGTGCTCCAGTGATCCTGGCCTTCTTGAATGCCTTGAAAAAGCTAGAGAAAACTATTGCTCCAGCGTATTCGTGCTTATTCTTCCGCCATGTTTTCATTGTCCTGTTTCTCACTTCCTTTGGTTTTTGCTCAGACATGATCTCATCAGTCCTGCCTTGACCACTCTTGTAAAATAGAACCTCTCACCTTAAAATTATGACTCTGTCCTCTTTTCCTTGCTTTATTTTACCTCATAGTACTTATCACTGTATGCATTTAATGTATTTATTTTATATGTTCTATGTTTTCCTCTACTAGAATGTATTAATTTTGAGGGTTGAGACTTTCTTGGTTATATCCACCAGAGTTAGATTGGTATAGCATATAAGTGTTCAGTGAATATTTGGTAGAATGATGCGTGATAAAACTAAAAACATTGCTGGGGAAGGATAATACTTTTAGTTGTTATAGGGTTTAGTTATTGTATATTGCAAGCACTTGATACCTATTGATTTAAAGCCATAGTATTTTAGAACTAAACAAATTAGCAGTATAATGAATTAAATATTACAGCTTCAATTCAGAAACTGCTCAATTTGTAGAGGTGGCTAGCAGCATCTTTGCTAAATATATAAAAAGTTCAAAAGCCAGGAACAAGGTAAATTCAACAAACAATAAAATGCACCAGATTATGATGTTAGTTTCTGGAAGTGTTTAAAAATAAGTAAGATAGTTTCCCAAAGTCCTATAAGGTTGTACTATGTGTATATTATATAAGGATGCCATATATAAATGAGCATCATTTACTTTATAGATAGTTTAGTTTTTAATTTTAATATTTGACAGTTTCTGTCAGGGCAGCAGTGCTAATAATATCAGTTACTTCTGGAGATTTTTCTTGTATTATTTCTTTGATAAATTTGCTTCTGTCTGTTCTCCCTGGTACAAATATTAGTGGAATGTTGACTTCCTTTATTAGTTACCTAATTTTTTCTTTGTTATTTTTTTATTCCCAGTTTTTTCTTTCAATTCTTTTAGTGACTTTTTAAAATTTATGCTATTGTGTTTTGAATGTCTAAGAATTTTTTTCATTCTCTAAATTAAAAAAATATAACATCCCTCTTCTTGTTTATGGATACAGTGTTCTGCGTATCACTGAGTTTATTGATTATAGTTTTGCTTTCTTTCTGTCTTTACATAGTCTGTGGCCTTTTAAAATTATGTTTATTAATTTTTATTGTAAAGTGATTGTAGATTTGCAAGAAATTGCAAAAATTATAGAGTGAGTTCTTGGGTATTCTTCACTCTGCTTCCCTCAGTGATAAAATCTCACATAAATGCAGTACATTATCGAATGAGGAGATTGACCTTGGTACAATACTATGACTAAACTATAGACGTCAGTTTTTGTATGTACTCTTTGATTTTTCTGGTATGTATTTTATGATATTTTTATCACATATATATCAATCAGAGTACAGAACTGTTCTGTCACCACAAAGAAACTCCCCGTGCCACTCCTTTAGAGTAACCCCCTTTCCCCATTCCTAACTTCGGGCAATCCCTGATTTGTTCTCCGTCACTGTAATTCTGTCATTTCAAGAATATTATATAAATGTAATCAATAGTATATTAGCTTTTGGGATTTTGGTTTCTCATTCAGTATAGTTGCTTTGAGATTCATTCACATTGTTGGGCATTCCGTAGTTTGTTCTGTTTTTATTTTTGTTTTCCTTTAAAAACTTTTTTTTGCAATTAAAATTGGCATGCAATATTATTAGTTTCAGGTGTACAATGTAGTGATAAGACATTTACATACCTTGTAAAATAATGTTCCGAATAAGTCTACTACCTATGTGACACCATTCAGTTATTATAACATTATTGACTGAATTCCCTGTACTGTCCTTTACCTCCTGTGACTAACAGCTGGCAATTTTTACTTTAAGATTTTCAAAAATTTTTGAATTATAGTTGAAATTCAGTATTATATCACATATAACTTAAAATGATCCTCCGATAAGTCTAGTACCCACCTGACACCAAATAACAGTTATTACAATATTGTTGACTCTACTTCCTTGGCTGTGCTTCACACCCCATGACTGTTCTGTGACTGCCAGCATGTACTTCTCAATCCCTTAGCCTTTCTTACCTAGTCTCCCCACCCCGTCATCTGACATCTACCTATTTGTTGTCTGTATCTATGAGTTTGTTTGTTTTATTTGTTCCTTTATTTTATTTTTTAGATTCCACATGTAAGTGAAATATGGTATTGGTCTTTTATTTCACTTAGTATAATACTTTCCAAGTCCATCCATGTTACAAACAGTAAGAATTCATTCCTTTTTATGGCTAATATTCCATTGTACATATGTACCACATCTTCTTTATCCATTTGTCTATTATTAGACACTAAGTATTTTTGGCTATTATAAATAATGCTGCAATGAACATAGGGATGCTTGTATCTTTTTTAATTTGTATTTTATTTCTTTAGATAAATACCCAGAATTGGAATTTTTGGGTCATAGGGTAATTCTATTTTTAAGTTTTTGAGGAACCTCCAAACTTTTTCCCATTGTGGTTATACCAATTTATAATCCTACCAACAATGCACGAGGGTTCCCTTTTCTCCACTTTCTCACCAGCACTAGTCTATTGATTTATTGATGGTAGCCATTCTGAGAGGTGAAAGATGACATCTTATTGTGGTCTTTATTTGCATTTCTCTGGTGATTTAGTGATGTTGAGCATCTTTTTATATGTCTGTTGGCCATCTGTATATTTTCTTTGGAGAAATATCTGTTTAGGTCCTCTGCCTACTTTTTAATCAAATTATTTTTTTGGTGTTAAGCTATATGAGTCCTTGATGTATTTTGGATGTAAACCCCTTATGGAATGTGTCATTGGCAAATATCTTCCTTCTCCCATTCAGTAGGTTGCCTTTTTGTTTTGTTGATAGTTTCTTAGGTGTGCCAAAATCATTTTAGTTTTAGTCTCATTTGTTTATTTTTACTTTTGTTTTGCTTGCCCAAGGAGACATATACAAAAAACAAACAACAACAAAAAAAAACATTGCTAAGAGCCATGTCAAAGAATTTACTTGCCATATTTTCTTTTATTAGTTTTATGGTTTCAGGTCTTAAATTTAAATCTTTAAGCTTTTTTGAGGTTATTTTAGTATATGGTGTACAAAAAGTGGTTTAGTTTCTTTTTTTTTTTTTTTTGGCATGTATTTGTTCCGTTTTCCCAACACCATTTACTGTATGTCATTGTATGTTCTTGCCTTCTTTGTCATAGATTAGTTGACCATATAGGTGTAGGTTTACTTCTTGACTGTCTATTCTGTTTCACTGATCTCTGTGTCTGTTTTTATGCCAGCATCATGCTTTTTTGATTAATATAGCCTTATAGTATAGTTTGATATCAGGTAGTGTGATATTTCCACTTTTGTTGTACTTAAGGTTGCTGTGGCTATATAGGTCATTTGTGTTTTCATATAAATTTTAGGATTATTTGTTCACATTCCATGAAAAATGTCATTGGTATTTTGATAGGGATTGCACTGAATCTGTAGATTGCTTTGGGTGGTATGGATATTTTAACGATATTAATTCTTCCTGTCCATGAGCACAGTGTATCCTTCCATTTATTGTATTTCTTTTTCATTTTCTTTCTTCAATTTTTACAGTTTATTGGGTATAGGTCCTTTACCTCATTGGTTAAATTTATTCCTAGGCTCTTTGCTACAATTCTAAATGAGATTGTTTTCTTAATTTCTCTTTCTGATAGTTTGTTATTGGTGCATAAAAATGCAACACATTTATGAATATTAATTTTGTATCCTACTTTAGAATTCACTTATCAGTTCTAACATTCTTTTGGTGGAATCTTTAAAGTATCTTCAGTGTCATGTTACTTGCAAATAATGAATTTTACCAATTATGGTCTTTTTTTTTTCTTGTTTGTTTGCTGTGGCTAGGACTTCTAAATACCATGTTGAATAAAAGTGGTGAAAGTTGACATCCCAGTCTTGTTTCTGATCTTAAAGAAAAAGCTTTCAGCTTTTCACCCTTGAGTATTATGCTAGCTGTGGGTTTGCCATCTATGGCTTTCATTATGTTGAGATATGTTTCCTTTATCCCCACTTTGCTGAGTGTTTTTAATCACACATCAGTGTTAGATTTCCCAAATGCTTTTTCCGCATGTATTAAAATGATCATAGAATTTTTACTCTTTGTTTATGTGTTGTTTTGTGAATGTTGAACCAACCTTGCACCCCAGGAATAAATATCAATTGATAGTTAGGAATGATTTTTAATCTATTGCTGAGTTCAGTTCCCTAATGTTTTGTTGAAGAGTTTGTATTTATGTTCATCAGGAATATTGGCCTATAATTTTCTGTTTTTTTGTAGTGTCTTTATCTGGTTTTGGTATCAGGGTAATGCTGGCCACCTATAATGAACTTGTGATCCTTCTTTCCTCTTCAGTTTTTTTTGGGAATAGTTTAAGGATAGGTATTGATTTTTCTTTGAATGTTTGATAGAATTCGCCCCTGAAGCCATGTCCAAGACTTTTGTTGGGAGTTTTTTGATTACTGACTTAATTTCATTAGTTATTGGTCTGTTCAGATTTTCTATTTCTTCCTGATTCAGTGTTGGAAACCTGAATGTTTTTAGGAATCTGTCCATGTCTTCCAGATTTGTAGTTTGTTGTTTCTTGTTTAGTTTGTTGGCATGTAAATTGTTTGTAGTATTTTCTTGTACTCCATGGTATTTTTGTGGTATCTGTTGTCACTTCTCTTTCATGAGGGGGGACCCACAAAAGTCGAATAATCTTCTGGAGAGCAGGCCCCTTGTAGTACAGGCTCCCTGCTAGGTGAGTGTTCCAGGAACCCATCTGTATCAGTGTACCAGCTGGTGTTGTGAGAGGCTGCTTTCAGCTTCAGTGAATTTTGTTTTTGAAGACTTTTTCAACGTGTTTGCCCATTTCTTGATGGGTGATTTACAAATGCACCTGTGCACACTGCGCTGAGTGTTCGTAAGTTTTGACCCAAAGCAGCATGACCCTCATGCCCCACACTCTCTATTCACCTGATCTCCCCTTAAGTGACGTTTTTTGCTTCCCTGGATGAAAAAAAAGTTCTTAAAGGAGGGAAACATTTTGCCAATGTGGGAGAAGTGAAACAAATGGCAGTAAAAGGCATCATAATTGATGAGTTCAGAAACTGTTTATGAGTAGTGGAAAAAAACATCTCGGTAGGTGTATTGCATCAAATGGAGAGTACTTTGAAGGTAACTGGAGTTTAAACATGTAAAAATAAATACGCAGAATTTTATAAATAATTTCCAAGTTTTTTTGGGACCCCCCTTGTAGTTCTGATTTTATTTGAATCCTCTTTTTTTCATGATGAGTCTGGCTAAAGATTTATCAATTTTGTTTATATGTTCAAAGAACCAGCTCTTGGTCTCATTGATGTTTTCTATTTTTTAGATTCTATTTCATTGATTTTTGCTCTTATCTGTATTTCTTTCTTCTACTCACTTTAGGTTTTATTTCTTATTTCTTTTAGGTAGGTGTAAGATTAGTTTGTTTATTTGATATTTTTTTTGTTTCTTGAAATAGGCTTGTATTTAGCTATAGTTTTCCCTCTGCTGTGTCCCATAGATTTTGGGTCATTGTGTCAGGTTTCATTTGTGTCAAGATATCTTTTGATTTCTTCCTAGATTATAGTCGTTAACCCATTCAGTGTTCAGTAGCATGTTATTTAGCCTCTGTGGAGTCATGTATTTTTCAATTTTTTTCCTGCATTTGATTTTTAGTTTCATAACATGGTGCTCAGAGAAGATTCTTGGTATGATTTCAGCCTTATTAAATTTATTATATTGTGGCCTAACATGTGGTATATCCTAGAAAATGTGCCATGTTCACTTGAAAAAAAAAGTGTATTTTGCCGCTTTTGGGTTAAATGCTCTAAAGATATCAATTAAGTCAGTCTGGTCTTAGGTGTCACTTAAGGTCCATGTTTCCTTGCTAATTTTCTGTTTGGAAGATCTATCCATTGATGTCAGTGGGGTGTTAAAGTCTCCTACCATTGTCTTGCTTTTTATTGCTCACTTTATGTCCTTCAGTATTTGGTTTATTTATTTAGGTGCCCCTATGTTGTGTGCATAGTTGTTTACAAGAGTTCTATCCTTTTGTTAGGATGATCCCTTTATCATTATGAAATGCCCTTTGCCCTTTGTCTTTTATTACAGCCTTTGTTTTAAAGTCTATTTTGGCTAAGTATTGCTACCCCAGTTTTTCTATTATTTTTTTGTTTTATTTTTGGTTTCCATTTGCATGAAATATCTTTTTCCAGACCTTTACTCAGTCTCTGTGTGTCTTTCAGTCTAAAGTGGGTGTCTTGCAGGCAACATATGTATGGGTATTTTTTTTTTTTAAATCAATTCAGCCACCCTATGTCTTCTGGGGTCCAGTTTGGAAGTTTTGACATACGTATGCACTCATAAAACCTCAGCACAATAAGGATGATGAACATATCTGTCACACTCAAAAGTTTCCTTGGGGTCCTTTGTAACCCTTTCCTTATGTCTCTTCCAACAGCCATACTTCATGCCCAGACAACCACCAGTCTGTTTCCTGACCTTATACATTAGTTTGTGTTTCCTAGAATTTGATGAAAATGTACCCCTTTTTGGAAGGGGAGGTAATCTAGCTTTTTTTTCAACTCCACATAATTATTTTCAGTTTGATTTATGTTGTAACTTGTATCAATAGTTATTCCTTTTTATTGTTGAGTAGTATTCCAATGTATGAACATACCACAAATTGTTCATCCATTTACCTATTCATTGACATTTAGGTTGTTTCCACTTTGGGGGTTGTAAATAAAGGTCCTAACAATGCTTGCGTCTTTTCATGGACATACGCTTTTATTTCTTTTGGGTAAGTACCAAGGTGAGATGGCTGGATTATATAGCTAGTGTATGTTTAACTTCCATTTCATACACACATTCACCAGCATTTGATATGGTCACTTTTTATTTACCATTCAAATAAATGTGAAATAATATCACATTGTGATTTTAATTTGCATTTTCTTAGTGAGTAATGATATTCAGCATCTTTTCATGTACTTTCTTTTCCATTTGTATATCTCAAATCTTCTGCCCATTTCTTTAAGAGTTCTTTTTATGTATTCTAGATACAAGTTCTTTATCAGATGTGATTTCATTTTTAACAACGTCTTTGGAATAGCAGAAGTTTTAAGTTTTGATATAATTCAATTTATCAGTTTATTTTTTAATGAATTGGACCTTTTTTCCCTGGAAGTTTTATAATTTTACGTTTCTAATTCAGGTTCAAAAACATTTTGAGTTAGCTTTTGTATATGATGTGAACTTTAGATAATTGTTCTTTTTTTTACTTCCCTAGTGGGGCTGTAAGTGGGTCATCAATTGTGTATCCATTTGTTTTAGCACCATTTGATGAAAAGACTCTTGAATTGACTTTGAACCCTTGTCGAAAATGAGTTGTCCATATATATATGTGTGAGTCCTTTTTCGATACATTGATCTACTTGTCTGTCATCATGCCAAGAGCACACTATGTTCATTTCTATAGCTTTGCATTTCCATATGAATTTAAGGATCAATTTGTCACTTTTGACAAGGAAACTGGCTCAGTTTTTGATTGGAATTATGTTGTATCTATAGATCAACTTGGGAAGAATTCACATCTTACCAGTATTGAGTCTTCTGACTTGTGAACATGATACATTTTTATTTAGCTCTTTTTAAATTTATTTCAGCAATGTTTTGTAGTTTTTAGCATGCAGGTCTCATATGTCTTTTGTCAGCTTTATTATTAAATGTTTGTTTTTTGATGCCCTTGTAAGTTTAACAAGATTAAAATTTTTTTTTATAATTTATTGATTCGAGAGAGAGGAAAGGGGTGGGGGGAGAGAGAGAGAGAAGAGAGAGGAGATAGGGAAACACCGATTTGTTGCTCCACTTATTTAGGCACTCATTGGTGGATTCTTGTGTGTGCCCTGACCGGGCATGGAACCTGCACCTTGGCGTATTGGGGTGATGCTCTAACCAACTGAGCTACGTGGTACACAGCAGGGACTAAATGTTGTTTTTAAATTTTCAATTTCTGATTGTTGATAGTATATAGAAATGTAGTTGATTTTTATATATTGATCTTGTATTTGTTCTAGAGTAACTTTTATACTAGAATGTATAATAGATGATCATGTTAAGGGCAGTTTTACTCTTTTTTCCAATGTGGATGCCTTCTGTCTCTTTCTTGCTATACGTATTGCTCTAGATAGAATCTTAGGTAGATTTGTGAATAGAAGTGGTGGGAGTGGAAACCCTTGTCTTATTTCTGACCTTAGGAGAATATTTGATCTTTGACCACTAACTATGAGGTTGGCTGTAGGTTTCCATAGACATCTTTTATCCTGCTGATGAAATTCTGTTGTATCTCTACTTTGCTGAGTTGTTTTTTTTTTTTAAATCAGGAATGGATTTTGGATTTTGTCAAATTATTTCCTATGCATATTGAGCTACAAAGTTTTTCTTTATTATAATTTGTTAATGTGAATTACATTGATTTTTGAATATTCAGCTAATCTTGTATTTTTTTAGGGTAAAGGTTATTATTAGGTCATGGTATATTGACATTTTAATATACTGCTGTATTTGAATTATTAAAATTTTGTATAAAATATTTGCATTTGTGTCCTGAGAGATGTAGGTTTATACAATCGTTTTCTTATAATGTCTTTGTCTGGTTTTGGTATCCAGATAATAGTGGCCTCAGAGAATGAGGAAGGAAATACCTTCAATTTCCTATAAGAGTTTGTATGAAATTGGTATTACTCTATCTTAAAAACTTGGTTGAATTCATAAGTAAAGCTACCTGGGAATGAGGTTTTCTTAGAGAAAAAATTCTTTACAGAGTTAATATTTTAATAGATATTAGAATTGTTCACCTTATCTGTTAGTTTTTGTGTGAGTTTTGATAGTTTGGAATTTGCCAGGTTCTTTAAAGTTGATGAATTTATTTGCATAAAGTTGTTATAATATTCTTTTTTAATCATTTTTTATTGTTATTCTATTACAGTTGTACCTACTTTTCCCCCTTTGCCCTCCTCTGTTCTTCCCCTTCTCCCCCTCCCCCACTTCCACGGTCAATCCCCACACTGTTGTCCGTGTCTGTGGGTCACCATACATGTTCTTTGACTAATCCCTTCCCTTCTTTCCACCATCCCCCTACCCCTTCCCTCTGGTCACTGTCAGTCTGTTCTTTTATTATTCTTTTAATATATATAATCTTTTTAGTGATACCACCTCTCTCATTTCTGCTGTTGGTAATTTGTATCTTCTCATTTTCCCCTCCAATCAGTCTAGCTACAGGTTTATCAATTTTGTTTATCTTTTCAAAGAACCAGTTTTTCCCCCTTTTTTCTTTAATTTTTAAATATATTTTATTGATTATGCTATTACGGTTGCCCCTTTTTTCCTCCCCTTTATTCCCCTCCATTCTCTACCCCCTCCCACTAGCATTCTCCCACCTTAGTTCATGTGCATGGGTCGTACATATACGGTAAGTTCTTTGGCTTCTCCATTTCCCATACTATTCTTAACCTTCCCCTCTCTATTTTGTACCTACTATTTATGCTTCTTATTCCCTGTACCTTTTCCCCCATTCTCCTCCCACCCCCTCCCCACTGATAATCTTCTGTGATCACTATTTTTGTGAGTCTGTTCCTGTTCTAGTTGTTTGCTTAGTTCGTTTTTGTTTTTGCTTTTTTAGGTTCAGTTGTTGATAGTTGTGAGTTTGTTGCCATTTTACTGTTCATATTTTTTATCTTCTTTTTTTAAGATAAGTCCCTTTATCATTTCGTATAATAAGGGCTTGGTGATGATGAACTCCTTTAACTTGACCTTATCTGGGAAGCACTTTATCTCCCCTTCCATTCTAAATGATAGCTTGGCTGGATAGAGTCATCTTGGATGTAGGTCCTTGCCTTTCATGACTTCGAATACTTTTTTTCAGCTCCTTCTTGACTGCAAGGTTTCTTTTGAGAAATCAGCTGATAGTCTTATGGGAACTCCTTTGTAGGTAACTGTCTCCTTTTCTCTTGCTGCTTTTAAGATTCTCTCCTTGTCAAAGAACCAGCTTTTATTTTAATTGGTTTACCTTATTTTTTTTATTTCTGTTATTTTGATTTCCACTCTGATCTTTATTTTATGTACTTTCTTAGTTTGCCCTTTGTCTAGTTTCTTAAGGTGGAAACTTGAGGTCATATTTATTAGACCGTTCTTCTTTTCTGATACAAGCACTTAACACGATAATTTTGTCACTCACCACTGTTATATGTCATACTTCTCTTCTAATTTCTTCTTTGCTCATGGGTTACTCAGAAGGTATTATTTTATTTTCAAATATTTGGGAATTTTCAGATGTCTTTCCATTACTTAATTTTCATTTAATTCCAGTGTAATCAGAGAACATACTTTATAAATGAATTATTTTAAATTTAGTAAGACTTGTTTTATTCTTAGAGTCTTGATAAATGTTCTGTGTGCACATGAAAAGAAAGAATTTTCTGCTCTTGTTTTGTGAAATGTTCTATAAAATCAGTTAGGTCAAGCCAATTGATAGTGTTCAAATCTTAATCACTTTTTTTATTTTCTGTCTACTTGCTGTGTTAAATAGTATGAGAGGGGTATTGAAACCTCTGACTATAATTTTGGACTTGTCTAGTTTCTTTGTAATTTATCAGTTTTTGCTTTATGTATTTTGAAACTTTGAGGCAGGAGAACTTTGGGGATTAAGTGCTCTTAATGAATTTATCCCTTTATCCATATGAAATGCCTTGGTAGTATTCTTTGCTCTGAGATCTACTTCGTCTGACACTAATATAGCCCTCTTACTTTCTTTTCACTAGTGTTAGCACAGGTTATCTTTCCTTATCTTTTTATATCGAACCTCCTTGTACTTTTATATTTAAAGTGTGTGTGTGTTTGTGTGTGTGGGGCGGGGGTTGTAGGCAGCATATCATTAGGTCTGGCTTTTATATCCAGTCAGATAAGCTCTACCTTTTATGGCTTAGACCATTAACATTTAATGTAATTATACATATGGTTAATGTTAAGTCTGTTTTGCTTATTATTTTCTATTTGTCCCATTTATCCTTGTTTCCTCTTTTGGATTAAGTGTATCTGTGATTTTCATTTTATTGCCTTTGTTGGATTTTTAGGTATAATTATTTGTTTCCTTACTTTAGTGGTTGGTTTAGGGCTTACAATATACCTCTTTAACAGTCTCCTTTCAAGTGAGATTATACCATTTCATGTGTAGTATAGAGCCTTTCAACAGTGTACTTCTATGTTTTACCTCCCAAATTTTGTGCTATTGTAGTAATAGTTATGTTATAAATGCCACACTATATTGTTTTAATTATTATTTAAACTAATCTTTTTCAAGAGATTTAAACAATAAGGAAAAATTTATATATTTTCCCATGTAGCTACACTTTCCAGTGTTCTTCATTCCTTTGTGTGGATTCATATTTTCACTGGCATTAGTTTGTCTCTGCCTGAAGGGGAAAATTTTCTTGTTAGTGTAAGTCTGCTTGTGAATTTTTTTTTTTTTAATTTATTATTAGAGAGAGGGGAAGGGAGGGAGAAAGAGAGGGAGAGAAACAGCAATGTGTGGTTGCCTCTCACATGGCCCTCACTGGGGACCTGGCCTGCAACCCAGGCATGTGCCCTGATTGGGAATTGAACTGGGACCCTTTAGTTCCCAGCCCGCGCTCAATCCACTGAGCTATACCAGCCAGGGTGTGATGAATTCTTTTTGTTTGTGTGTGTGTCTAAAAATGTGTGTTCCATTTATTTTTGAAAAATGTTTTCACTGGGTATAACAAGTGCAGATGGCCAGGTTTTTATTTTGTTTTGCTTGTTTTTGTGTTTTATTTTTTATTAAAATGTGTTTGGGATTTTTTGTGTATGTTGTGTCTGTGGGTTTCTAGCTGTCATTACATTTTAAGACATTATTTCTTCAATTTTTTTTTTCTCTTTCCAACCTCTTTATAGACTCCATTTATACCTTTATTGGGGCACTTAAAGTTGACCCACAGTTCACTGTTTAGTTTTCTATTTTCTGTTTCATTTTGGATATTTCCTATTGCTGTGTCTTCAGGTTGACAAACCTTTTCTTTTATGATGTATAATCTTCATTAATTCCATTCAGTGTATTTTTAATCTTAAGTATTTTCATTTTTACCTCTGGAAGTTTGATTTGCATACTTTCAAAATCTTCTATAGCTCCATAATATTTTGGAGAAATATGGTTATAATGACTGTTATAATGTCTTTGTAATTGTAAAATATATGTCAATTCTGGGTTGATTTTGATTGATTTTTTTTCCCTCATAGGTTATGTTTTCCCACTGCTTTGCATGCCTGGTAGTTTTTTATAGGATGCCGTGTGTTGTGAATTTTATCTTGTTTGTGTACTGGATATTTTTGTATTCCTGTAAATATTCTTGAACTTCGTTTTAGGGTTTAGTTTAGTTATTTGGGAAACCATTTGAATCTTTTGTATCTTGCTCTTAAGATTTATTAGATGTGACTAGAGCAGTGCTCAGTTTAGGCCTAATTATTTCCTGTGTCAGAGCCAAGGTCCTTCCAAGGGTGTCTAACCTTTTGGTGTCTCTGGGCCACATAGGAAGAGTTGTCTTGGGCCCCACATTAAATACAGTGCGACACATAATCACAGAAAAATCTCGTGTTTTAAGTAGTTTACGATTTTGTGTTGGGCCACACTCACAGCCGTCCTGGGCTGCATGCAGCCTGCGGGCCACAGATCCCTGCTACTCCCCTGTGCCCTGTGAATTAAGAGGTTTCCCAGCCTGACTGGGAGGAAAGGGCCTATGTGAGTCCTGGGCATTGTTTCCTCTCATCCTTTGAGTTGGTTCTATCTCCAACTCCGTGTACTTTCTTCTCACGCGTGTGCCGATTGGTACTGAGCTCACTGCATGAGGAAGACTCACTGTGGGTCTCTGTGGTTTTCTGTCTGTGCTGCTTTCCTCTCTCCAGTACTCATGTCTAAGAACTCTAGTCACATATTGTCCAAAACCTCTCAGCTCTGTATCCTTAACTCAGAAGTCACCAGGTTTTGCCTCCTTGTGTTAAGAAACCTTCTTAAGGTTAATAATTTGGACAGTTGTTGGGCTTGTTTTTCATCTTTGAGGGATCGCTCTCTTTCTTTGCTTGAAGTGCTATGTCTTGCAAGCTGTTGTTTCATGTATTTTGTCCATTTTGAGGGGTTGTTTCAGACGGGAGAGTAAATTCAGTCCTTGTTACTTTGTGTTGGCTAGAAACAGATTTGGGGGTTTATGTACTTTTCATCTTTTTTCCTGTCCTTGATTCCTGTATTTCAAATTCTTTTAAATGCTCCACAAAGCAGAAATATCTCCTCTGAATGTGCTTGTCCTCCTTTTATTTTCCACACATTAATTATTTTTACCCTTAGAGTGCTTTCATGATCTAAAATTATTTAATTAAATAGAGTAGGACATAATTAGTCTTTCATGACAATCTGATTTTGAAGGTCTCATTTAAAGTACATTCCACATGGGAATGAAAAGAAAGGATGGAAGTGTGCTTCATTTTTTGTGTCCATTTAAAATCTAAACAATTTAGAAATGAAGCCAATATTTCAACAGAACGCTTAGTGGTACTTCATCTTTCAGCTACAGAGATGTCTGGCTGAAATGCTTTTTCAATTAATCAGTCTGCTTGGCCCTTATTCAAACTGAACATTTATCCTGCACATGCTTTAGTTGTAGTTGTGTTTGTATATTGTGCATTACGTTATAAATTAGATTCATATTTAGAAAATGTACTTCAGCACATTTAAAACTTAGCAGCTGGAAGAATTTGAGGAGTCATTTTTTTGAATAGATAATCCTTGCTATATTTGTATGGACTACTTTTTTTTTTTTCTACTTTAGGACAAGAACCAGAAAATTCATTGTTTCTAGTTTAAAGTTTTTAACATAAATGTAGTAGGATCTTTTGATTTGTTCTATTTCAAGAAAAGGAGTATGTTCCAAAAATGCAATCCTATTCTGATCTTTTTCGCTAGAAAGAAGGTGGGAGTAGAATTTTTCTTTTCTTGTATGTTTATGAGCAACAAATGACTGATAAAGGTTGATAGGTTGGTTGCCTTTATTTTCCTAGAAGTAACTCTTAGGGTAAATACAGTCTTTGTAGTCTGTTAGAGCGAAGTGATAACTGATTTTCATAATGAAAGCAAACATATTTTAGTGGGAGATTAAATTTTAAATAGAGCAGAGTAATATTACGGAGGGGACACTGGAATGAACCCAAAGGCTAGGCAGCTTACTTGTATTTCATTTAATCCTCATATTAACTTTAGAAGGTAAATAGGAATGACATTTTACAGATGAGGAAACTAAGCTTCCAAAATGTTAAGTAATATTCAACATGTCGAGCAATTACCTATTAAAGGGCAATTGGATTCTGAGTCTTCATTGCTCAAAAGCTCTGACGTTCCTTCTATTTTTATAAAACACTTTAATATTTCAAAATAATGAACCATGGTATATGCTAAAATGGTAAATTTCCAAAATGCCTTAGGTCTGGCTCTTTCATTTTTGTTACTGTCAGTTTTCCTACCTCTAATGTATTCTGATTATTAAAATCTTGTCTCTTTGTTAGTGTCTAGTTCACCAGCGACTAATCCACAGTGATTTCTTCTTCTGAGATCTTAAAGCATTTATTATCAATCATTCATTTATTAGTTGTATACATATTTGAGATATATTTAGTCATTTTATATTTGAAATTTGGGTAATTCTTGAATTGTTTAAATTCTGCATGTTCGTATGTTACTGCTACACTTAAACCAAGTTCCTTGAGGGAGCTTCTTTACTGGCATGTAGCACAACATGGTACACGGAGGACATCCAACTTAATAAATAATTGTGTGAATGAATTCTGTCAACTAGACTATTAATCATCATTCTTTACCCATCGTTACTCACTTCTCATTGGTAAATTTACACTACATATGAGGTTTTACAATGTTAAATTCTGTGACTTTACACAGTTGGTGCCGTTAAGCTTTTTGGAGAAATGCTTTTAAAAATTTTGAAAAGAGTTAATCAAAATCAAAGTGAGTTGATTGAAGTTAGCATGTAGACTTATTT
This sequence comes from Micronycteris hirsuta, assembly GCA_004026765.1. Lineage (NCBI taxonomy): Eukaryota > Metazoa > Chordata > Mammalia > Chiroptera > Phyllostomidae > Micronycteris > Micronycteris hirsuta. The sequence continues at coordinate 31,382 of PVJI01000422.1, forward strand.
TATTTGGTAGGGAGACTGGTTATTTTACCCCATACCTTGGTTAAGAGTTCCAGAAACTGATACTCTTACCCTCTCTTTTTCTCTCACAGTCAAAGAAATCAAAAGAACTTCTGAATAATATTTACAAATGGAAAATTGGGTGGTCACTGCTACTACTGCTACTAGTACTTCTACTACTTGCCTCACAAGTCAATTAACTTTTCTGAACTTTAGTTTTCTCATCCTTAAAACTGAGTTGGATTATGTGATCTTTAAAGACATTGTGCTCCAGAATTTATAAAACCTGGAAGTTTGAAGTAAAATAGGTTTATTTCAGAATGATAAAGTAGCATTTGATTCTTGCCTTTCAAAATATTAGTAGTTTTATGTTAATTGATTTTTTCTTTAAAACTGTTTGTATCTCATGTTCTACTTTTATGGTTATTTTTCTTTTGTAACTCAGCAGTACTCCCTCACGTGTTGCTAAAGGAGTTGTTGACCACAACAAAATGAGTCTACATGGTGCTAGTGGGGGACATGAAAGATCAAGAGATAGACGGAGGTCAAGCGACAGATCACGAGATTCGTCTCATGAAAGAACAGAATCTCAGCTCACTCCTTGTATTAGAAATGTTACTTCTCCTACACGACAGCACCATGTTGGTATGTAGTCAGCTGACCTTCCCAATCATTTTCTAATGCATGCATTTACCTTTTTACAGTAGTATTGACAATGAATTGTGCCTAATACTTCAGAGTAAAATTAACTTCTCTCTTTTATTCAGTTGCTTCTATTTTAGCTTAGCTTGGTTATTGCTACAAAAAAACAACTTACTAAATGAAACTTAAAAGTGAATTTTTTAAGAGTCTGGGACAGACTTATAAAAGAAGTAATTTGAAAAGCCTTCATATTTGTGATATGTAGGTTTAAATTTTTTTCAAGTTGATTTTTATCTTATGAGATATATAGCAGTGGTTTATTTTATAATAGTTTGTTAATTATTGTGATAAGTACTATTAATAATAAGTTTACTATAAATATCAATAATAAATTTGATTGCCAATCATAGTAAATTATTGATAAGAGTTCTTGGTTAGTCATCCTGGAAAAAAGGAATTGAAAGCCATCAGAGAATTTATTTTGATTTTTGACAGTATTTTAATAATAAAAATATAAGATGAAAGGGAACGTGTGAAGCGTTTTGCTTTCTTGGCAACTAGCTCAGATCTTCCCTTCTACCCGGTAACTGAACGTTGTTACCCCTGGTTAATACGTGTGACTGTAAAGCACTAGTCTGCAGCACAGGTGGGTAAGTAATGTGAACCTGCTCATTTTCATTTTCCCCTGGGACTGGGAAGTTTATCATTATAAAGCAAAATCATTTCTACTAAGGTCTAAGTATGTATAGAAGTTGTCAGTATCTAAGAATGTCCTTAAAGTCAGACTAGTACTGATAATCCAACAAAAAAGTATCAATAAGTAATTTAGTTTGTTATATGCAGAGTTCAGCATGTGGGAAGATAGTAGGAGTATATAATTATTTTATTACTTTAGCAAATCTTGCTTTTGGGATCCTACCAGCATTGTGGAAACAGGCAATAAAATGGAGGTGTCTCTCTGGAGATACTGCAAATCTAATTATATAATCAGTAAAGCTGTACGGAGTGTTCTCAGTTGCCTGAGTCATGGAGGAATTTGGCAAAAGCTGATGAAACTAAGGAGACGGAGGTACATTTTTAGGTCACCTTTAAAGTTTAGTGATTTAGGCTCTAAAGAAACTTAATCACAAAATCTTAGTTTTATTTCCCCTATGTAGAATATTGGAACACCTAAAGAAAATATTCTGAATTTTAATAATATCTCCTATTAAAATTATAAGTAATAATTATGTGATCCTATAAAATTTGTGGCAGTGCTTTACTAAACAAAAGTGAAATAAAAAGAAAGCAATATTTCATCAGCTATAAAAGCCACTTAATTTGGTAGACATTAACAGTCATTTAAAAAATAAATACTTCTTATCCTAGTGAAATTTGTTTCTTCCTCTAGGACCTTTTTGTGAGATAAATTGCTGGTTTTGAAATGCTTTTATTAACACAGCAAGATTCCAAAATTTGTACTTTGTGTTCTCAGTATTAATACTTTTAATATTTAGGAGAGTTTAAGTTGGTGTCTTACTTATCTTTTACTAACTTTCCATGTTTACTTATTTGACTTGTGATTCTGTTCCTTGGGTTTCTATATATTTTTAAATAGAGTAATAACAAAATTTACCTGAATTTTGATCTTAGTCTAGGTCAGCATTACTAAGTTATATATCTCTTTTAAAGTCTATAAAGAGTAATTATTTAAAAAAAATTTTTATATTTTATCCCTGCGAAATAAATTAATATTTATAGTGTTTCGTGAAAATATTGAGATAAAAAAGCAGGAATGCTGTGGTTTAAAACAACTGTTCTAAATTAAAATTTTAAAAAGATATATATGGAACTTGAAATTTTTAAAAGAAAATTTGCATGACTCTAACATTTTTATTTCAGAACGAGAAAAAGATCACAGTTCCTCCCGTCCAAGCAGTCCTCGTCCTCAAAAATCTTCTCCAAATGGTTCCAGTAGCAGTGCTGGAAACAGCAGCAGAAACAGCAGTCAGTCAAGTTCAGACGGTAGCTGTAAGACATCTGGGGAGATGGTGTTTGTATATGAAAATGCAAAAGAAGGAGCTCGGAACATAAGAACGTCAGAACGAGTGACGCTAATAGTGGATAACACTAGATTTGTTGTGGACCCGTCCATTTTTACTGCACAGCCAAATACAATGCTAGGCAGGTTTGTATTATTGCAGTTCCTTGTGTTATTAATTTTAAAACCCTTTCACGTTCTATTTTTCATTTAAGTTTACAGAAATTCTCTGTTGGAATATAGTATTCCTATTTTATGCATGAAAGAATTGAGCTTGAAAATTAAATAATTTGCTTATGTAAATGCAGCTAGAAAGTGGTAGAGCTAGTTTTTGAACTTGGTTTTATTTCTATTGATCTTGGTTGTACTGGTACAAATAGCAAATGTTTTAGTTAATGAAGACAAGATTCTAAAAGACTCCTACAGGCTGAAACCACAGATTGCATCTACCAACGTGAATATAACAGTGGTAATGTTTCCTTTACTTGAGGCTCCCAAATTCAGCCATCAAATACAGCAGGTATCAGGCTTGTTGAAAGGGAAAAAACCCAACAGTTTGGTTAGCTGAAAAGTCATCATGAATTGCCAGTGTGATACTTAAAAAACAGAATGTCATTAACATTAACAAATAGTAGAATGAAAATATAGTCATTAGAAGTAGTCATGTAGTCTGTGCTCATCCAGAGTAGTAGATTAATGTAAAGTTTGTAGTTATTGGAATTACAGTCTCAGAATTGTATGAACAGTCTAGACTTGATCAAATGCCTTTTAATTTTAAAGTCATTATCTTTTTCTATTCACTCCAATATAAAATGAAGGGGCATATATATACTGTAGAAGTTTTTTTTTTTTTTTTTTAATGAAAATGCTTCACAATAGAGACAGCCTGCAGGGAAAGCAGCCTCCTAAATGTTTCTCACCCAATGACCCAGAGATTGAAGTAGAATTTAGTTTATTATTCTTCATTTCCTTCAGTCTCGGTGGCTAAGAGGTAATGGATGGAAATGGAGAGGATGACTAAGACTAAGAAGAGGCAAGGATAAGACTCAGTCTTAAAAGAAAAATCCCGAAGGGCTTCAACTTAAACTAGCTGAAGTTTGATTTACGGCTGTTCTTCACCCAGTTCCAGCCAACCAGGAATAAGTTGAATAGAGTTTTGCCACCTCAGCTCATGACAGTAGTAGCAGCTTTCCAGAACCTGGGCCTAATTTGCACTAGTTGTCAACATCACAACTGCTAAAATTACCAAAGGAGACTTTAGAACAGCTCATCTACCCTCTCAATGGGAGGGCTAGGCTTCACCCTAGAGATCAGTCCATCAGGCAGGCTTCATTTACGCTGCTGCTCCTGTGTGCTGGTGAACCAAGAGTCTAGGAGCTTTTTGCTGTAGTATAACTGCTAGGCATGCACTTGAACTGCCAGCACCAATACCAGTACATGAGGGACACAGCAGAAAAAACAAAGAGGAAGTGGTAGGCCTTGCCATGGCATTAGAGCTGCTGTGCAGCAGGGAACATCTCCATGCTGCCATAAATGAGGGTAGCGATGGAAAAGAACCCCATGCTGACCATGGAGAGCACCAGGTAGCTAATGTTGTTGCGGGGGAAGGAGAGGAGGCCCAAGAAAAAGGGCACATTGCTCAGCAAATACAGGTACTCCCACTGATAGGACATGGCCACCTGATCATGTGGCAAGAGCCTCAGGTGTCCCACACTCATCTTGGCAACGAGCAACAGCCATGTGACCAGATGCATGTAGACCAGCTTCTTGATTTCATCTTTGAGGGTCGCACTCATCTGGTAGTGCACTGTGACACACTCCCAGTGCTAGAAGTCACTGCTGTTGGTGCGGGCAGCTTCTGGGCCTGTCCGAGAGGCCAGTGGTTCCGCCTAAAACCCTGGAGCTCCTCATGCCCACCCTCTGTTGCCTGCAGACTCTGTTCGCGCCGTCTCAGCTCCAGAACCAAAAAGATTTTTTGTTCTGCTACATAGGAGTACTTGGGATGTGTGCATGAGAGAGAGAGAGGCAGGGAGAGAGAGAGATTTGTCAGTGTCTCTGAATACAGAATAAATGCTAGCATATGACACTACATTTTGAGTAGATAAATATTTAGCATGGGCTTTGCATCTGAGAAAAATACTTGAACTATAGGCTTTTATGTATTTTTTAGTAGCACAGGAGAGATTATTTGATGGAAGCTATTAGGAGGATGACTTGTTAATACTTTACTTTTTACCTGCACTTTAAAGAAATACAGTTAAAAAGTAGATATTTAATATTTTGCTTCAGCTGTTAGGCTATGTTTTCTTAAAAACAAAATTTGAAATTTGAACACAATATGTGTATTGAACCTTTTGTAAGAAGTTCAAATATTTGAAAAAATTGCATATTTGATTTCTGAAAGACTGTCTATTTTACATCAATGAAGGCTGCTTTTCATGTGAATTGACCAAAGCATATCGTTGGGGATGAAAATTAATATTCATAGTAATGGAAAAGAACAGTTGGCATTCTTTTGGAAACTGGAATGAAAAAGCTTAGTTCTTTATAGGTTTATGTGTTATAACAAAAGGAGAAACTATTTATTTTTATTTTTCCTCTCTCATACTTTTTTGGGCTTTAATTTTATGTAGGGGAAGGGGGACAGACCACCACCTATTCCCAGTTTTTTCTTTGGCAAGCATAGGACCAGAGCGCCACCTGCTGGTAGTCCTTGGTTGTAGGCTCCAGGTATCTGGGAACCTAGGGATTTGGGACACCAGGATTTCAAGGCTGTGAGTGGCAGCTCAGTTACTGTCATGTCTCCACATGCAGGTTGTTCACTATAACGATCTCCTGCACTGACTTATCAACATGGTTGTAGGTGAGGTGCAGCTTTAACCACAGTGCGACCTTGTTAAGATTGAGGATTCAGAGGAGTTGGGTCACTGGAAGGCCACCTCGAGCTGGAACTGTGTCCCCACTGGGGTCCTGTTGGAAACTCTAGGGGCAGCTGGAAACTCTTGGGCACAGCAGCCTTACAGATGAAGGGGATTCCAGGGAGTCTTAACAAAAGACAGATTCGGCTGCAGTCCTTCACGCTCAAACACTTTGAGATTTGGGTGGGAGCCAGGGCTGGGCGAGCAAGGGGAAGGTCCAGCAGGTGCATTATAGTGCCTTCTGGGGAGAGGTCAGAGGGAGAGGGTGCTGGGCATTCCCAGAAGTGCCTTCCAGGTGGTCTAACAGATCCAAGAGCTTTGAGGCCTAAGGCTCTGTTGGGACAGGGGCTATTTCCAAACGCTGCGCGGCTTCTTTGGTTTCCTTTGCTTCCTCATCAAGCTCGGTCCACAAGAGGCATCTTTTTTAGGATGGCGGCTCTCATAACAAAAGGGAAACCATTTAAATTTGGAAATTTTTGAATAGAGTACTTAGGTCAGTCATATTTACTTTAGTAACGGTGATATCAGATTTAGTTATACTTTATTTTATTTTCCATGTAGTTAAGTACAGTTAAAGGACTGTCATTTATTCAGAGATTATATTCTCCTAGTTCGTTCTTGTTGACTTTTACGAAAAGGTAGTGATAGCAGAGAGTACATAATGCTCTGACTTACAAAAACAGAACATTGCCACACTTTTGGTAACCCCCCAGTTTTTCCTGAAATTTTATAGTCAGTGAAATGGTCAAATCTGGAAGTCTCTGGATTAGATGTTTTTGGAGGAGGTTTTATTTACTTTAATCACAATTTAAGTTTTTTCTTGGGAGTACTGCATTAAATTCTTCATTTTGAAGGGCATAGTTTATAAATTGGTTCTGTTACCATTAAAGGCCCATAACATGACCTGAAAAGACTGTAAATCCATTTGTATGTTTCTTACATGTTATTGTATAAATTAATATTAAGAGCTTTTTACTCACTTGTTTAAACTTTTTGTTCTCTAACTTCTTCATTCCTGTTTACCCAGACTTTGATTTTTTGTTTTTCAGTTCTAGAATGCAAGTGTAAGAATTTTGAACATGATTATTTACATTTGTAGTTATGATTGTGGAAAGTAAGACAACTAACCTGCTTATACTATCTTTTCCTAGTTTAGATTACTGTATGTGCTGCATTATGATATTAACTTTGCAAGGAAGATGATAATTTTAAGGAAGATGCATAAATAATATGGTTTGCCTTTTCTTTCTTTTTTTTTCTTCTGGTAAGATTAGTATAACAGTGACCTCTTCCCTTTTATTAATTGATTTTTTTTTCCCCCTTCCTGGAGAGAGGGTGCTGGAAGAATGTTCTTTAGCCTCTGAATTTTATCAGTTGATATGTTTTGCTTATAGGGAATCTGCATTGGCAAGCAAAAGTGGTTTTACATTTGTGGTATAAATAATGTAATAATTAATAAATAATATAAGAATAAACTGTTTCATGTGCTCACAACTGTAAACCAACTTTTGACCACCTCTGTATACTACTATTTGAAAGGAAATACAGTAAATATTCCTTTCTTAATTATGTTTGCCAGAATAAGTTCCTAATAAAAATTTTTGAACTAATTTAATTATATAATTTAATACTTAAATTATAATTTCATTTTTAGTTTTGTGCATGAAATCAACTTTCCCTCTTGAAGGAAGTATCTTATTGATATGTCTCTTAACTATTTGCTATTACAGGATGTTTGGATCGGGCAGAGAACATAACTTCACACGTCCCAATGAGAAGGGCGAGTACGAGGTGGCAGAGGGGATTGGCTCCACTGTATTTCGAGCTATTCTGGTAAGTTACCTTGTCTCTTATGTGTTTTGACTGAATCGTATGACCCCTTCTAGATAAATACTTGAATTGAAATCGGAGTTGGATTTGGATATCTTTATGGGAGTATGCAGGATGTTGTTGTTTTTAAAAATACTATTTAACTCATCTGTTTAGTACATAAAAATAATATAATATAAATAAATGGATTTTATGACCTTTGGAAAGATAGGATAATGGATGATTCATCTGTTAGGTCTGCATGGGCAGTTCTTTCAAGGGTTTAATGTGAACATACCTGGAGTCATGTTACTACTCTCTCTTTAATTCTCTTAAATAAGTTGATCATTTTTTGCTGCCTAAGAATGAATGTGGCTACCTGAATTCTGATATTTTTATTGCACGTAAGCAGCAATATGGATATTTATGAACATTTAAAATTAATCTCTAAAGTATATTTGTTAGCATCTTTGTTTTAAACCTTTATTTTTATTTGAGGTTTTAACCTTTTATTTTTGAGGAATATTTGGAAGGCAGCTATGCTCACCACTATACCACCAACGCCACACATGAATTACTATTACAGAGTCTCTACTTGTAATTTCAAATCAGTGATAAAGATTTGATTATAGTGTATGACAGTTTCTGCCGCAGTCTAAAAATATGGTTTCCTCAAACAGTTTTGGGGGATAGTGGTGGGAGAATCTTGAGATACAAGACAGGAAAAGTATAGGCAACCCTTGAACAACGTGGGTTTGAACTGTTTGGTTTCACTTATGCACGGATTTTTTTCATAAATGGCGTAGATGCATTTTCTCATGACTTTGGTTACTTTCTTTAGCTTACTTTATGTAAGAACATAGTATGTAATACATACAACATGCAAAATTTGTATTAATTGACTGCTGTTGGTAAGGCTTCCAGTCAGTAGTAGACTATTGTGAATTACATTTTGGGGAAATCAAAAGTTATATGTGGATTTTCTTTTTTTTTTTTTTAAGATTTTATTTATTTATTTTTAGAGAGAGGGGAAGGGAGGGAGAAAGAGAGGGAGAGAAACATCAATGTGTGGTTGCCGCTCACATGGCCCTCACTGGGGACCCGGCCCACAGCCCAGGCATATGCCCTGACAATCAAATTGGCGACCCTTTGGTTTGCAGCCCGTGCTCAATCCACTGAGCTACCCCAGCCGGGGCTGTATGTGGATTTTCAGCTGCACGGTGCGTTGGTGACCCTCGAAGTCCGTGTTGTTTGAGGCTCGACTGTAGTTGATCTTGAGGGGTTGTCAGTACCAGAGATATCTTGTCTCCATCGATGTGGCAGCTTTAGAAATTGTGTTACTGTGGTTCTGAACCACAGAACGTTGAGGCAGATCTTAATTTGGGGGGAAGTGCTTCCTTTAGCTGCCTGTACTTCCATTGGAACTCTAATGGAGTTGATAAGTAAGAAAAATTTCTATAACTCGGCTATGGAGTAACTTATTTGTAATTCTGGGTCCAAACTCTAACAACATTTTAAGTAGATCTTTGAAATAATTACTACTGATTGATTATTGTAATATGGGAGACACCAAAAGATAGTATTTCAAGGAAAAATATCTGATTGTGTATTCTGTTTTACATTATTTTAATACTTGGATAGGACTTTGAAGTTCTTTATTAAGAACTTTAAATTTTGTTCAATTCTCTAGGTAATAGTTAAGTAACTTAAAATATGTTATTCAACTTTCTTTAAAAAATCTTCAAAAATTTGTGGTAGTTATATAGAAAAATAACTCATAGTGGGAAAATACGTAAGAATTAGCATGATATAGTAGAGAGAAGAGATGTATAAATAATGGGGAGATTTAGGTTCTTTTTTACCTCTGCTACTAAATAATTCTATGACTGGTTGAGTCAGTGAACCAATTGGACCTTAATAATAAGTTTTGGCTATTTCGTGCTTCAGATGTTTTATGCATTCTTGCATTTTTTTTTTTTTTAGGATTACTATAAAACAGGAGTAATCCGCTGTCCTGATGGCATATCTATTCCTGAACTGAGAGAAGCGTGTGACTATCTTTGTATCTCTTTTGAATATAGTACTATTAAATGTAGAGATCTCAGTAAGTATGCTGTTTTGTGTATGAATAGTTTGTACAGTTACAATATATTAAAATGAAAAGCCTGAAATAGTGCCATTTTTATCTCCCAGCTTGGGAACCCTGGCTTTGGTGAAGTGTGGTAGTGTTTAGCTTTATTCCTAAGATTATATCAATGAAAAATTTACAGTTTTTTTTGTACCTAATGTGTAAGATAATATTCTAAGCCACTATGGAAGTTACAGATAATTCTCAAAAACAGTATTTGTCATTAAAGATCTTAGATTGAATACCTGGCCCTCATTTAAAGAAAAGGTTAAGGGACTTTATTCAGGAATCTCAACCAGAGCCTCAGAGCAAGGTCTGGAACTTGGGAATGCTAACTCTTTGATTGATACTCTCTCATAGTCTTCTCAGCCCCTTGCCATTTCACCATTATGGCATGCCTAAGAAAAAGGGTGAATATATACAGAAAAGTCACAGTAGTGTATGAAAATTATCAAATGTTGGTGGTGTATTAAGTGATTGGAGAAGTTCAGAAGGAGAAGTTATTGTGGGCTAGAGAGTTTGGGGAAGACTTCAGATGTTATAGGTAGTTAGGAATGAATAGGAATGATGTAGAAAGAGTAGAGTAGGGAGGTCATTCTAAGAGCTGGGATTTTTTGAGTAAAGATACAAAAGATGAACTTTGTGTTTTTTGAAACTATTTTTGTTTAATTTTCATTTATTGATTTTAGAGAGAAAAAGGAGGGGAGAGAGACACACATCAATTTGTCCCACCGGTTTGTGCATTAATCGGTTGCTTTTTTAAAAAAGGTTTTACTTATTTATTTTTAGAGAGAGAGGAAGGGAGGGAGAAAGAGGGAGAGAAACATTGATTGGTTGCCTGTCGCAAACCCCCAACTGGGGACTTGGCCCACAACCCAGGCATATACCCTGACCAGGAATTGAACTGGGGGCCTTTTGGTTGGTGGGACAACAACCAACCCACTGAGCCACATCAGTCAGGGCCATTGGTTGCTTCTTGTATGTGCTCTGGCTAGGGATTGAACCTGCAACCTTGGTGTCTCAGGATGATGCTCTAATTAACTGAGCTACCCAGCCAGGGCCACAAAAGATATACTTTTGGAAATAACCTAGTTGGACCAGAAGTAGACAGGAATAAATAGGTGGGCCAGATTATTATGGAAGGTCTTTAATCCAAACTGATGTTCTTACATTTTATTTTGTATACAGTGGGAAGCTGTTTTAAAAGTTTCCTATTCATGGTGATAGCTTTGTGTTTACCCCAGACATAAGGGTTATCTTTCCTTTGTTACCTAAACTTAGCACTAGCTTGGTAGAGTGGTGTCATACCCTTTAAAAGATTCATGTTGGAAACTGAACAGGACATTTTATTTAAAATTTTTTACAGTTTATTTATTAATTTTTAGAGAGAGGGGAAGGGAGGGAGAAAAAGAGGGAGAGAAACATTGATGTGGGAGAGATACATCGATCAGTTGCCTCTCACACGCTCCCAATCAGGGACTTGGCCCACAGCCCAAGCATGTACCCTGACTGGGAATCGAACCTGGCGACCCTTTGGTTCACAGCCCATGCTCAATCCACTCAGCTACGCCAGCCAGGGCTGGCTACTCCATTTCTTATACTGTACTGTACACCCTCATGGCTAATCCATAACTGCCTATTTGTACTTCTTAATCCCCTTACCTCTTCACCCATTCCCCCAAACGTCCTTCCCATCTGGCAACCAACAAAATGCTTTCCATATCCATGATTCTGTCTGTTCTTATTTGCTTAATTTGTTTTTTAGATTTAGTTGTTCATACATATGTATTTATTGCCATATTATTGTTCATAGTTTTGATCTTTTTCTTAAATAAGTCCCTTTAATGTTTTATATTATAATGGTTTGGTGATGATGAACTTTTTTAGTTTTTTCTTGTCTGGGAAGCACTTTATCTGCCCTTCAAGGCTAAATGATATCTTTGCTGCGTAGAGCAATCTTGAATGTAGGTCCTTGCTTTTCATGACTTTGAATATTTCTTGCCAATCCCTAATAGCTTGTAAAGTTTCTTTTGAGAAATCAGCTGACAGATTTATGGGAACTCCCCTGTAAGATACCTAGCTTCTTTTCTCTTCCTATTTGTAAGATTCTCTCTTTATCTTTAACCTTTGGCATTTTAACTGTGATGTGTCTTGGAGTGGGCCTCTTTGCATCCATTTTGTTTGAGACTCTCTGTGCTTCCTGGACTTGCATGTCTATCATTATTTTTTCAAATAGATTTCCAATATCTTGCTCTTTCTCTTCTCCTTCTAGCACCCCTATAATGTGAATGTTGGACCACTTGAAGTTGTCCCAGAAGCCGCTTACACTATCCTCATTTTTCTGGATTCTTTTTTACTTGTTATTCCGATTGGTTGTTTTTTGCTTCCTTATGTTCCAAATCATTGATTGAATTCTCGGCTTCATCCATTCTACTGTTTCCCTGTAAACTTTACTTTATTTCAATAAGTGTATCCTTTGTTTCTGACTGGATCTTTTTTATGCTGTTGAAGTCCTCGTTAAGTTTCTTGAACATCTTTATAACCAGTGTTTTGAACTGTGCATCAATAGGTTGCTTATCTCCATTTTGTTTAGTTCTTTTTCTGGAGTTTTGATCTGCTCTTTCTTTTGGGCCATGTTTCTTTGTCTCCTCATTTTGGCAGCCTCGCTGTGTTTGTTTCTGTGTATTAGGTAGAGTTGCTATGACTCCCTGTTTTGGTAGTGTGGCCTAATATAATAGGTGTCCCTGTAGGGTCCAGTGGCACAGCCTCCCCTATTACCCAGGCTGGGTACTCAAGGTGTGCCCTTCGTGTGGGCTGAGTGCTCCTTCCTCTTGCGGTTGAGACTTGGTTGCTGTTGGCAGATCAATGGGAGTGATTTCCCCAGACCAGTGAGCTGCAAGGACTGACTGTGACCTCTGACCACCAACCTCTGCCCTCTATGGAGGATCAACTGTGCAGGGATAGGGTGGTGGTGCTCCAATGTGGTCTGTAGCTCTCCACTGGGTGCGCACACTCTGGTGTTTCCTGGTGTTGTAGGCCTAGGTCAGTCCCTACCTATGTTCTTCCCAGGGCCACCCTGAGTGAGCTATAAAGCAATCTGAGATGGTTGCTACTTGTGCTGGGCTTAGATGTTTCCAGGTGAAGTCTGGCTATGAATCTAGGCTGGCTGCTCATAGTGCTGGGCCTGGGGCACCACTTAACAAGAGGTATGGGGGCTAGGGACTTACTGAGGCTGGCTTGTTGGAGAGGATTTAGGAATTTGTGAAACATGAGCCAAGACCTGCCATTTGTATGGAAAAGTCAGTTAACAAATTGGGTGGGCGTAAGTTGGCTGGGACAGAGCTGGGATCTCCAGGACAGGGCAAACAGTGTTAGCCAGGTTGATGAAATCTCAGATATGGCACCCAGCTGCTGGCTCTGTGGCTCTGTAGGGGGAGGATTCAGAAAAGGGACAGTGGCCTCTGCCTGCCTTTCTGTCTATCTGGGAGAAAGCTGCCCCCCAGCTCCTGCCTTGATCCCAGATGCTTCAGTTCCTCCCCATATGCCACTGGGTGCCTTTCAGGCCGCTACCCCGGTGCTGGAGCTCAGAGGGTATGAGTCTGAGTAAGTCTTTATGTGGGTTCTTTAAGGGGGACTGCTTGGGACTCCAGACATTTTCTTCCACCAACTCAGTCTCCACTGGGAGTGTTGGAAACATTCCCTTGGGAGACTGCAGGTCTGAGTTCTCGTGTTATTCTCCACCCCTCCCAATAGTTCCTGAGATGGTCGAGCCTTAAGTAGGAGATAGGACATTGCCATTGAAACAAGAATAAAAGAAAAAAACATTAGGTCCGTTCAGATGAGTTTGTGTGCTTGTATATTTGGGAAACCGAAGTTGTTCATTATGTACCTAAGGAGCGTGAAGTGTATCTTTCGCCCTTCTCGAGGTAGGTAATTCCTGTATCTTGCGGTATTTTGCTTGGCCTTTTGGCTTCCTTATTTCAAACCAGTTGATCCTTCTCATCTAACTCTCTTTCTACACTGAAATAGTTGTGCTGTTTGTGAACAATTTTCTGAGAAAGAAAACATGTGGGAGGTGGAATGTGGGAGCTATTTTAGTTCATATTGATAATATGAAAAATATCCTTAATAACTACTTTAAGACATAATTGCTTCTCCTGATGGAAGACAACTTGATATAGCGAAGGAAAAAAAAAAGCCCTGGCCTGGAGGTGGGTGTGGGGTGGATTTAGTTCTGATTTTGCAAATTAGTTTTGTTACCTTAGGCAGATCACTTCATGATGTATAAGGTGAAGGAGCTGGTTGTTGGATGCTGTTATTGGTTCTTTTTTTCTGTAAAATTCTAGTGTTCCATAAGCACTCTTTCTAGGAAAAGTTTTGTTTGCTGAAGAATAACTTCACAGTTATTGTCTATAGGGTCCAAAAAGAGATGCTGAATAATGTGATGTTCTATGTGGTCTGCTCTTCTTTTACTTCTCAGTTACCTCCCCCAGCCCTGCAAAAGTCAATATATTTTTGTGGTTTTCCTTTCAGGCGCCCTAATGCATGAGTTATCAAACGATGGTGCTCGTAGACAGTTTGAATTTTATCTAGAAGAAATGATCCTGCCTCTCATGGTAGCTAGTGCCCAGAGTGGGGAACGAGAATGCCACATAGTGGTGCTTACCGACGATGACGTGGTCGACTGGGACGAAGAGTACCCGCCCCAGATGGGAGAGGAGTACTCCCAAAGTAAGTGCTGTGGCGTGTTTCCTCTCTCAGATCATCACGGGTTCTCTGTTTTTTATAATATTGATTAAAGAACAGTTTTTATAAAGAAAGTACATTGAACTCTTAACTATACCAGGAGTCAGCAAACTATGGCCTCTGGGCCAAGTCCAGCCTACTGCCTGTTTATACAGTTGTATGTATTGTCTGTGGCTGCTTTTGCGCTACAATAGCAGGGTTGAGTAGTGGCAGTGGAGACCGCATGGCTCGCAAAGCCCAGAGTATCTACTGGCTCTCCCTTTACGGAAAGTGCGCCCATCCTGACGTGCACAGGGATGGTCTGCTGTTTGCTGAGTATCTGGATCTCGGTGGGGTTTTTCCTTTACATTTGGAAGCGCCCTAGAGAAGCAGATCCTGGAGTGGTAGATCATAAAAAATAAGCTTTTTTTAAGCAAAAAAATTCTTTTTTTTTGTATATAAAATTAGAAGCTTCAGTTCATTGATTTTTAGGGTGACTTTAGTTTCTAAGATGTTTCTTTTTAAATATCATATGTATTTGGAGAATGCAGTGAGCCTTCAGGAAGTTTTATGGAACTATACTGAGGAATTCTGACCCAAACAGTGTCTCTTGAGCAGCAGTGACCAACTTTTTTCTTACTACACTTCCAAACTTTTTCTAGTTAGATCTTTTTGGTTAGGAAATTTATATTATTTGTCTTGATGAACCCAGTAGAGCATTTTTGACCAGTTTTATAGATTGAGAAAAGGTAGAGTCAAAAGAACGATTGAGGAACTAGGGAAAGTAGCCCAGCATCTTATTCTGTACTCCGTCTGTGTTGACTCGGTGAGGATTAGGGTTTAAGTAAAAAATACAGGAATATACAAAGTGCCAAAACCCTTTTAATGATTTTTCCATTTTACTTGCCCTTTTCTAAAAACAAAACAAACTCCAAGTGGTATTCTTTTTGACTTCTAAAGATTTTCAAAGATTATTTTAACATGAATTATGGTAGCACTTTTTAGAGTTTACGTTGAGATGTTTTCATTGCATGAAGTACGTAAATGTAATGTGATTCTCTTGTGGACAGTCGCAGTAATAGACCTTTCTGTTCCTGTTTCCTCACTCCTAGGTTCTTTGCTGACAATGGTTTTCTAAATAATATGTGGACTAAAAAGTTGAAAAAATACAGGAAAAATGAAAGGTTGCCAAAAAATTAAAAGAAATATATTACATTATTTTCTGTCAAGAAGGAATGAACAAACTTATTATTTGTGTTTTAGTTTTCAAAAAGTTTGACATGAAAAGAGTAGAGCCAGCCAGAGAGCACAGAGCTGACGGTGCCGTGATACAGGGATTGTAAAACACGCAGCTTTTCCTTCGTTGTTGAGCTTTCCATTTGTGTTTTCTGGTTTTTTATCTTAAGTTTTGACGCGTAAAAGGACTGAAAACATTTTTGCTTCACTTGTGTACATGTGTCTCATTTTGTGTCAAGATGTTCCAACCTAAAGAAGATGCATTTGAGGGGACAGAGATAGCCTGGTGTGCCTGAATGTGGTGACCACTCTGTGACACCATCCACTCTGAGGTGTCGAAAAAATATTTACCCCAAGATGTCAGTAACCCTAAGGATGTAGTTAGTAATCACAAATTTACCCCAGGAGTAGCATCTGTATACGTATTTTCCTTCTATTGGCTCTTAAACCAGCATGTTTGGTTTGTGAGTGTTTTTTTCTTTTTTCGAAAAAACCTTTGCAGTTCACCTTTTAAGGGAGATAACTCCACCTGAAAGAGAGAAGGCGAGGAAGGTCCATCAGTCTAACTCCTTGAAGTTCCCAGCACGTTTGGAAGAATCAACATGTTGTCAGTGGAATGTCTGTCCTTTGCAAAGCCAGTTTGCTCTAAACAGACTAACCTAGGCAGAACATGCTCGAATCTGCCATTTTTAACATCAGTATTAAATGGGGCTGTTCGCCTGAATGGAAAACAGTTTGTGGGGAGGGTCGTTGCCTTTTTGGGAAGTTATTAATAGTTGCTCAATCCATGAAATGTAAGATGTATCCATTTCGTACCCTCTGACAAGGCATTTTTCCCCCTTTCCAAACGAGGCCTTGTAGGCATCATAGCAAAGTCCTTTACTTTGCCTGCTTGATAATGATGTGATCCTGATGTCTTCTTTTGGTTCTCATTTGAAGAACTTGGGGCAGATGCTATACCGATGCTTGTTTATGATATGTCTTTCAGAAGGAGTTTCTTCTTATGGATTGGGTTACCTGATTAGTTATTAAAGCTTTTCTTGTTTCAACTTAAGTATTGCTTTTGCATTAACTGTACTGAATTGTCCCGACGTGTTGGCTAGTCACCCTTTGGCACCACTGCATCCACCATTTGGGATTTAGGGTTGTCAGCCCCTTTGATGATCAAGGTAAATTTTTATTTCCAAGTACTTTGATTTTAATAAAATATTTGTCTTTTTGTTTCCAGTTATTTATAGCACAAAATTATATAGATTTTTCAAGTACATTGAAAACAGAGATGTGGCCAAATCAGTTTTGAAAGAGAGAGGTCTTAAGAAGATTAGATTGGGAATAGAAGGTAAGACGTTTTCATTATTTTCCATTGATTTTCTTCTGAAAAAAACAAGGTTAAAAAATTGGATCTCATTTACAAGACAGTTTGAATACTTTGAGGAAAAACTCAGATAAATGATTTTTGAATGGTCATGTAGTAGACCTATAAATAACAAAAATTACCTTCCTTTATCTGAGAAAATAGATGGAAGGCCATTAGAAATGTTTATTCCATAAGATTCCCTAGCAATATAAGAGATGTGTATTTATCTTTTCTGTTGTAGCTTGCTCTAATGAACTTTTGACTGAGCCCATACATTTTTAGATTGCTTTTTACTTTATGATTTAAATGAATTTTTCCAGGTGCCATGTCAGATGCTGCTTTGATTTTAAAATACAAAAATCAAATCTAAATCTTTGATTTAGTCCTTAGTAAGGATTAAATATCTTCATAACATGGCATAGGATAAAAAATAGAGGTCCTGAAGCCAGATTGCTTTTGTTCGAATCCTATGGTTTAGTCCTATGACCTTGGCCAAGTTATTTAACTTCTCTGTGCCTCAGTTTCCTCATCTGAGGGTTATTGTGAGGCTAGAATGAGTTGATACATGAGAAACACTTAGAGCAAATCCTGGCATGCGGTAATTTCTCAGTGTACATTTGTGATGGTGACAGTGGAGATGGTGGTGTTGATCAGTGACCCAGCTGAGCTGCTGAGGATCACGAAACATCAGGTCCATGAACAGTGTCATTCTGTTGTTTTATCACAACCTTGATGAGATGCTGTAGGACCTAAGTCTTGTTTACATCAATTAGCCTGTGGTAAAGTTGGCTTCATTGTATCATTTGCTTGAAGTCACAGAACTATTGACAACGTTAAGTGAGGACTTACTGTAATGGGCTGCTGAGACACACAGGGAAGAATGACCGGAACAGAGTCTTTGCAGGAAAAGACTTGGGGCTTCAAAAAGTAGTGAAATTGCTGACACGTTAGTTTCACCGGTGGGTGTCTTCTGCCATTTTGCAAACAGTGGAATTTAGCTGCTTGGTCTCAGAGCTAGAGAGAAAGCAGCTGGGAGCTGCTTTGGATTGAGGACAAGGGTGGCCTCTGGAAGGAGAAGACGTTTCGTTTGGAACCAGGATATAAAAGAGCTTCGTACACTGTGATACGGAGTGTGGACCTTCCTCTGGGCAGGAGAAAACGATCGGTAGTTTTGGGCAAGGACGCACCCTGATTGCACTTGTGTTAGAGCAGTGACTCTCTGCGGAGGACACGATGAGATGGGAATTTTAAAGACTCTCTAATAGTCCAGGAGGAACCCACGAGGAGGGAGTAGAGGTGGAGGCCTTTCCGGTCGCTGATGCTGAGCGAGCATCAGGCGGCAGTCGACTGGCTGTGTGGAACGCAGGAGCCGCTCTGCGGGAGGCCGTTAGGAGGTTTCCAGCCGTTTGCCAGTGTGCCCTCCTCACCTTAACCACATGCCCACACTCCTCACACGGCTAAATATGTGTACCAGCTACCAGTACTGCCTTTTTACTTTTTCTGATTCAATTTGGTCTAACTATGGCTCACGGGCAAAATCCAGCCCATTCCCTGTTCTCTTATAAAGTTTTATTGGAATATAAACATGCCCATTCATTATGTATTATCTGTGGCTCATTTCACTCTACAGTGGCGTAACTGAGATAGAAACCGTACGGCATGCAAGCCTCAGATATGTATTTACTCTAGCCTTTTACAGAAAATGTTTGCCACTTCCCTGTCTAAACTAGTAATTTTTGCTAGTAGGAAGGAGGAAAGGGATGCATAATAATTTCTAAGGAGATTATATCTTTGGAGAATTGCCTTACCTGGTTAAATGACTGAAAATTTTCCAAAACTAGGATTGTCCTGACTTGCTACTTCTCAGTGATTATGAGCCAAGAGAAGGAAGGTATAATTAATTAGAAAAGCTGCTTTGGAATTGCCCATCTGGGTGAACTGTTTGGCTGTTGGGAGTGGTAACCATTAAAATGCTATATGGGGGTTAGAATACTACTGCTTTGCTTCTCTAGGTGCGGCCGTACCTAGAACCAGTGAAGCTGGAGAGCTCTACACCTCTTTGTCATTTAACCAGAAAAGGAAAGAACAACCCAGAGCAATATGAGAATGAGATTTAGGTTTAAGGAAAGTAGAAGGCAAATTCGGTAGTAAATTACACATCTTGAGCCAGATAATCCTGTGAAGGGAAGGAAGAGCTCGGGGACACACAGCTAGAGCCCCGAGGCACTAGATTGCATCCCGTTTTCTTTGAGACCCACCCTTTCCGTGCTCACAGAGAATGCGTTTCTGGTGATTGGTGTGTTGAGTAGCTGAGAGGATGGTAGATAGTTTGTGAATTACATCAGTAGGATTTCAGTTTCTGGCTGTTGAACTGATGACTAAAGGGATGGATATTGGTTTCCTTTCATTCTTTTTTTAATTTGTTTGTTCATGAGCTACAGCAGAAAAGCCCTCTTTAAGGTAAACTGGATGAGAAGTTTTGGAGGGCCATGTATGTGCGACTGTGTATCCTCTGTTTTTAAAGTCTTTCTCTCCTCCAGGTTATCCTACCTATAAAGAAAAAATAAAGAAAAGGCCTGGGGGCCGCCCAGAAGTGATTTACAACTACGTCCAAAGACCGTTTATTCGAATGTCCTGGGAGAAGGAAGAAGGAAAGAGTCGGCATGTAGACTTTCAGTGTGTAAAGAGTAAATCCATCACCAACCTTGCAGCAGCTGCCGCAGACATTCCCCAGGACCAGCTGGTGGTCATGCACCCAACTCCGCAAGTGGACGAGCTGGATATTCTCCCCATCCATCCCCCATCCGGCAACAATGACCTCGATCCGGACGCGCAGAATCCGATGCTGTGATGCCGACACTCCTCCAAACCATAGCATGCTACTCCTCACAGTGACGTTGCGCTCTCCTCGTTCTGCGCCGCAAGGCCACTCTCTTCATCGTGAGATGCACATAACAGTGTTTAGGATATTGCAGTGTAGCCTTTTTTAAAGACCAAAGGTAGCTGAATGGTTTTTTAAATGAGTACAACTCTAGCATCCTGAGGTTCCAGTTATATAAATGTATTTGTTTACCAGTGGGTTTGTGAAATTGGTTCTTTGTATGGGGGACAGTCCTTTCTCACACATCTAGATCTTTTCAGAAGTGGTGGAGATTGGCCGCTGGGGCACTTTCAGTCTAGATTGATATTTGTCACACCCCAGATAAGATGCAGAATATTACATAGTTGCACTTTATAAATGGTGGTTACATGGAATTGTTCAAGCCATTTTTATAGTTGTGATGCACAATATAACTTAAATCAGTGCTTCTATCAAAGTATTCCTTCATTAAAATGTGTATAGTTTACTGCCCGTGATGAGCAAAAAATGAGTATTTATCATTGGGCATATCTGAATGATTAGAATGAGATTCAGTGCCCACATCCCAACAGTGCAGTCGTCTCCAGTGCCGGTTTCGCCCTTTCAGCGTGAGTCACATGCAGGGAATGTGAACATCCTGGGTGGTTTGTTATCCAGTCTGCCTTACCCTTAACCTGTTCACAGATATTTATTTACTAATGATTTTTTTTTCTTAAGAGTTATGAGATAGGAAAATGAAGTGTTTGCTCTTCATTTACTAAATGATTGTAAACTCGTTTTTTCATCAAAATAAAAATTCCATGGTTTTCATGTTTCTGATCAACTTCATAACCTTGCCCATGTTTAGTCTCATAGTTAGCAGACTCCCTGTCTTGGTCTCAGTATAACTAGAAAACAGATAGTAGCCCATGGAACTCCAGTTTGGTGAGGCACTTATTTTACCTACTGATCATCAAATGCCATAAATCCAAAACAGTATTAGATCTGAAGAGAACATTTTCTAGTTCAGCCTGATACGAACGGTGGAACACCTTATTGTACAGTAACCTTCAGTTTCAGAGCTGATTTCTGACATTAGTTTGGTTCTTTTTCCATTATACTGTGCTGTCCTGCTTAGCATATTACTCATACGGATGCTTCTTTTTAAGGAAAAAAAAAAAAATTCTGTGACCCAATTCAAGGAGGAGTCAGAAGCGTTAGGTTCTTTGGGTCTGGGATCACATGATGTGGGAAGCCGCACAGCTGTGACTAGGAGAGAGGAGTTGTCCCAGAGAAGCTAATTTGTGACATCTCATCTTGAATTTGTAATTTAAGAGGATCTGAATTTTGTGTTTAAGCAGTGACGTCTTTGTTCTCACGTAAATAAAAAGTTGCAATTTATTTTAACAAAATAGCCAAGCTTTTAACACAGGGAAGTGACGTCAGCCCCAGCATAGTTACGAAGGCCAGAGAGATGGAATGTTCTTGGCGTGGATCATCCTTAAAGCCACTGTGGAAAACTGACGATCCAGCCTGGAGCACGTAGTTTTTTTTCTAATTATTGGAAACGTGAACAATATTTATAGAACAAGGGAAACATTTATTAAAAATATTTAACTGTCTAATACATTATACTTTAACCCATATTTATAGTAAAGGATTCTTACAAGGAAGAATAAACAGCTTTATGATACAATTAGTATAAGAAATATCCACATGGGGGACTTCTTTGTAGTGTAAAAACACCATACATCTGAAATGACCATTTGCATATAAAAGCTACCAATGATGCTTCTGTGCACAATGATTAAAAAAATTTAACACAAACAGAATCCAAAATATACAATTAATGCAAGCTATCCACAGCTAGCCCGATAATCAATGATGAGGAAACACTGGAGCAGGCTTAGTTCCACTTTGTCTGAAGTTACACATAGTAAGATTGACTTGTATCAATGGCTCTGAGATGGCTTTTATGAAGACAGTACATAAAAGCTGTTCTCTCCTTACCCAGTAAGCTTCACAGACTGTAAAACTCCACCAGTAATGCACTTTGATACTGTAGCTGTTGCTAAAGCAACATGTAGTGTTTACAGCGGCCATGGCAAGTCGCTAAAGTCAACAGGGCCACCCAGCCCAGCATCTGCTTCCAAGAGGCTCATTATGACCGCCATTGCTGCTTCATCATTACTGGGACTGCTTGAGCCTTGATCGTTGTCTATCATGTCTATGCCTATGTGCGGGTTCTCACCTGTGAGAGGAGGTGAAGACTGGTTAGTGATAACACCACAGTGTGTCCACCTTAGTAAGCAATCCCTAAGCACACTTTTATTGAGAAAGTTACACTTGACACAATAGGGTGAGAGGCGCTACTTCAGGTGCTACATTGCCTGTATGTATTTTTTAACTTCGGGGTTTTCAGAGGGAAAAACCAACTTTTTAGGAACAGTGCTTAAAACTCAATAAAGATTAAAAGCATTCGAGTTGACCTCATTTTAATATTCTGATATAGCCAATTACAAGGATTGAGTTACAGAAAAAATAGGGAAGTAGAGATTAGGAAAAAAGGAGATCTAGAAAGATAATTAAAAAAAAAGATGGGCGGGATGGGAGAAGCAGACTCTTCATCGCTAAGACTTAATGCCATATGAAATGCTTATTGATCACCCTTCTAGGCTTTATCGCTCAGCCTTCATTGCTCTTGCGCTGAAGAAATCTATGTCCTAATATGGTGGGAGAAACCTGCGTCCAGGCCGCTGAGTTTCCGGGATAAACCTGGGCACCTCATCAGAACTCAGCCATTAAACTCAACTCTATAATAAAGATTTAAACAAATTTTAAACTTTGTTCTTATGAAATCATCTAGAGCTAGATTGTTTGGTACATTTATATTCACATTATTAAAACTCACTTTGCACCAGATGTGTTACAAGCTCATTGTAATGGAAATTAGTAAGAATGCCACTTACCAAGAATAGAAGAACTATCAGAGTATGGATAACCTGGGTTCTCCTGAGCCTGCCCTGGTAGTAGACCAATGGAAGGAATGTCCGGAGTCCCTCCATTCAAAATCTACAAACAACAGTGACGTTTTCACATTACCAGCGGTTTCAATCAGTGCCATACACAGTGTCACCAAGAAAATGAATCATATTGAAAAGAAAGTGGGAGAAAACCTCAAAGGGCTTCGGTGTCCTAGTGGATTGTTTTTAACAAGAAACTATTAATAGTCATGGTAAAACATAAACCTCTTCCCCAGAACTATTCTTTTCATTAGACTCAGCCCACATAGGCAATTTAAAGCACAGGCGGCAAACCCAAGGCCCGCGGGCTGGATCCGGCCCCCCACCTTGTTTTATCTGCCCGGCACCTTGTTTCTACCCAACGGCAGCGCCGAGCTCCTTGCCCCTATTTAAGGAGTAGTTACATTTGTACAGTCCTAGAATCACATTCGGCCCTTTGAAGGCAACTGCAAGGCTGATGTGGTCCCCAGTGAACGTGAGTTTGATACCCCTGTTTTAAAGGCTGAATAAAATCCCTAGAGCATTCTGTTACCTTGGATCGTGTTGCTCACGTCTCTTTAAGGCCAAGAACTAAACAATGAGCCCACTGGGCAGTTCCCCTTTAAGGGAGTAAAACTTACTAGAGCCACAGATGCTGTCGAAGAAAATAAGGGCTTGTGAAGAGAGATGGCTCTGAGGAGTCACACATTAACAAAACACCAGAAGTAAATACCTCATCACCAGTGAACTCTGGGTGTTGACTCCAGTAATCAGTGGTTTGTGTTCTTGAAATGGGCCCTGAGAAGCATTGTTGTCACTCCTCAGTAGCAGAATCCTCATTCTGTCTGCCCCTTCCCTGCCAGCTTCCTTCCCCTGGCTGAGTTTCAGAAAAGCATCTTCCGGTATTTGAATGTAGGTGAGGAAACTGGGTAGGTCCCGGGATTTGAGGAGTGGCAGTGATTTCAGGCCTTGCCAGTAGGTGGCATTACACCTTTATCTTGCAGTTCAAATTTTTGGTCTAGAGACCCCTTTACACTCTTTAAATAAAAATTGAGGACTTCAAAGAACTTTTGTTTATGGAGACTATATCAGTGTTTAGTGTATTTAAATACAACGTTAGTGTACTTTAATGAATTTTAAAATATAATAAACCTATTACCTGTTAACATGAATAGCATTTTAATGAAAAATAATATTTCCTAAAACAAAAAATTAGTGAATGTGTCTTGTTTTACATTTTTAAAAATCCAATATCTGCCTTAATAGAATTTGAATTAATAGAATTCTCATATTTGCTTCTCCATTTAGTCTGTTTAGACATGTTTGATTGTCGCGTATGAAGGAAATCTGGCCTCCCACAGATACGTAGTTGGAAAGGAAGGTGTATTTTAATAACTTTGTCAAGTAATTGTGGTACCCTTTTTTGATATCACATCAAAACCCAGTAAGTGGCCCTGGCCAGTGTGGCTCAGTTGGTTGGGTGTCGTCCCCAAAATCAAAAGGTTGCTGGTTCGATTCCTGGTCAGGGCACATGCCTGGGTTGCAGGTTTGGTCCCCAGTCAGGTGGAGTGTGGATGGCAGCCAGTTGATGTTTCTCACGTCAACATTTCTCTCCCTCTCATTCTCCCTTCCTCCCCTCTCTAATATAAAATAAAAACTCGGTAAGTGGAAGTTTCTCAAAAGGTTTGCTGCGGCATGGAATCTGAAACCCTATCAATGAAATTTTTGTATTCATTTTAAAATCCATTGGAATATCCATCTTTGGAAGGACCTTTTACCTTTGCATGATTTTAAAATATCTTGCATTGGGCACCCTCTCCCTCCTGTGAGCTCACCAACACCTTCCCCTCCCCCTCTTCTCCCACAGGCATGCATCTCCTAAACTCTAAGGGACCCCACAAGCCTTGCAACCGAGGGGGTAGTGGGCAGTGGCTGCTTGTCCTGGGATGACCCCCTGAAACTGTCTTGAAGGCCCCCCCTTCTCTGACCTTCCAGGGAGCTGACAGCCGCCCCGCCATGGCTCACTCCTTTCGCTGTGACTTTTCTCAGGGAGCCAAAGCAGCCCCGCCTGGGCTTTCCTGTTGCTTCTTTCCCTGTTCCACTGTCCCCAGCTTTAATAAACATACTTTCAAAATAAAAATAAAATGCCTTGCATTGGTCATTTGGAAAATACTGGTTCAACTGAGTTATTCAGATCTTCCCCAAATTGACACATTTCATTGTACAACATCAAAGACATCACCATGATTAACATTTTCTAAACCATCAGAAACATTTTTTAAGTTTTAGAAAGCTGTTGAGCTCAAAGTAGCAAACGTTTTCTGAAGATTCTAATTTTTGCTTGAAAGCTATTTTATCATTGGCAACAAATACTGTCAATTGTTTTCCTTGAAGTTACAGGTTACTTCATTTTCAAGAAAATCTGTGCTCAGTACTGATGTCTGAATAGCCATAGTTCACAATAGTAAAAGTAGTGTCCTATGAAGACAGCAGTGTGTTCAGCTAGTGTGCGACACAATCACACATGTGCCTTCCCTGGGACAACTGCCACATTTCGGGGCACAGGCGCTTTATGCACGCTTCCCGTTGTGCAACAGGATTAAGACTTACTCGAGGGTTTTATACCTGAACTACTACCTGATGTAGTTCTTCTTGCTACATCATTGAGGACATTCATTTTTAAAAATTATTTATTTATTTTTAGAGAGAGGAGAAGGGAAGAGAAAGGGAGAGAAAACATCAGTGTGTTGTTGCCTCTCACTTGGCCCTCACTGGGGACCTGGCCGCAACCCAGGCATGTGTCCTGACTGGGAATTGAACCGGCAACCTTTTGGTTTCCAGGCCTGTGCTCAATCCACTGAGCCACACCAGCCAGGGCTCATTGAGGACATTCTTAAATGAAGCTCGGTGAAAATGCCGTTGCTAGCACAGAGTTTGGTGTCACTGCCCTGATTTTTGCGAAAACACCAGCAGTTTTACCCAACATTGCTTTTGTACCATCCGTTCACATCTCTACACAGTGAGGAAAACTTATTTTAGCCTTATTATGAAAATAGTTTGGACTTTGCAGAGACCTGAAAGGATCTTGCCCCCTCACCCCCCCCCAAAAAAGGCCACAGTTGGCATTTAAGGAACTGCTGCTTCACCTGAACCTTACTGCCTCCAGATAGATGTCCAGACCCTCCTGGAAACCATGAGGCTCACTTACCATCTCCCTTGCAGCTTAACCTTGACCAAAACCACTGGCAGGCCAAGTGGCGTGTTTCCGACCTGCCACACGGGAAAGTGACTGGCAAGGGCTGGGAGCACAGGTGTGGCTTTGGTGTACTCTTCACTGCTGCTGACACTTTGTCTTGTTTAGGCTGCTCTTACTAAGTCCTGCTACTGAGGGCTCAGAATACATTCAGAATTTCTCCTCTCTGACCCACTCTTAACAAGCTCAAAGAAAAGGAAAAACCTTTTTCTCATGAATGCTTTAACAATACTTGGGGGTTTGTGATGCAGAACACAGTGGTTCATCTCTGGCAGTTCCTGGTGTGAAAAGAATCAGAAGTCGAGAGTCCTGAATGTGGTTTGGAGCCGTAGTTCCTAAAATGCTGGGCCAATCACTGAACACCTGGGAGCCTGGGTTCTGTGCCCAGGAAGGTGTGAGCTCGCAATGAGATGTGCAGTGGAAGTTCCCGGAGTGTATTTAAGCACCACGCTGGGTTGATAACCTTGTAAAACAGAGTGGTGGGATTCTCGGTAATTCCGGGGAGTTGGGACACAGAGGAGGGAAACCCGCCTAGGAGGCAGCGGCTCCCACGCGGGGGAAGGACCTGGGGCGAGCAGAGCTGAGAGCACAGCCTGCAGGCAGGGGTGGAGGGGGTACCTAGCCCAGACTCTATCTAGTCGATGCTATTTTCCGCGTCTTCCCCAAAGGCCAGGCACGTTCACATATTATCTCAGGACAGGAGTTCATGTGCAATGGTTCTGGCGGTCCCAACTGGTAGTCCCATTATAAAGAAAACTAGGGCTTAAAAACGGTACAGGATCACAGAGCCAGCATAAGGCACAACCCAAGCCTGTCTCACTTTGACCATGCTCTTACCCATTAATTTACTGACTTTGAAACTGTTACAGTTTCAGAGAGAGGTGTTTCAGAACTTGGGCGAGAGGCGCTCTAGATTAAGAAAGCCTTGGTCTAAGAGTCATCAGCAGACTTACCTTCTTGCCTCCCGGAGAAGAGGCATCAGGGGGAGGTGTGCTTGTGATGTTCAGTGGGCTGGAGCCACAGCTGGAAGGCGACGACCCCCTTATCCTGTCGGAGAAAAGGGGAGTTAGTTACGCTGCCTTGCTTTTTTCCAGCGGAGTGTGTGTGTTTTGTTGAGGGGTGGGGGTAAGAAGGAGGAGGAGGATCTAGAACAGGATTTGGCAAGCCTTTGCTGTACAGTAACTACTTTAGGCTCCTGATGGTCTTTGTCACAGTTACTCAACTCTGCCACTGTAGCCTGAAAGCAGCCACAGGCACTGGAAATGAATGGGTGTGGCTGTGTTCCAATAAAACTCTAATTGCAAAAACAGGTGATAAACTGGATTTATCCCACAGGCACCTAATCTAGAATACAGACCCTGGAGTCAAGCATCTCAATGACAAATCCCTTGGATTAGGGTTTGGATTTCAGGTTGGAATTTCAAGTAAGTGGCCAGGTTTATTTCCTCAGAAAATCCAGACGTGAGTTGGAGGGGACTTCAGAACTTCGGTCTCTGCCTCTGAACCACAATCCACAGCAAAGGATTGATCCTCTTCCCGACAAACACCGTTTAGCTGATGAGCCCTCTTAGGACATGGAGGGTGCCAGGGTGGCTCAGCCACACCTAGGAAGTGGCTTGGCATCATCCTCTGAGCCCACCGGTGATGGAAAAGAGGTCCTGGCCCCTCTCCGCTGCCATATTTCTCAGCATCTCAGGTTTACAGAGGGAGAGACTTAGGACTATAAACCTACATACAGTCTTGTCAGGCTGGAGAAGGGAAGGGAGCCGTGGCCTGGCACTGAAGGTCGAGTTTAGGGAGAATATGGTGGCACCTGTGTGACCACCGGGCTCTTAGCTCCTACATGGATGAAAGCAGCTTTTGGGTCCCTCAGGGGTCCTCCTTCACTGCCCAGCAGCCTTTTGGCTCTCAGCCTGTACTGCCCAGTGCTATGGACTTGGAAGTGAACAAGCTTTCTCTTTCTCCCGGATCATGAGCCTCCCGAAGGCGGGATATGACTAGATGCCACACTCTCTCAGGGCACACAGATGGCTGCTGACTGCTTACTGAGAAGTGCTGACTGTCTCCCTCCTTTCCTTGCCTCTGGGAGACCACTGTTTTCCCAGGTTCCCTGTCTTGGAATTGCCTTTTCAGTGTTTCTTTTTCTTTTTAAGATTTTATTTTTAAGAGACAGGGGAAGGCAGGGAGAAAGAGAGGGAGGGAAACATCAATGTGTGGTTGCCTCTTGCATGCCCCCAACTGGGGACCTGGCCCACAACTCAGGTATGTTTCCTGGAAATTGAACTGGTGACCTTTCGGTTTGCAGGCCAGTGCTCAGTCCACAGAGCCACACCAACCAGAGCTATTTATTTATTCTTAGAGAGAGGGGAAGGGAGAAAGAGAGAGAAACGTCAATGTGTTGCCTCTTGAACACCCCCAACTGATGATCTGGCCTGCAACCTAGACATGTACCCTGACCCAGAATCGAACTGGCGACCTTTCTCTTTGCAGAATGACATCTGATCAACTGAGCCACACCAGTCAGGGCCATTGTTTCTTGTTTCATCTTCAATATCTAGCCCTTAAGTGATTCACTTCCATCTTGAAGGGTATCATCACTGCAGGATGGGTCTGCTTCCTCGGCTATCAAGTAGGCTCTCCTTCGGCTCTTCCTATATCGATCCAGCTTCCACAGTGCTTATTAACACAACACTTTGGACACCTATTCAGCAACCCATAGTGAACAAGGCCCTATAATTTTTTTCCAGTCTAAACTACTTAGCATCATTTCTCAGTAATATTAGAAATTGTGGCTCCTTCCTACAAGGAGACTGCCTCGTTGGATGGCCCACTTCTTGACCCTGAATATGCCACTCATATGCCCACTCTACTGGGTGCCTGTCTTTTCTAGAAGGAATGCCCACCTTCCTTCCAAACCCCAGCTTCAACCAGGTTCAAACTCCTCCGTGCTTGCTTGCCTCACCCATGTACTCTCCCTTTTTCCTATTACCATAAAGAAAATAGACTTCTCAAGACCGGGAGAACCTTGAGGTCCAGGACTGCTTTGTGCTGCTCTTGGATGGCCCTGAGCGAAGCACGGGGTGTGCAGGGGCCGAGGGGAACCTGGCTGTCGCTGCATACACCTCCTTTCAGAAGCGGGCTTGAAGCCTCTTCCCCCATGCCTGTCAGGTTGGAACTGAACTCTCACCAGGGTAAGAGCCCCACTGTGGCCAACTAGAAAACAAGGTCAATTCTCCTGAGAATCCAGTGTCAGCAAGAAATAGTCATTTTCCCTCCTTTTCCTGCTATCACCTGGTTACCACCCTCTCCATTCCCCCAATTCAAATGGACTTATAGTAAGTACTTCTCTCTCAATGACTGCTTTTTTTTAAAAAAGAAGTCTGTTTTATTTTTTTAAAGATTTTATTTATTCATTTTTAGACATGGGGAAGGGAGGAAGAAAGAGATGAGGAGAAATGCTGATGCATGAAAGACACATTAACTGGTCGCCTCTCGCACACCCCCAGCCAGGGACCTGGCCCCCAACCCAGGCATGTGCCCTGACTGGGAATCGAACCGATGACCCCTTGGTTTACAGGCCGGTGCTCAACCCACTGAGCCATACCAGCCAGGGCTCAACAACTGCTCTTAAAGAGTTAGATTTAACTAACAATTTTTGAGCACTCTTTCTATATCATTTTTCTGTTCTAGAACTTTCCTCAGTTCTCTCACAATCCTAAACAATCCTTGTGAGATAGAAATTGCCTCCCTTTCATGGCTTAATTCGATAGAGGCCAGGAAGTTACGTGACTCTCCCAGGCACAGCCAAGGGGAAGCCCAGGATTCTGCTCTCCCTGGTCTCACATGGAAAAAGTCCTGCCCAAGGGAGTTCCTGCGAGGCGTGACCTGCCTGCTCTCCACGATGTGCCCTAGGTGGCTTAGGGATGGGCAGAAGCCAACCCTTAGCAGAGGCCCAGCCCGCCCTGCAGTCCGCGGCTCGATGCCTGCAGCCCTGCACCGCTGGTGCTCAGTCACCCGCACCGGGAACTCCTGAGACACACACTGAATAACTAGGAAGTTGAGCCTCCCAGAGAGTTCCCTCTAGTTCTGGACTGTCTAGGTTTTGGCTCTTTATTTAAGGCAGGATTTCTCCCTCTTGCTCGGCACTACTGACACTTTGGACTAGAACGTTTTTTTGTTGGGGGCCGGGGGCGGGAGGTGGTCCTGTGTGTTACAGGGTATAACGATATACACCCAGCTATGCAAGCTGTTTAGAAAGCAGCATCCTGGCCTCTATACCGGGACATTTAGTAGCAACCTCCCACCCAACTGTGACAACCAAAAATGTCCCCGGACATTACAGAACGTCCCCCCGGGAGTGGGGGCGCAGAAAGCCCTGCGTTGAGAACCACCGGGTTAAGGGAGCAACTAGAAGACGTTACTTGCCTGTGGATTTCCATGATTTCCTCAGCAATCATCCGACCTATTTTTCCTGCCCCAGCCCTGGTTCCCCCTGGAATCCCTGGAACAGTGGGCTGGGCCCTCTTCGGACCACCTACAACAAAGGAATCTGAGTGTGAGAAGGGGAAACTGAGGAAGAGACACTTCTGTGTGTTTGGTTAGAATCAGTTCATCCCAGGATCCACGTGAAGTTCAACCTTAGGGTTGTGCCTTGAGGGACATTAGAGCCAAGGCTTGATAGGGAAAGGCTCAAGTTCCCTTCCAGGTTCAGAGGCCGAAGTGGTGAGTGAAGAATCTAATTCCCCTCCTGGGATCAACACACACTGAATCCCTCTGGGCTGCACAGAGGGGAGTGGCCTCCCTGCCCTCGAGGGGCTC
Source organism: Micronycteris hirsuta (assembly GCA_004026765.1). Classification (NCBI taxonomy): domain Eukaryota; kingdom Metazoa; phylum Chordata; class Mammalia; order Chiroptera; family Phyllostomidae; genus Micronycteris; species Micronycteris hirsuta. The sequence goes on from PVJI01000422.1 coordinate 62,126, forward strand.
ACAGTCCAATGGGTGAAAAAGTGAACGAGGCTGCAGCCGAGTGGGCTAAGTTTGACAGGTAAGTGTGAGGCACCCAACTCATCTGGGGCCTGGTGCAGCTTCCTGGGAGATTTTAACTGAGCTGCGAACTGAGGGGAGGTGTGTAGATTAGCTTGGCAGCGAGGTAGGGGGCAGCAGTCCAGGCACAGCAGCCAGTGTGTGTGGGGTACTGAGGCCGGGCAACACTCGGGGGACTCCAGGACATTCATCATGAGTGACGGCGAAGCGGTAGTGGCAGGTCGCCGAGGGCCCTGGAGGCCACGCTAGCAGATGTGGACAGTATCCACAAAGCGATTGGGGACCCGACGATGACTCAGGTTTGGTGACCAGAAAGTCCCCTGCACGGAGAATTAGCGATAGTGGGGGTGGGGGCGGGGCGGGGGCGGAGGGAGACTAGGGTTAGAATAATCCTATAGTCCAGGCAACAGATGAGGAGGGTGAAGCAGCAGCAGGGGCCCAGGAGATAGGAGTCAGGGTTTCGGGTTTAGCTGTAATGGGAGAGAGGCAGAGTCACAGTGCCTGCTCTAACCCAGCAGAGGATCGGTTTGGATGTGCTGAGTTTCTGCAGCCTTTGGGAATCCAGGAGGGTCTCTCCAGGAGGCAGTTGGAGAGAGTGGGTGTATGGTCGTCCGTGGAGAGAGGCGGGGGCTGAAGCCATGCAAGCAGAGGTGGCCCGAGGAAGGAAGGGCGGTCGAGTGCAGAGAGCGGGGCCCCGCCAGGCAGGGCACACAGCCCACTGCGGACAGACACCCCCTCCCACCTCAGGAGCCAGCGCCGGCCATCAAAGCGCACTTCGCATCGCAGCCGCCAGGCCGCACAAAGGGAGGAAAAGCACACGAGGAGCAAGGAGTTTATTTCCGAGCTTCCAGGATCCGAGCAGCCTCCGGAAAGGCAAGAACAGTTGCCAGTGTTCTAGGCTCAACAGAGAGTGAGATGCCCGCGTCTTTAGTGCTTATCCCCTTGAGGCCTCCCTTGTTCCACAGACAGTGGTGGCTGGGGACCCCGAATGCTTGGGGGGACGCTTGGGTCACAAGCAGCTCCTTGCAGGCAAGCCCCGGCGCCCCGGCAGGGCATAGTTACCTTCTCCAGAGGGCAGCATGCTGTCCATGCTGTGGGGGGACGCCGTGAGCTGCGGGAAGGTTGGGTCCCCGCCTTCCAGGACGTTGGCTCTGTGAACATCCCAGCAATAAGGAAACGTGAGTCAGGCCTGCTCAGAGCTGTGTACCTTTCACCTTGGCCAAGGTGTCCGGTGTCCACTCTGGACCTGGACAGGCCAGAAAATGAAGGGTCTGTCTGAGTGGCTCAAAGGGTCTCCTCGCCGTGTCACAGCACTATGGACAGCGTCCTGCTCTTGGCCTCACTGCCTGCCTGGGCCTTCCTAGTTCACGTGTCTGGCAGAGGCGGAGACCGCCCACTGCCATGGCCGCGGGGCCGCCTCTCCTGCCGGCCTGCAGCGCGCCCAGCCCTGGCCTCTCACTCAGCTCTAACCACGGGGAGGTGGGGAGGGTGGACACCATGGGGAAGGAGATGTGGGCAGCCGGCCTGGCCAAGGTGACGGTCTTTCCTTTCCCTGCTCTCAGCAGGTGGCCACTTTTGAGGTGGCAGTCCAGCTGCCGGTACTCGGGTCACCAGCCTGGTGGGCATGGATAGCTCCCATCCTCAGCCAAGGCCAGGACGAGCTGATGCCTGGTTGTCTTTCATGGGTGGCCACCCCTTCCCTCCAGAGCACAGTGGGTGCCCGGGGTGCAGGGTCTGCGGATTGCAAAGGCTGGCTGCTTTATCTGGAGGGAAGTGTCGCTGTTTCCTGGAGCAAGTCCCCGAGCGGGGCCTGAATGGTATGAGCACTGAAGCGTGTCCTTCGTTAGCAGCCGGTTTGGCCTCTGCCAATCCTGAGGCTTCATGGGATATTAGCAAGGTGGCAGTAAATGATGGGAAGCGGCCTGTTGCCTGTACCCCCTTTCCCAGGTCAAGGGCCTAGGGCATTTCGTTCGGAAGCAAAGGAGCTTCTGATATAGGAAGAACACTTACAAAACAACAGTGTTGGTTGAGACAATGTATTCTACTTCCTTGGTCCAAGGGTTCATGAAACTGAACCATCGACTCCGCAACGTGATGAAAGAACCGTCTTTGATTTTAAACTTATAGCAGTTAGTTGTAATCTTTTCTCTCGTCTGTAAAACTGAAAATGCAAAGAAACCATGAACAACTTTGCTTCCTCAGATCAGGGTATTAAATTAACCAAACCCCAAGTGCATCAGGCTCCGAGGCCATCGCCCTTAAGAAAGCCACGGGAGCTGGCGCTTCGGAGAACAGGTCCCTTCTGAGGGGCTGGTTCAGAGCCTTCCGATTCACTGGGGAACGTGTCACTGCTTTTCAGAGTGCGTGCACCGACGGCTCCAGGAAGTGACTGGCCACACTGCAGACACCCACCTGGAATCGGCCGTGACGTGAGCACCGACTAGGGAGCAGGCGCTGTGCAAAGGCACGACACTCTTTTCCCTCTTTTCCCGTCACAAAGCCCGAGGGCAGGACAGCGCTTCTAGGACATTTGAGTCCAGAGAAGTCACTCTCCTATTCAACCCTAGTCTTTTACATAACAGACAAGTAACGAGCCTCTTCCATGCGCCAGGCCCTGGGGATAGGAGACAGGACAGGACACCTGGCCTCAGGAGAGGAACGAGAGGCAGCTGTGCGGGGGAGGAGCCTGGAGCCTTGAGGGATGAACACAAGCTTGCCAAAAGGAGGGCGGGGACACGAGGCTTGTGGAGAGGAGGGGCGGGGTAGTGAGACAGTCCCTGCGGCTGCGGCACACAGCCTGTGCAGACAAGGATGGGGTGGGCTGTGGTGCTGCGGAGGCAGGTCCGGGCCAGGGGGGAAAGGTCTTAATGCCTATAAAAGGCATGCAGCCTTCAGTGTAAGGGCAGGTAGGTTTACGCCGACATTGTGAGGCTACCAGGGTTGACTATGGAAGATGGAAGATGGACTGGGGGCAGAGGGAGCAGGGAGGTCTGTCAGAGTCCATTGCAATCATCAGGTGGGACAAGAGCCTGAGCCAGGACAGTGGAGGGGCAAAGAGGGTCCCCTGTGGACACTCACGCCTGCGGCCAACGAGCTGGCTTGGTGGATGGTGAAGTAAAGGGAGGGGTCAACACGGGGCCGTACCACCAGTCAAGGGGCAAACACAGGCAGCAGTGCAGCATTTTATTGATTTTTTATTTTTTAAAGAATTTATTTTTAGAGAAAGGAGACAGAAGGGAGAAAGAGTGAGAGAGCAACATCAGTGTGTGGTCGCCTCTTGTGTGCTCCCTACTGGGGACCTGGCCCGCAACCCAGGCACGTGCCCTGACTGGGAATCGAACCGGTGACCCTTTGGTCCACAGGTCGGCGCTTAGTCCACTGAGCCACACCAGCCTGGACAGCAGTGCGGGACTTTATGAAAAAGAGAATGAGAACTGTTTGGGCCATACTAACTCTTCATGGGGTCCAGAGCAATCCTCTGGGTAAGAGATGCCTTCCGGAAATTAACCTGGCTTATGTACAGAAAACTTCTGGGCAGTCAGGGGTGGGTTATCTATAAGGGGACGAACAGGGCCTGGGAGCCGCAGCTTTCTCTCCTCACAGATATTGTGGCCGCGGCTGAGACTCCTGGGCTGGCTGACTCCCACTCCACTGGGGGCAGGGTTCTCTGGAAGAGTGCGTGGGTTAGTCTAGAAGCGGGGGACATTTGAAACTGACGATCCTCTGTACATACAAGCTTACCTTGCCTATGACATTCTGCGAGATGTCCTATGTCATCTTGGTGAAAATATTCATAACATGACGTGCCTAGAAGTTCTTGTGGTAAATATGCCAAAATAGCTGTTGCCCTAGAAAGAAATATTAAAAGAAAAAGAAAAAGACACTCAGACCATAGCATCTCTGCAGTGGGCGACCCCTGCTATAGCCAATGAGAACAAGGTCAAGGCTGGGTGGCTATTCAGAGGGCTTACCATGAGGAGATTTTATCTATTCATTTAATTCTTGTAGCTGGATGACACCAAGGTTACAAAAACGGAGGGAAAGGAAGCAAAGAAGCCTTTCAAAGGGGCTGTTATACCAAGGAATCAAATTTCAGGAGGTTTAAAAGTGGTAACTATCTTAGTGAGATAAAAACGTGGTTGGAACCGAAGCCCCAGGGCGGAACTTCCCAGGGTACTGCCTGCTTTCACCAGGGGAACCAAACACCAGAAGCTCCAGCAGCTGGAGCCACACGGGCCTTGGAAAGCAGCCGTCTCCTTTTCCAGCATTTAGTGACTTTTGAGAAGCCAGAAAAATTATTAGCCCGTGAATATTCTTAAAGGGCAGCAGAGAGCAGCGGGAAGCCCGGGGGCTCTGGGTCTAGCGCCAGACGGTGTGAACGCCGCAGGACACCAGCCTTTGGGTGGGGCTCGGGGCCTCAGCCGTGAAAGCTGAGACCGGCCCAGGCCAGAGCGGTCCAGCAGGACTCTCGCGATGAGGGCCATGTCCTGTATCTGGGCCATTAGCCTCATGTGGTTACCAAGTACTTGAAATGTGGTTGGTAAGCCTGAGGAATTTAATTTTTCATTTTATTTAATTTTCATTGATTCGATTAAACTTGAATGGCCACATGAGATTACCAATGGCCTCTGGACTACACACTCTCTCCCAGGTCCTGGGTTCCAGTACCCCATCAGGCGCGGTACTCGAATAGGCCACATGTGCTGTGCCCACTATTTCTCTCTTGGCCACAGACACCAAACCACCCTACTAAGTGCATGTGGTTTTCTACACAACAAGGAATGACAGAGAAAATCTCTGTGTTTATGGTGATATTCTTATGGGCCACGTTTTTTAGCAGAGACCCCCACCACTTCCTTCTCTCTGTTTATTCTTAGGAAAGACAGCAGATTGCCCAAGTGTCTCTGCTTCGTGCGGGGTTGAAAATCTTCCATTACTGTTCAAGAGTAGCACGCAGACATGTACCTCTGGTCGACGAAGACGAACTTCCCGTCTATGGCGTGCCGAGAAACATACTCCATGGATTTCACCCTGATCTCCCCGTTCACCGGCTGTGGAACCACGTGAGAATGCAGCCGTCCTATCGCAACGAGGCAGCTGAGGTTACACCCCTCGTTGTCGGGTTCATTGTCTTCATCCAGCCCCATCTTTGTGGGCGGCCAGCTTTTCAAATAGCCTGTGCTGTGGATTGTGCAGAAGCTTTTTCGATCTGCTAGAAAGCAAAGTCCGTGGTCAGTGTCAGTGTGGCTTTGGGGTAAGAGGCATGGGCAGCCTATGGTGGGCGGGAATGTTGGGCGGGAGTCAGATAATTAAAAACAAGGCTTTACTCTCCAAAAGTGAACATCCAATGGGAAAGGAAGATTGAAAAATAACTACCACCCAGTGTCACACATGCTTAGCAGAGCTGGCTAAACCGCGGGAGGAGCATCTCCGTCCCCCTGGGGAGAGGAAGGTGGCCCAGAAGAACAAAGTGGGGTGTGGAAGGAAGGACGAACACTGCCTATGGGACTGGGATATGCACAGGCTGAGGATGCGCAGAGGCACAGAAGGGTACCTTGTAAAAGAAACGGCAGAGAGCTCTGTGTGGCTGAAGTGGAAAGGGGTGGGGGGTGCTGGGGGTACAGCTAGAAAGGCAGGTTGGGGGCAAACTGGGGGGGCCTTGGAATCCTTGCTAATGATCATTAGTCTTTTCTGATAAGAAACGGAAAGCTTCCAGAGGTATCTGAGTGGGGAAATAGCAAAATCAAAACAGAGTTTGGATGCTCTAGAAACAGAGGGAGAGGTAAACGGGAAGAGAGGAAAAACCAGAAGAACGATCACAGATCACACGGCCAGAGACGAGGAGGCCTGGCTCCGGCCACGCTGGGAGGAGGAGGAGGTGAGGGCACGGGGGAAGTCCTGAGAACTCCTGGGAGCTGGTGTGAATGTCCGGAAATTTGGCATGAAGGAAAGCAAATGAAGACAACTCCAAATATTTTGGACTGAGAGGCTGCTCGAAGAGGTCGCTGACTCAGGGAAGAGAGTTCTGTGTCAGAGAGGAAGAAAGGTTTCACTTCGGGACACTTTCAGTGCGGAGCACCTTCGGGTCTCAACAATAAAGAAATCCTCATGGAGGGTTTACAAGCATTGGGTCCGCGCTAATTGTTGGGAACTGCGGAAAACAAATCATGTTGAGGAGTTAACTTTTCTTCAAGAGCAATAGGAACTATCCAAGGGTCTCAGATAGGGAACTGACAAAAAGACATGCTTTTACAAAGATCGTTCTGGCTGCTGTGTGGAGAGATGACAAACGCGAGGAGCCTACTTTGCAAAGACTGGGGGAGAGCTGAGCGCAGATACGGTCCAATGACAGTGGTAAACATGGAGGTGGAAAACATATAACTTCTGCAAAAGGAATCCGCCGTGGCAAGATTTCATGACTGGGGTTGGGGGTGAAGTGGGATGAGGGTGCCTCGCAGGCTTCTAGTATGTGCAATTCTAGATGGATGGCAAATTGCATTTTGGTTTATTATTTGTTTCTGCTGCCATTTATATCAAAGAAAAGATCAGGTGGTTACTTTTACATTTACCATGTTTGAGATGCCCTTGAGATATCTAAGCGGGTAGATTTAATAAGCAGTTAATTTATGGGTCTGGAGTTCAAAAGAAAAGTCTGGGCTAGAAATATAAAATTGGATGTTACTGAAATATAAATGGCATTGAAAGCTAAGGGAGTAGATGGTGCCACCTATGGAGAGAGAGGGGATAGAGAAAGAGAAGGCGGCCCAGGACAGAAGAGGGGCCAGCGAAAGGAACCAGGAAGAGAGCCCAGAGTGACTGAGGATGGGAGAGATGCGGAGTATGTGGTTTCACAGAATTCTAGAGAAGAGGAAGATGGAAGGAAAATGAAAAGTGACCATTGCATTTAGCATGGAGGTCACTGGTAAATTTAGCAAAAGTAATTTTGATGGATTGGTGGGTTGTTCAGGAGGCAGTTAGAATAGTGGATGGCAGTGTTCTTTCCCAACCAATCACAGACAATTTAAAGAGAGGAAGCCTTCCCACAAATCTCGGTCACCATGGCAATAACTCAGGCTTCCCAGCATTCCCTGCTCCTGGCTGCCCTACGTTGTCAGTGGGGGTGGCGGGGTCCTGGCTGCAATCCCAGCACCTGCCGCTCTGGCCAGCTGGCAGACGCTGGCCAGCACCCTGCTGCAGGTGCCAGTGTGGCAAGCAAGCCTCCCTTTGACAGATCTGTGAAGTGGTTACCTTTTTTCTTTGAGCAGGTGGAGGGGAAATCCTTGTCTTCAACCTTTACTGAAGGCCTGTTACACTTCATCCTACAGAAGAAAGAACGTCGTGCTCCAGAACATAACCGAGATGGCCCAGGGGTTATATCTGTTTTAACTGGAAGTCCAGCTGCAAATCAATACACAAAATGTGATAAACTGAGGTAGTGTCTGTCGGGTCGGGGAGTGTGACCTTGAAGAAAGCCTTTTCTTTCCTGCCTCACAGTTCTATAACAATGACATGAGAATAACATTTCTCCTCAGTCTAGGCCTTAAAAGATGCAGCAGGGAGAGGTGCGTTGCCTGGATGTGTTTCAGATCACGGAGAAGGCAGCCACTGGGTGAGTGGTCTGCGTGCCCCGGTGGGGAGCAGGAAGCATGCACAGGGCCCCCGTGCAGTGGAGTTCACGGCTGAGATGGGGAAATGGAAGTCACCACGAAAAAATTAAAAACAACATGAAGTGATGTGTGATTCGTGCCAAACAAATGGCAGAAACCACCTGTGCTTCTCAGAGGAGGAGGAACTTGGGCTGGGCTGGAAGGATGGGCAAGATGTAGACACCGAAACGGAAAGGACGAAGCAGAGCACCCTTAAACTCTCGGCCCCAGGGCCTGGACCGCGTTTTAAATCTGTGCTGTCCAGTTCAGGAGCCACTGGCTACAGGCGGCCGCTGAACGCCTGCAGCGTAGTTATTCTGATTGGCGTGTGCGGTCGGAACACTCACAGGATTCCAAAGACTTAGTATGAGAAAAAGTAAAATATCTCATTTTGGATTTATTAGGCTAAATAAAATATAGTACTAAAATTAGTTTTACATTTATTTTTACTGTTTTTAATGTGGCTACCAGAGAGTTTTAAATTGCAAACGTGGCTCCTGTTTGCAGTTTGCATTACATTTGCACTGGACTATGCTGTGTGCAACCAACTGAATAAGCGTCTGTGGAGGAGAAGCACTGGCTATGATCCTGACAGACACACCGGCTGCTTGTCACTGCAGCGCACGTCTGGGGACACGCCCCACTGCCCACCTGACAGCAACTGTCGGCACAGGCTGTTGCCCAGGGCTCCTCCTGGGCCTCCCCCTGCAGCCTGCCTCCCACACTGCCACCTCAGGGATCTTTCCCAGAGTGCCAATCCGAGCCTGTCCCACCTGGCTCAGAGCCCTCACTGTGTCCGCATGGACGAAAAGGTCTCCGTATTCCAGCCTCCCCCTCCCCTGCATGTTTTGTCCCAGCAGCACCAAACAGGCCGCGTGGCCGGTGCCACACTGCAGGGGCCATACCTCTGCTCCCACCCACAGATCATTTCCTCAGCAGTTTTCCTCTCTTCCTCACCTGGCAAACATTAATTCATCTTTTCAAACCCACCTCAGCTGTCGCCTACTTGGTAAGGCCTCTCCCCGTGCCCCCATGAGAATGAATCATTCATTCTCTATAGCTGTACCTATTAGGCAGGGAGCTGTCTGTCTCCTGGTCTCCATGACTACACGGTAAGGCTTTAAAGACAGGGAACAGCCACCGCTCATCTTTTTCTCCTTAGGTCACTAAACTGTTGCAAGGGCCAGACTATAAAGGACAACAGGTACCAGGAACTGCATTGTACTTTTACGAAGAAGAGGAGTGCCTTAATGGAAAGCATGTTTTAAAGGAGATTCCTTTGCTGGTATTTCCCTCCAGGAATTACAATGGGAGCTTGGAAGCAGGAAACTAGTTAGGCCATGTCTGCACTGGGCCAAGATGAACACCAACCCTGAGACTGTGCTTCGATGTGCCAGGAGCATCCCACACGCTTATGTATATTAACATATTTGATCCTCACAATAACTCAGTGGAAATAGCTACTGTTTTGCACAGAGGAAACCTCAGGCACAAAGAGGTTAAGTAACTTGCTCAAAGTCACACAGCTGGTCAATGGTGAGGTCAGGAAGTAAGCCCTGCAGTCTGACTCCAGAGCCCACACTTGTAACGGTTGTAGTGCACAGCCTCCTGAGGGACTGAAGGAGAAGAGACCGACGGGGGCCTCACACGGGAGGCACAGGAGGCCTGGGACAGGGTGCAGGACAGGAAGCTGGGGGAGACTGTGAAAAGTGCTTCCACTGTGTGGGACGGGGGCCAGGAAGGGGAGCCGATACAATGAGGAAACACTTCAGTCAAAGAAACATCCTATCAGTATTTTAAGTTTTCTTACTTTTGTGAGGCTGCAAGTGTGCACCTCAGATAAACAGATGATTTCTTTTTTGGGGAAACAAATCAAACTTGTGTGAACCCTTTCAACTTAGGAGCATACAATAGGGAATTTTCTGATTCTGAAAAAATCAGAAAGAATCAAATCAAAGTAGCTGTTTTTCCTCTCAGTGAAAAACCTCATCGAGGTTTTTTTTTTCTTTATGTAAACAAAACAAAGACAAAGACGAGAGAATGTACACAATTCCACTTAGCCAGAGACAGCACCTGTGGCCCGGGGAAGGGCAGAGCCGAAGGGACCCAGAGGCTGAGACCGCGGCGCAGGCCTGCGGTCTTCGCTCTGCGCTCGGGTCTGAGCGGGGCCCGAGGACGCAGCAGCCTTCTCCGTACTCACTTTTCGCGTCTATGAGTCGCTCCCGGGGCGCCGTGTCGGAGGAGGAGAGCTGCTCCTTCACTTTGGCAATGTCTTTAGGATGTAGGTAGTCAAACAAGCTCTGACCAATCAGATCATTCTGTGGGGATGAACCATCAAAAATGACAAGTCAACAGCATGTAGAACATAAATCATCTAAGTGCTTTGCCTATATTTTGTATTTTAAGCATGACAACTGCAAACATTTCATACGTGGACATGTGGCCATGTACACACATGCAATCACTTTGCCTAGCTATGGACGCAACGAAGAGACATCGGGAACCTGGTACAGATAGCACACAAGGGAAGGGACTCGATTAAATAAATAATTCACGCTCTCTGGAGGCGAAGATCTTTCGTCTCTGTGTGCCTTTTCATTTCTGATGCCCGCGGAGTCCCTCCCGGGACCCCAGGGGGCGGACGGGCGGGCCAGGGCTCTGCCTCGGGCCCCTTTAAGCCTATTCTGTGAGCAGAGATAATAGACACTTCCTCTATAACTTTCTTGTAAGATTAGATGAGTGTAACGCTTGGAAAACATTACATTTACATTAATTCTAATTCACACAGGTGTTATTTGGACTCTAATTCCTCTGCCTTATCAAGTGGTCATGCGACCACCAGCATGCAATGAGTTAAGGAATGAATCAGGGGAGGGACACAGAGTAAAAACTCTAGGGACATAACAGGTGGAAAGCTGTGCTCTGGAAGCTTTCGGAAATGTCCATCTCATTTGATCCTACCAACATTCACAGAAGGCACGGACCAATACAATTGGTTTTCAGAAGAAGCCGAGGTTCAACAGGGCTAGTAATCACTGCAGACACAGCATGGGTGGCGCCCCACTTCTCCTGTGCTCTGGCGCTGTATTATCTGCCTACCCTTCTCCCTTGCCCCCAACCCCCCACCCCTACCCCATAGTTGTGGGGCACTGATTTTGCAGCGATAAGAAAGTTAAAAAGCTGCTGCTGAGATCAGAGCCAAACCTTTCAAATGGCAGAAACATGTAACATATATATATTAAAAGGTTTTTCTAAGTTTAACTTCATTTCCCCGTTAACATGTAAAGAATTGTCTGGAGGAAGGACTGGGCGGGAGACAACAGACGCATTTCGCACGTGACCGGGGCACTGTCACTGCTCTGACAGGGGGTGGCGGCTGCGGCTGCGGCACGGCCGCACTACCAGCAGGAGCAATACCTGGCTGTAGTTGAGGATCTTGAAGACAGACTCTGAGACAAAGAGTATCTTCCCTCGGTCACATCCTACGACAAACAAAAATCCATCTGCTGCCTAATCAGGAGAAATGGATAATCAATTTATCACACTTCAAGAAACATGACTGCAATCACTCTGATAGCAAACAAGGGCTGGTGTTCTAAGTACCCAAAGCTCAGGATTGCTTTCTTGGCGGTTTCATGGGCGTCCTGAGAATAGGGCTCTTACAACAGATGCCTTATGAGAAAAGTAAGATTCTGTCCAAGGCAGATCTATACATCTATATCTATATTTTTATCTATGATCTGATAATTACAGGGGAAAGTCCAATTATGTAAATTTTATTTCAGAGCAGAATTTAGGTTAAGACATTTCCTTTGATTGCACTGAAGTCCAGAGAAGTTGTATTTTATTGCTCTGATTAGAACAACTCTATGTACATTCCTAGAATCTGAGATGAGAAGAAAACTGTAATATCAGAATCCCCTCTCCGATACCTTGGTCGCCATCTTGAACACCTCCATTTTCAGGGAGCACTAGGATAGTGGCTCTCAGCATTTGGAGCAGTGTTTTTGTTTTTGTTTTATTTTTAAATATTTTATTTGTTTATTTTTAGGCAGAGGGGAAGGGAGGGAGAAAGAGAGGGAGAGAAACATCAGTGTGTGGTTGCCTCTTGTGCACCCCCTACTGGGGATCTGGCCTGCAACCCAGGCATGTGCCCTGATTGGGAATCGAACTTATGACCCTTGGTTCCCAGGCCGGCGCTCAAGCCACTGAGCCACACCAGCCAGGGCTGGAGCAGTGTTTGTTTTTGTTTTGTTTTGCTTTGTTTTGTGCTGATCATCTGGGTAGGGCTGGATCACTGGTATTGTTTTACCCCCCGACTTCTGCCCCAAAGTGATTCTAACACACACGGGGTTGAAAGCTGCTGCTCTCAAATATTATCCTTTGACCCAGGGCGAGGCTGTTCCTAAGTGGTAAGAAAAGAAAAACAAAATTTCCCCTTAGATTCTTCTTACCTCCTCTTCACTTTATTTATTATTATTATTTTTTACGATATTATTTATTTACTTTTAGAGAGGGGAAGGGAGGGGAAAGAAAGGGAGAAAAACATCGATGTGTGGTTGCCTCTCGTGTGTCCTGTACTGGGAACCAGACCTGCAGCCCAGGCACGTGCCTGACTGGGAATGGAATCAGTGACCCTTTGGTTCGCAGGCCAGTGTTTGATCCACTGAGCCACCCCAGCCAGGGCATTCTTCACTTTAAATACAAGTAAAAATCTAAAGTGCCAATAAAGACAGATGTAGAGACAGAGCAGTGTTTGTTAGAGAGACTGAGCAGATAACTGCCAAAGCTCTAGTATTTGTCTCGGTGTGCGTGGTTCCTAGCCACAGCTTCTCAGGTGGACAACTCCTCAGCCCCTGCTGGGGGAGTCCTGGTGACTGGGAACCTCCCCCCAGGGTATCATGCACTTGCTCTGCCTTGAACGGCTCTGCCTCGGCTCCTGAAGTTCTAATATATAGTGGGGCACTATCTTGCTTTACTCACTAGCGCTCAGTCTGCTCTTTGGAAAAAAGAGAAACCCCATTCTCTTTTCCAAAAAAAGGCCCTTGGGATATAGTTTAATTAAAAGAACTAGGAAACGAATTCATGTGCCAGAAGGTTAAGGAATGGCGCATGCACCTGTGCTGCAGTAAAAGAAGTGAGAGAAGCTGGTGGGCCACCCAGCGAGGAGGGGGCTGGGAGCAATCCCTTCCTAAGTTAGGCCCCGAAGCTGGTCCAGGGGCAAAGAATGCCAGTGAGGGGGAAGTGACTTTCCAAGCACCACCTGCTGGAAGCCTCATTCTGTCAGAAACGAGGGTATTAATAACTTTCTCATTTGCCTTGCAGACAATTATATCCCACAAGAGAAGTATTTTGAGGCCTTTCATTGATGAAGTGGTGAGGTACAAAAGGTTCCCGGGGGGAAGGTGACTGTGACATCCTGACATCTGGGCACGGACAGGCCTGAACAGATGACATGAGCCAAGCGGAGTCCAACCCAGCCACGGTCTCCAAAGGCCAGTGAGTACGGTCAGGGCAGGGGAGGCCCCGACGCTTAGACCCGCTTCGCTGGGCAGATGGACACCATCAGGGCAAGCAGCAGGGGCCGAGGGAACAACTAAAGAGCAGAGGCGTGAGGACACCATGAGCACTATGGGGACACCGGAAAACCAGGGGCTGGCTCGCTCTCGGGGAGGACGGAGTTCGTGAACAATCCAGAGCCTGGGCGGTCTGCCTGCCTGTCAAACTGCTCGGAAGCGGAGTATCTAGACACTACAAACTGACCAGGTGGACTGTGCCCGGCACACTGGTCACTAAAGATCGTCTAACGGCACTTAGTGAAGCGCGCGATTAGTCAGATTTGCATTGGTGAGGAAAAGCAGAAGTGCAGTGCCTGCTGCCAAACTGTTCGGCACAGTCTGAGTGGCCCTTGCCTTCCGTTGAGACAAACGCCTGGAAACTGGGGACCTGGAACTGGCAAGGGACTGGACGGGACTTTGCAGCCGCTGCAGTGTGTCCGAGAAGAAAGAAAAGTTTCATCGGGGAAGACGGACGACCACTGGTGTTGTATGAAATGAGAGCAGGGAAGGCAAGTCTGAGATGGCGTATTTAGCTTGAATAGCATTGAAATCCTTGTTATATATCCGACTAAGTATGAACATGTGATAGGGAATTAGTTAGAAAAGCAGCAACAAGAAAATTACTAAGCATTTGTCACTATGAAAGGAGCTTTATATATTTATATATATAACAATTTATAAACATTTTTTTTCCTTAAAAACATCAAATTACCAGTATCAGTGTGGCAATCAAGACTAGCTACATAATTTATCGGTTCTGTACAAAATGAAAACACAGGGACTCTTATACAAAAAATTACGATTTTCAAGGAGACGACAGCAGAGCATCAGAACCACCCACTGGGCCCTGTGTGACCGCACAGGTCACACGCCCATGACGCTGGCCTTGCTGGTTTCTCTAGAGATGCAGCAGACACAGCTTGCAGCTGCCACTTCTGAGAACAAGGATATCCGTTAGGAAAGGGGTGGAGAGGGGAGGGTAGAGGTGGGTTCAAATAACTGTGCCCCAAGAGTGGCCACCAACAGGCCGTCACTAATTTTCTGGGAAGCCTTGGCCCCCCAACATGCTGAGCAGCGAGTGATGTTCCTAGGATGGTGCCGTGCTTACACGGTGAGTACTCAGACTGTTTGCTGAATTAGTGAGCGAATGAAAACGAAAGACACAGAAGGTGCGCCTAGCAGATCTACATGTCACGTGAAGCCTCAAGGGATTGCTAATGACAAACTAGAAGGTGGGACCATCTGAGGAACATGTTTTGGCAGAGATAAGAGAAGTTAAGAAAAATGACCTGCATCTATCCAAGCTGGCGATGACCTGGCCTAACAAGTCCTGTACAAGTGCGTTGGGGAGGAGCAGTATTACAGATGCCCACAAGGGGGCGGCAGGATGGCTTCTGTGGCAAGGGAGGTGGCAAGCAGACCCCAGGTGAAGTTCTGTTTGGGGCTGTGAGAGCCACTTCTGGGGGAAATCCAGAAAACAGATGTGGCTCTGGAAAGTGTGTGTGGCAAATGCTGCCAGGGCCAGGCCCAAACCCCGTCTCCGTCTTGCTTGCCTGCGTCTGCTACGGAGGCTGGGAAATCTGAGCCTGGCTCTGCAACCTGCCCTGCCACCGGGGGAGACCAGGAGAATCTTCTCCATGAGCTGACGTCTACTGCTGGCTTCCAGGAAGCAGGCGCATGCTTTCCTGATGAAAAGGACCATGGCCGGGAGCCGCCCCTGCCCTATTTTCCCTGGCACAGCCGTCCCGCTACACTGAGGCAGCGGCTGCACTGCTAGCCCAGTGTGGTTGTGTGCCAAGACCAAGAGCCTGGCTCCGGCTGACCTCACCAGGGCACCGCACTGACCCCTCACAGCTGACCCCAGGCCCAGCCATACTTGAGAAACAAAACCCAATTTGTTACAATGTTGTCGACTGTGTTTCCTATGCTTTATATCCCCGTGACTACTCTGTAAGTAGCTATCAGTGGTACGGTGCCAGCTGGGCACTGGAAATATCAGGGAGGACACTCAGTAAAGTATATGATTGGCTAACCACTATGCATACACCTGAAACTAATACAAAATAATATTTCATATAAACAAATTTTAAAAAATTTAAAAAAATGAAAAATAAAAAAAAACCCCTATTGTTCGTCATGTCTTCTGCTCCTTGCAGTTGAAACCTTTCCGTTTAGTACAGCACGTCCTGAGGGGAGGGCAGAGAACACGGGAGTGAGCAGACAGGCCGCAGGCGGAGGGAGGGGGCCGGGCTGGGGTGGGGACGGTGGTGCCGAGACGGAGGCCCGCTCGGACTAATGCCCGCTTTGCGATGTCTGCTCAAACAGGGGAGCCAAGGTTCTGGAGAGTCCTTAGCCAGAGAGTCAACCTGGACTGTCTGGCTCTGAGGAGCCTTTCAGTTATGTTTTTCTATTTTTCTTCTTACAGTTTGTAAGAGGACATGTTTCTGAATTCCATTTCTTTCCCTTTAATCGAATCTCACTCCGCCAGGAACGTGCCTTGGAGCCCTGTGCAGACCTAACCCGGCCCAAGGCCAGGCTCCGTGGGCTGCCCAGCGGCCTCTCTGCAGAGGCCGGCAGGAGGAATGAAGAGCTGCAGTCAAGCAGGTGAAAGCACCGCCTCTTCCATTTATTTTCTTCACTGGATCATGAAGTCTCTGGAAGTTCTGTTATTAGGAAGGGATTCTGGTATAAAGATTTCAGTGGGTGTTTTCGTGCTAGTGGTTAAGTGAGAATCAGAGAAATTCTCAATTGTTCTCGGTTTCAGCCCCTTTCTAAAACCTTCCTGGAGGAGTGTGATTCTTAACTACCGCCTGTTTGTAACAAAATCCTGCCTCGTCTGACTTAAAGTCACAGTAGCACAGACCTCTAATTTCTGCCTGAGCAAGGGCAGAAGAGGAGGAGGAAGGTCTCAGGAAGGAATGTAAGGCCTGTCCAAACAATGAGATAAAGAGGAAGTGGGCCTAAGAAAAGTTCAGTGTTGAGACATCAAATTCCCACACGCTGGTACTGAACTCTGACATTGATAAAAATAAATATTGTGTAAAACAATCCCATAATTGCAACATACCCTGAGAATGAGGTGTTTCAATTCATCATCTGACAGAAAGGTTGGTTTGTAGTTTGCTTCTGTGTATGGATTGGTGGCACCTTAGGGGGGAAAAAGAGAAAGAGTTGGCTCCCTGTATATTCCGATGATGTCTCAGTCCACTCCACTGCCTCACCCCTTCCAGCCTCGTCCCTGCCGCCTGGGACTGCCACTTTACCTTCTTTTTCCTTAACTGAGACAAGGTAAGACCTGGCTCTGAACAGAGTCTTGTAATGCCCAAGAGAATTCCCCCAAAAAGGGAACACTTGCCCACAGGAGACTTAAGGAGCCTGCCTTCGTCGCTATGGGCAACACCAAGAGCAAACAGAAGGAAGTTACAGATCTGCTCCGAAGAGAGAGGGTCGCGTTAGAGGCAGACCAGAAGAGGCTAGCAGTCCCCAAAATCACCACTCCACATGCTCTTGGGCAATCATCCGGTCTGTCAGACCCTGAGGAAATGCATTGCAGAAGGCATGTACCGTGAGCTCCCCTTCATCGGCGGTGAGTTAAATGAGCCTGGCAACGCCGAGAAATGCATTACTTCAGTGACTGCAACTCTAGCTCCTGGGACTGACACGGAGCAAGACCTGTGTTTAAACGGCTGTCAATCTGGCATCTTTCAGAATAACACTAACTTGTTAGAGAAAAATGCCAGCAGTAAACGACCTGGAGTCTGCAGAATGGTTAGGAGAAGAGCGAAGAAATAAAATGAAATGGGCCCATGGCAGGTCAAAGTGCCACGGGGAAGGAGGTAAACAGGACACGTCTGACTCTCAGAGCAACTACCAGGGCCCAGATGACGGCTCCACATGCCTGCGTTTCGTGGGACCGGCCACTCTTCTCCTTCCGGTTTAATGGAAATTGTTTTGTAGTAATTCGGTCTTACCGGTTTAGCTAATACGGATTTTTAAATGCCATTCTTCAAGCACAGGATACAACAATTATATTTCTGAATGGTGATCAAAAGTCAGACAAAACCAGCTACTTCTTATTTCTGGTGGCTTTGTGGAAATAAAAAGATGCAATTCTCTTACCACACAGCTCAGAGATCTGACTGAGCACCCACTTTCCAATTTCCTCAAATAGTTCAAGACGAGCTATGGAAAATTCCAGGAACAGCAATCACTAAAATGCCTGATATGTTTCAGATTTCTCTTGTGGTTTGGATAAGTCACTTCCACATCTCCGCCTCGGTTTTCTCAACCTCACCACACTCAGAAGAAAAACACCGCCTCCCTCACACAGGGCCTAGCCAGCTTGGGAAAATTCCAGGAAGACGAGTCTGTGGTGCTCATTCCTGACTGCAAGGATGCAGCGAGGACCGTCGGCCAGCGACCGCCGCCTCAAAGGAACCGGGACGGAGCTTCCCCTTAGGCACCAGCGCTGACTTTCTGGGTGCCTCACTGTGCCTGCATTCCTGATGCCCATCACTGTGCGGGTGGGGGCCAGGCACACCCATCTGAAAGACGGGGCGTCAGCAGCGTCCTCCCTGATAAGCACATGGTCTGACTGCACGCACTACATGCACGTACAGACACACGCACACGGTCTCTATCCTCTGGGGGCGCAGGGCTGCAAAACTGCATCTCGATACTCACGTAAGCTCAGTAATCACTTTATTTGGCATTGTCTCTATTGCTGAAAATTACAGGCATATTACTAAAGACCACACATTTGCAAGTCATAAACACTGCCCTTAGGGACTTAGGAACATTCTAGGCAAGGGTGACACATTCGTGAGCAAGGGCCTAAAGGACAGCAAAACCCGGGACCTCACCTCGCAGTGTTTTCATGTGCTGAACAGCCATCCGGAGCACAGTGAGTTTGTCTAGTTTCCGGGACATCGCGTTGCACGTTGGGACCAAGGAAGCCAATTCGTCAATAAAACTGTTCATTTTATCCCGACGCCTTTTTTCAATTTGACTGTGAGCTTCCCTGAACAACAATGTGAAAAATGAATTCCATAAAACGTAACCCAGCACCAAGGAAACAACGGCAAAAATAAGTGACACCTGTTCTCAGTAGTCCTCTGAAGAGGCAAATGTAGAATTTGCAGATTATTTTAAACTAGATTTTTCTACTAAAGTCACCCAAAAAGTGGCTTCACTGCCAGGTCAGTATTAGTTACTTTAAAAAAATTTTTTATGCTTACCTCAGCCTTAAAATTAAGGAGAAAAGTTACAAAAACTGTCTTTTCAGAGTAAACTATATTGTTAACTTCTCATATCTTTTCCTCTCAGCCTCTGTAAAGTTGGATTTTAAGGTGGGGGCAGAAGACCAAAGGAGGGAGGCAGAGGTTTTAAAGAGCAAAACATCCAGAACAGTCCCTTGGTCCCCCGTGAGCTGTCTCTGAGCTTTGCGAGTAGTCTGCTGTGTGGCCTGCCAGAGGCACCAGCTGCGGTGCCAGGTAGCTACCGCTGCCATCCTTGGATCAGACACGACCCCACATAGAAACAGCAGGTGCTACACGTGCCCCCGGAACTTCCTCCAAGGACCGTCAAGTCCCTCCCTCCCGGGAGCTGCTGCCCACTGAGGCAGCCTGCCGGCTCCACCAGCACACACTCTCCCTGACTGGTTCGCACCTGCCATTTGTGACTGTCCCCCTAACGAGGTGCGTCCACAGTGGAAATGGAGTTTGCTGCCGCTGCCATAGCAACAGAACCCTGAGAGCCTCTGCCAAGGCGGGTCTGCCAGAGGAAAGCTGAAGCCTCAGGTCAGCCAAACCCTGCTGCCCTTCGTTCTGTGTCCTGACACAGCCCCACAGCAGGAGGGCTGAGGACCCATGCGGAAAGGGGTTGGCAAGTGTGGTTGGAGGAAGGAAGGATCAAATTAGAGAATCTACTCAATGGAGCAGGACATTGCCCCTGTCGGGCCTCCAGCTGCAATTCTCTGAGCAGGGCGAGGTGCAGCCCAGTAACTGGATCGCTGAGCCAGGTCTCCTCTGGAGGGCCCCAGAGTCAGGATGGAGTACCCTGCCATGGACTGGGGGGATCCTTAGCCGTGACTGATTTTCTGCTCTCTCCAGAGTCCTCTTCCGATGACACATGCTTAGACAACAGAGCGCAAGCCAGCGCAGCCTGGGAGAGCGCGGGCGGAGGGCCACACCCAGCCACAGTCCGCTGCCCACTTTACACGTTACGGATGTGGCAGCGTCAGAAGAACTGTTAGACAGGCCCCGACGCACAGAGCCCCCTGGCTGCACTCTGAGACCCCAGGACCCCAGAGCAAAGGCCCCTCCTCACCTTGCATTTTTGATCCTCCCTTGGTGCTCGGTGTATTCTAACCTGGAAATAAAGAAGCAAAAGATGAAAACACAACCCCCTGGAGAGTATAACTAATGGCAAAGGTATACATCTTTGTTTTCTTCCCTATTTCATTAATTTCCCCGTTTAACCCCTGCCATCTCTCTACAAACACACGACGTTGGTTGTTAGCCAAATTGGGGGCTGGAGGGAGATGACCTTGGGCCCACAGGCTGGGAGCCTCCTTGCTTATCTCTCACCCAGGATATGGGTGGGGGCTGCACCCAGTAACGGAACATGCAATTATGCAAGGAAATGGCTCTAAGGACACTGAAGTTCAAATAACTAGGTTCATGGTACCTTCCATGAGGGTCATCTTTGTCTGTGTCCATGCTTTCCCTGAAAAAAAAAACACACCAAAAAAACACAAGAGAATGTGACTATTAAAGACATAAAAAAATACCTTCTAATCATAATACGTAAAACTCTCATTTATCCAGAAACCAAACAGCCAGAAAGCTCAAACAGCACAGTACTGAGGATGGATATATAATAGTCAAACAAATAAAGAAAAACAACTTGAAACTACTATAAAACTCGAACTGGTTTCCAGATTATCAAATGAAATTTATAGTCTCAATAGAGTTTCCATGTTAACATATTTTACCATATTTTGACTGTGTGAAAATTGGGAAAACATACCACTTATAGAAACTCTTAGTTAACCAGAGTATCCAAATAACTATCATACCTCATCGCCTCACCGTTCTGGATAAATAGAGTTTATTCATTTGCAAAGCACACCAAGCATCAAATATCTGTGCAGACACACGTATTAGATTGTGCGGAGGCTGAAGTGAGGAGGGGAATCAGAGTACCAACAAAGAAGCACTGAGCAGAGCCCTAAGCGACTTTTCAAAGGCACTGCTGCCCAGCGTTCTGGTCTCAGCTAGGTGGGGAGCCCCGAGCCCTGGGGTGGAGGGGCGTGGAGCTGTCTGGCTGCAGACCGTGCTGGGGTCACAGCACAAACCTGCCTCCCTTTATCAGACTCCAGAAATCCAATTTTCGTGGCATCGTGTGCTTCAGTAGAAAACAGACTGACATTCTCCAAGGAAGGGGTTCTAGATCCCCCGACCCAAGGTCACAGCCTTCTTCAGCCCCTAAATTTATCAGGCAGGTACTGACTACCACCTGGGCCTCTCCCCTTTCTCCTTTATCTCGTAAAAAAGGAGGAATTACACCCTTCAAACAATGTAATTTCAAGGCCCAAACCAACTCCCTCAGGACCATGAGTCGCATCGCGGGCATTCTGGAATAGCAGTTCCCATTGGGCGTCCTGGATTTCCTCCCAGGCAGAGAGTTTCTCAGCTAGTCCTCAAGTCCAGAGAGAATCAGACAGGCTACACAGGCAAAAGAAAGCTTTCCCTCCCCTTTTGTCCAGACTCCTGTCTGCTTACTGACGCCAGATGATCATCTGGCAAAGAGAAGCTCGGCCTGACTTTAGATATGACTTTAGTACATCAAAAGTACCCAGAAATGGGCTACAGTTGCTTAATTAACAGGGTCTCCATGAATTATAAGAGATTTGCAAACTCTGGAGTCCCTGAGGGAAATCTGAAGGTCTTGGGTGGTGACAAGGCTGGAAACCCTGGGGAACCTGTCCATGGTCCAGAGAAAACATCTGCTGGTCTCTGTGTCGGGAAGTTGCTGCTACAAAAGAACACCCTTCCGGGCCTCACACC
Organism: Micronycteris hirsuta; assembly: GCA_004026765.1. Taxonomy (NCBI): domain Eukaryota; kingdom Metazoa; phylum Chordata; class Mammalia; order Chiroptera; family Phyllostomidae; genus Micronycteris; species Micronycteris hirsuta. The sequence continues at coordinate 83,456 of PVJI01000422.1, forward strand.
CGCTCTCCATCCCCGGGCGTTCGCTCTGAGTCATCTGGGATAACTTACATATGAATCATAGCACCTCCTAGTGGGCCTCTGACCTCCAGCCACTGTGCTCCCCAAATTCGACCTGTGAACTTCAGCAGAAAGGACATCTGCTGTAGGCGGGACACCTCCTTAGAGATTTTCCCTCATTAAACAAAAGCAAACCTCTCAAGTGGCCATTTGGGTAAGATTCCACGCAGATGCCTCAACAAAACAAAACGTGCCTTTGGATGTTCTACACACGCTGCCTGGCTCCCTAGGTGTTTGTGCGGGTACAGAAGGGTTGGCTGTAAGTGTGAAAGTTTACTTACTCAAAAGAAAAGTCATCAAGTCTAAAAAAAAAAACAAAAATACTATTTAATATCACAGGTACATACTACTTTCAATACTGTTTAAGGACAATATCAATGTTCCTGTCCTCTTTTCGGAGATGCCCACTACCTAACTTATTCCGCAAATATCCGTTAAGCATCTTCCCAAGGGCAAGGCCCGCCGGCAGACCTCTCTGAAGCCACCGAGGTGACATCTATGGACTTTAGTCATCTTGCTTGTAGGAGCAAAGGAGGATAAAGGCAGGGGTAAAAGGCAAAACTTGGCTTTAAGACTCTTCTTCTTCCCGTGATACGAAACAATTTGAGGACAGAAAGGGGGAGTAAATGCCTCAGCAGTGCTACAGGCTCCCTACTACGTGCTTCCAGCGGAAAGATAGAGGAGAAAAACCAGCTGTGTGGCCACCTGGAGTTGCAGCTTTCATTCCCATCCCTTTCCACACAGAGGGTCCCTTCTCCCGGGACCAACAGTAGCTGGCCCGTGGACATTCTGCGCCCGTGAACGGACTGACACCAAGTTTAGCCAGAGGAGGACGAGCCTAACGGCCTTACTGGTAGTCGGTGGAGCTGCCTTTCCGTTTGCGGGTGCAATCCACGCCACCGGTGCCGAGGGGGCTGGAGAGGAGGTCACTGGCGCCTGGGGACATGAAATCACTGATTGTTGAAGAAATGTCCATTCTCTGGTCCGCCATTGGAGGTCTGGAATTGGTACAAGGAGGCACAGAGTCGTGTTTATTTCTATGTGCTCTTCTGAAGTGGGGGAGGGCCAGGGTGGCGCTGGGAAGGGACGGGTGCTTATTTACTGCACAAACACATCCCTCACCCAGCTACTGCAACAGGGACGTGGCAGGAAGGGAAGAGCATCATGCTTGCTTTAGCAGTTAGTATGGTAACTTAGGCTCGCCTCTTTGTTTTTCTGATGAAAAGCCCACAGGAGCTAGGTTAGGGCACGGAAGAACTAAATCAGAGCCCAAGCTGCAGCCCAGTGCTTCCCTCCGGGGCGCCATGTGTGCCGGGTGTTTTCTGATAGTCAGGCCAAAGAAATAAATGTGATTTACTTGTTATCTTTGTGTTTTTGTTACAACTTTTGTAAAAGTCACAGGAAAGCAGAAACCACACTTTCTCAGACTACACTGGGTGGGGCAAGAGTATTTTTACAGTTGTTTGTATGAAAATGATACAATAACTAATAAATAACAATATAAGGACAAACTCTGTTTCACATACAAATGTAAACCTACTTTTCCCCTGCCCCGTATACAATGTCTGACTTGGGAGTCAGGAAAATATGGTCCCTTTCTGTCAGCAGCCCAGACAAAGTTTGTCCGTTCCTCCCCTGCTGTCCTTTCAAACCCAGCATCCCCTGCAAGGAAAACCTTGCATAATGAAATGAAGACATTATAAGTAAATTTGCAAGACAGTTTGAGAATTTATATTTTGAAATCACAAAGTGACTTCAAAAAGGAGGCTCACAAGTACCTTACAAGGAACTCCAGCTCCAAACCAAGTGGAAGAGGTCGGTGCGCGGCCCGCAGCCGGGGGTCTGAGCTCCGCGCGACGTGACTGGGGCAGTCACTCCTTCTCTCGGGGCCCAAGTTTCCTCATCTGCGAAGCGGTAGGTAAGTGTGAGCTCTTGCTGTCACAGTTACTATTATGCCTACGGACTAGAGAACCAGACGCTCCTGGTTAGGTGTGCACCGCATTTTCACATTCCCAATCACCTGCTGGAGGGAACGCCTTGGTGCATATATCTCCATATATTTGAGTTGTTATCTCTTTGTATAAACTTCTAAAAGTAGGACTCACAGAGCAAAAGGGGACACACACTGTATGTTTTGGTGCCTCCTGAAACATAGTGCTCCGGAAAAGCTCCAGTAATTTGTATCCTCAACAAAAGCTCCTGTCAAGCTGAAGGTACAAACAAACGTCATTGTTTTTCCTTGTATTTTTAAATGACTACAGATGGTGTTCCTATGTTCCAGGCATTTCTCTGTCGGGCCCCCTCACTCACGCTCACCTGGGTACCTGAGGGGGGGGGGCAGGGCGGGGGAAGAGCGCACAGCGAACTCGCTGCTGTCGTTTCCAGTCTGCCGCCGCTCGCCTCAAGGCCCAGTGCCGCCCAGCGGTCCCTGCTCCGCTCGCTCTCCCACTCGGCTGGTGAGGACGCCCTACTTTCTTTTTTCTCCTCAGACCCCCAGCATCTTTCAGATCCTCAGTCTCAGCTAATACCTCTGCTTTCTACTTTACTGAGAAAGGAGGCCGGCGCCCACAGCTACCAGCCTACCTAGATGCTGCTGGTTAGGACCCTACACTGGGCGTGTGCTGACTTCATCCTCTCTCGTGACTTGAGACCATCACTCCAGAAGTCTCTCCCTGACCCCAACCTGAATTGTCCACTTTCCCACCTATTGGACCGTTCTCATGAGGATCAAAACATGTTGCAACAACTCTCGTATTAGAGGAAAAAAAACTTTGAACTCCCTTCCTCTCCAGCCATTGCCCCATATCTGTTCCCAATTCCTTTCCTCTTACTCTCCGTAAACAAACTCCAGTCAGGCTTTTGTCCCCATCGTTCCAAGAAGACAGCTTCTCCTGTCCCCAGTGACTTCCTCATGGCTAAACCCAATGGCTGGGTTTCCACTCATTCACCCCTGACTTGACCCAACAGCAACATCTGACAGATCTGAATTCTGTCTCCCCTCACTGTCTCCTGGTTTCAGAGAGGCCACCTTCTCCTGATTTCTCTTCACGGGCATCGCTTTTGATCTCGTTCGCGGGCTCCTCCTCTCCTTCCTCGTGTCTGAGTGAGGGTCCCGCGGATGTCCTCGGACTCCTCCCTGTCTACACCCGTTCCCTAGGAGATCTGTCCGTACCACCTATGCTACTGATGCGGCAACTCCCACATTTACACTCCAGCCCGGACCCCTCCCTGACCTGCAAGCTTGTAAAACCGTCTCCCTGACACCTCCACTTGAATTTACAAAGGAGACCTCAAACTGAAACGCCCAGAACCGAACCCCTCGGCTCCTGACACCGGTCTTAGCCATGCCCAGGTCAGTATTTCAGCCCCTCTGGCTGCTCAGGTGCCACATCGAAGTCACTCTTCACTCCTTTCCTTCTTTCACAACCTGCGTCCAATCCGCCACAAATCCTATTAATCCACCATTTTTTAAAAATCCAAAATTCAGCCACTTCTCCATTTTTTTTCCTGTATAATATTTCCGCTCAAATATCACTTTATCAATGAAGCTTCCTTGAATGTCAATATAACCTCCTGACAACCCTCCCTAACCACCTCCACCCTGCTTAATTTTTCCCATAGCCCTTATCAAAGTTCGGCCTGTGGTAATCCACTTCTTTCCTCATTTCCTCTTCAGTCCTCTATAGTACGAGAAGAGCTGGGACTTCGTTTGGTTTACTGTTTGTACCCTTAGTAACCGGAACACTTCCTAGCACACAGGAAGTACTCGATAAATAGATGTTGAATGAATAAATTTGTGTATTAGAAATGTATTCTTTGTTCATCATAGATGTTGTAAATACTTTCTCTTCCTTTTTGCCTTTTAACTGTGCTTTGGTATTTGTATATATAATAAAAGTGACTTTAATAAAAAGCCGTTTCTCACCCAGGCTGGTGTGGCTCAGTGGATTGACCACCAGCCTGTGGACCAGAAGGTCGTGGGTTCAATTCCTGGTCAGGGCACATGCCTGGGTTGTGTGGTAGGCAATGAATCAATGTATCTCTGGTACATTGATGTTTCTCTCCCTCTCTCCCTCCCTTCCCATTTCCCTAAAATAAATAAATTAAAAAAAATCTTTTTTAAAAAGGAGCCTTTCTTACCCCCAAATCATAAAAATATTCTCTTTACGAATTTGGCCAGATTATACATTTCAATATCTGGTAGAATAAATCCTTTCCCTCATTACTCTTCATTTGCAAAAATGTCCTGGCTATGCTGATTTACACTTTGAGAAGCACTTTATAATCATGTGATCACGTGAACGGCCCCGTGGGTGGCTGCCATTGTTGCTATGTTATTTAAGACATTAAGAGAAGTAGGCCAGGAATGAGTGAGGAGCCCTGCCCTCAGGGCCTCGGCAACCCTGGGCTGCGGTTGGATGTGAGCACCACCTCTGGCCTGCCCACTGTTTGTGACCAGCTAGAGTCCAGCTGCTGGATAACCGCATGAGGTGGAATATTCGAAGTCTCAGGGCCTGGGAGCAGCCACGCTTTCTGAAAGAAGAACCTCCGTGGACGCTGCCATGAGTTAGCGGGGCGAGGGGGGAGGCGGGGAAAGCGGTGATTCCGTACCTGAAGCCACAGTTCTCAACCTCAGGTCCACCCTGGGAGGACTCAGGAGCCACTGGACTTGCCAGTCACCTCAAAGCGATTTTCATGTTTTACAGTTTCCTTCCAGGCAGTCAGCTTCTTTCAGAAACCTACAGTGGGGCCACAGGAAAAGAACACCCAGACAGGTCACTTTGGGGCAAGTAAGTTTTAGATCTCGTATTAGCTAAGGGAGATGGGGGAGCTAACGCCTGACTCCTAATTACAGGGAGTGAGTGGACGGCTCTCAACCCACCTTTCAGCTGCCCGTTAAACTAAACCACAAACACACGAAGGGCTCATGTGAGATACCTTAGCAGGGGATATTTTCTGTGAAACAATGCCTTTTAAATTACTAAACACAGAGTTTGGACATGGCCGTAAGAGAAGAAAGATAATTATATTTTTCATTTTTCACACTGGGTCGAGCAGTGAATTTATTACGTGCGCACTCTGCAGCGAGCCCTGTTCTCGCTGCGTTACATAGACTAACTCAAACCTGAGAAGAGCTCAGGGAGGTGGATACTGTGGTGTTCCTCATTTCACTGGCGAGCTGGCGGAGACGGAGGGGAAGGAGCTGGCGCAGTCACACAGCTGGAGTGCTGGGGCTCCGGAGCCTACGCTCCCTGTTAACCACGCCACCCAGCTCTCCCAATGAAGTTAGTTAGCAAAACGCAGACAACGGAATACCAGTCTTCGGAAAACATTAAGCCAAAACAATATACCAGCAGAGCCAATGCTTCAGACATCTTAGCTTAAGAACCTCAAGTGCGTCTGTGCGCATACAAAGCTAAGGGAGAAATCAGCTCTGAAAAGGCGCTGCCCACCCATCTCCCACGGCAGGACACCGGTGGCCTCCTCGCTGCCCCTCACCTGGGAGGAAGTGGCTCTCAAGAGGGACACTCCCCTCCTCTCTTCCTTCTTCTCCACTCTGCCTTGAGATGGCAAAACCTGGATTTTAAATGGGGCTTTACCGGCCTCTCTGAAGCAAGAGTTCCGGTGTTTCACATTCCACGGGCTAATTCTTGTCATCTTTGGACTCTCTTTGTCTTGATCATTCTAAAGGTCTTCAGATGGACAGCCAGGAATAGAACTGATTTGTTCTCTCAGTTTACTCCCCTTTGCAGTCTGACTCAGAAACCTTCACCACCTGACTCTGATAACCCCAGTCTCTGGGCATGTGCTAGCAACCTGACCAGTAGCTCTGGACTTCAGTTCCTAAACCTCAGTTGACACAGCAGTGGCAAATGGACACAAAGTCCCCAGGTAATGCCACTAGAGGCAGGCTTACCATTTGTGGTTCCATCTAAGTCCAATTCCCCTTCCAGGTCCCACACCATCTTTCAGCCCCCAAATGAGCATCCCGGGATCCACTCTGGGCACCCTCCTCTCTCTCCTTCCACACCTCAGACCCTCACGTGGCCCTCCAATGGATGGGTCCAGCCACGTCCCTCCATCCCCTGCTCATGGCCTCCATCCAGGCTGCTCTCCTCTCCAGCCTCACCCCCTCCTCAGTGGGGTCAGCGATAGGACACCCCCCACCTTCCTTGTTTAAAACACTTCACTGGTTTCACTGCAACAGGCTGGGCCAAAACACTTCATTGGCTTCTGCTCCAAGCCTTCCAGATAAAACCTCAGACTCCCCAGTAGGAAATGCCAGGCCGCCGCCATGGCTTGCTGGCTCTCCAGCCCAACCTCCTCATCTGCTGCTGAAAGCTCAAGGCCACCGATGTAAGTTCCCAAGAGCACACAGCCTCAGCTGTGCCCACGTGGTCCTGCAGGTGAGGCTCCCTTTAGCCACCCCATTACCTGGTGAACTGCTTTCTTCTCAAATGCCATCAGGTATCACCTCCATGGAGAAACCTTTTGGCTCTACCCACGCTGCTCCGGCCCTTCCCTTCACATCTGCGGCCTCTCCCTGCCTTCTGCCCCCTACCCTGTGGTTTCATTGTTAGGTGTCTCCCAGTGCCAGCCCTCACTCTCTTTCCCCCACTTCTCTGAAACGTAGGCAAGAGTTCTAACAACCAAATGGGATATGAAATTTCTTATTTTGATCAATTTTTCCAAAATTCAAATTTCCTTTACAGAAACAATAAGTGCTAACATGGATTTTGGCACTATAGTTCGCAAAACAAAAATCAAGAGTCCTTTCTTACATGATTGAACCAGGTAAGGAAACTAAATCAGCTGAGACACTGAACAATTATTTTTGGAAAACTGCTTTCTCTCTAAGAAAGTAATCTTAGATGTAAGACTATAAATGAAACAACAAAAGAGAAAAAAAAACCCTCTCTTTCTGGCTACCTACTTCCAAAAGAGATCTGACTCGAGGGCATTCCAACCGATGGGTGCTGTGAGGGGGCCCTTGTTAGGGGGTCAGAGCCAGCTGCAGCGCTGCCTGCCGTCCAGGTGGCGCAGAGCAAGGATGCTTTGGGGGGAGCCGGCCTGTGGTCCTGGGGTTGGGGGCCACATGTGTGCCCACTGCTGAGTTAGAGATCCCAAAAGTGAGGGGGTGGCGCTCACCGGCTGGTCAGAAAAAGCAAAGCACACAGGAACTTGTGCAGTGTCCTAGGAAGAACTTGGGGGCACTCTCTGTCCTACCTCAGTCCCCTTGTGCCCCTCTGAGCAGTACAGGGAAAAGAATCTCAGGCTCCACACAAAGAAGTGAGGGGGCCGGAAGGGGAGCCGTAGCTCAGGCTGCCCCTGCAGAGAGGCCTCGGCACTCAAGAAGGGTGAAGGCATCAACCACTGCTCGGCACCCGCGGGAGACGCAGCAGCTCCTCTGAGCAGAGCGGGGCGAGGCTGAATTGTCCCTTAAGGAAACCACATGCCCCAACTACAGGAAGGAAGATGACCACATGCAAGACCACCAACCACACACCAGGTGTCTCTCTCCGCTTACCCTCCTCCCTGCCCCAGCACCCCAAATGCTGCCCGGAGAGAGAGGACAGCTCTGGCTGTGTAGCTCAGTGGATTGAGCATGGGCCTGTAAATCTAAGTGTCGATGGTTTGATTCCCAGTCAGGGCACATGCCTGGGTTGCAGGCCATGTCCCCAGTAGGGGGTGCACTAGAGACAACCACACCTTGATGTTTCTCTCCCCCTCTTTCTCCCTCCCTTCCTCGGTCTCTAAAAATAAATAAAATCTTTTTTTTTTTTTTTTTTTTAAAGAAAGGACAGCGTATAGCTTATATTACGGTTCTAAGTATTAGCTGCCTTCCTGTGGGGAGAATCTGCAGGCCACCTCAGCATCAGGCCTGGCCCTGTGACTTGACTGATGAATACGACTGCACAGGACAGCCATAACTTTGGAATAGAACCTTTAACACGTATTTCTTTGTGCCGAGACCAGCAATTTCCTGAACAGAGTAATAAATAAGCCTTTGCTACCACAAGCCATTGAGATGCTGAGGTTGGTTATCACTAGGGTGACCAAGTCTTCCGTTTGCCTGGGACCTTCCAGTTTCAGCACTGAAAGCCCTGCATCCAGGTAAAACCCCCGTCCAAGGTTAACCAGGATGGTCGGTCACCTAGTTCTTAGTGCCGCGTCACTCCTCCTGAGCTGCCTGACACGGGCAGGAGGAAGGAAATGCAGATCAGCATCCTGGAGCCACAGACCAGGCCTCACCTGGGAGGACCCAAAGGGAACAGTGGCATTCACACTGGACTGGTTTAACCTTCACGATAACCTGTCCATTCATTGTGATCATTATCCAACTTTCCAGGCAAGGAGCTAAGGGTGGAAGAGGCCAAGTTATCTTAAGATGGCACAGACAGCAATGAGGACTGAACCAGGGTCCATCTGGCTCACTGTTGGTTCTACCCACCACACTGCTGCTGGTCCTGCCTCCAAAGCCACAAAGTAACACACAAAGCTCCCCGAATGAGCAGGCCTGGGGACAAAATGAGGGGAAATGATAAGAAGGAGAAATCCTGGTTCAGGAACACTACAGAAGCCGAGCGAACGAGTCGTCTCTGGGCCTCCTGGTGAAAGGGCAGAGAGGAAGGCACTCAGACCTCACGTGGGCTGCGGGGGCATCAGCTGGCTCATGGGAACAGGCTGAGTGAGGGGTGTGCCTGTCAGGGAGGCCTCTCTATGGGCTCTGAGCCGTGCTGTGCGGAGTGGCTCTGGGGAAATACCCTTCGTGAAAGAACACAGGTCACCCCCTCTCCCCCCACCCTTTTTAAATGGGACCGCAGTGAAAGCCTGCCCCACCCTCTTGCCCCTGCCCCCAGGTGCGACAGCTGAATAGAGTTAAGACCACTTTGTGAAGCCCCAGGATGTCGCTGGAGTAATGGCTTTAGATGATGTGGCTTACTAAAAGGGCACGGCTTAGGAAAAAATGAATGACAGTGACTCAGCGTCTTGGACTACCCTCGTCTGGTTGCTACATGCTTATTGGTCAACTTCCCTACAACATCCCAAACTCTCCGGGTTGACCAGCGGGATGAATGTGGACTTGCTCTGGTCTATTTAGATGGTGGTGGCCTTTGAGCAGAGAGGCTGATGGGGCCTGCCCCCTTTGCAAGTCCTTGACCCTCGTGGTTACTCAGACAGCCTGTGGGGAGTTCAGCTGCCTCTACAACAGATAGAGAAAGATCAGGTGCTTTGACCTGAGGTGTCTGCACCAGGATTATTCAACAAGCACTTCTCCAGCTCCTAGCGGAAGCCAGGACACTGGGGATGTGGAGGAATCAGCAGTCCTTATGTTCAAAATTCCCTCAGTCTAGCTGGAGGGACAGTGTTAAGTGAAGACACTGTGATGGCATGATCCATGCGACAGGCAGGGCCAAGCTCCCAGACAGGTGAGCAGCGCACGGCTCCAGGATGCGCCTTCACCTTTCTAAGTGGCAGAGATTTGTGGTGTCATTATGACAAATTTCCAGCAGGTGGCAGTCAAGCGTTTTGAGGAAGGTGTGACTCTTTCCTCCTGGCTGTGGGGTGTGTGTAAGAAAGCAGAGGAGGAAAATAAGTCACTTACTGGCGTGCGTGCGTGCGTGCGTGCGTGTGTGTGTGTGTGTGTGTGTGTGTGTGTATGTGTGTGTGTAGGGGGTGGGCAGGTAGTGGAAGGAGAACGGACCGGGAAGAGGTGAGACTTGAACTAGGTGTTGCAGATATTTGCCTGGTGGACTGGACGGGCGGAGTGTGCTCTGAGCAGGGGAGAGTGGTATGTGCAGTGGCTCTCAGAGGCCTGGGGGAGAACCCTGCTGGTGGCACTGTGGACCCAGTCCTACTGGTGACTCTAGATGCTTGGGAATCTGCAATCAAACAGAAATCAAAGAGACTGCCTTTGGAACGAAAGGGCTTGGAGGGCCAATGAGAGGGTCTCACAGGGGCAGGACATGTCAACCCTGAGGTATTTTGTGAATCAAAACAAGGCTGGTCCTTGTGGAAAACATCCCCCGCCCCCAGTACCACTGATGGAGGAGAGTCCCCAGAAATCCAGTCTTGGAGGACCACTGAGGGCTGTTAGAGGGGCTCATGGATCTAATTAAGGGTCACGAAACAGGGCGCGCTCCTAGCCCAGTAGGCACTCAGTGAATGCTTGTTGAGTAAAAGGGATGCCTTCTTAGACCTTCGCCAAGCCTATCTCTGACGTACAGGAAGGAGAACAACCCGAGGAACAAGCTAAGGCCCCACTAGCTCTTTCTGGGAGGACTCTTGGTCCTGGGTGGGAAGGTACAGACCACCAATAGAACTGGTGTGGGAAGTAACCTAATTCCAGCTGACAGTTGAGCAACTGCCCAGATTGAGGTGACTCAGGATGTGGAGGTAGAATGAGCAGAAGGGTCAGAACTGGAACAATGGGGTGGGCAAGCAGATACAGATTATTCCTTTAATAGGTTTGATTAAAAAATACTACAAAATGACATTGAAACTCAGGAAGGACTCAGAAGTCCTTCAACATCCAGGCACCACCTGAGAAGGGAGCTGATACTACTTGTGCTGTTAGTGCACCAGGCGCTTTATGACGCAGCGGTGGAGACTGGGCTCTGGCTGCGCTTCCGATCCTGCCTCCACCATGTACTAGCGCCCGAGGTGCAGGTCTCACCTCCCGCACATGCACGACGCTCTGCACCAGGCCCTTTATGACGCAGCGGTGGAGGCTGGGCTCTGGCTGCGCTTCCGATCCTGCCTCCACCATGTACTAGCGCTCGGGGTGCAGGTCTCACCTCCCGCACATGCATGACATTCAACTCTGCGTGCCGTGGTCTCCCAACCTGTGTGATTCGGGTGATAACACTGCCAACCTCAGAGCTGTGGTGGAGATATGGAAAGTGCTTAGGATGCTGCCTGCCACGTAATAAACCCTCTGTAAGTGTTAACTATCATTATTTTCTCATTTAACCATCACGACAGCCCTCTAACTTGGCTGATGTCATCTCTCCCATTTGACAGATGAGGAAACGAAGTTTTGGAGCAGTTAAGTAACTTGACCGAGGCAGGTGATTTTATAGGAAGGTTAATTTAGACCAGGTCAGCACTCTCTAAAGCCCACTGTCTTTCTACTATATGGCAGAGCCCCCTGCACAGAATAAGAAGTGGGCACATTCCAGAGGAAGCAGGGATTTAAACATTTTTGAAGGTAGCACTTGCCAAAAGTCCATCTTGGAACACTGGTTCCACGGGATTTTAATGATGTTACGTGGGGGGAAATATCAATGGCCAGATAAGTATGGGGAATGCTGGGTTAAATCATTAGGTTTCTCTTCTGCAGAGCTTCTCAGAACCTTAAACATGTCAGGTGAAGGTCCAGAAGCAGTGGCATCTTCAGTTCCCTAGGCATGCCCACTCCCAGGCCTTTCCTCCTCTGACATCAGACCAAGTTCAGTGGGCCAAGCCCCGAGATCTGCTCTGCAGAACCAGTCAGGGCTGAGGATCCCCCCTGTGCCCCTGCCGCCTCTCCCTCCCTAACGATTTCCTGGCCCAAAGGTGCTTGGTATGGCTTTACCCGCCTCTTGGCTCCTCTGAAAGCAGCTGAGGTCTCAGGTCCCTAGTCTACCTTTTCCCATGCGTGGTCTCTGATCACTTCCTCTGCCAGTGTGTGACCCCTGCCCCAAGCTGCCCTCTGCCTCTCAGCACCCATGGGCCTTTAGCCCTCTTCCTGGACTTTGCTCCAAGGCCTTTCCCTACAGCCTAGACCCGGATTTCTCTGCATTACTTGGAGAGTGACAGCGGAATCTGAAGCTGCCAAAAGGTGCTGCTTCTCCCTAAGCAGGGGCCAGGCCTCATTCTCCTCTACAGCCCAGTGCCCTGCACAGGGCCTGGCATGGAGATGTTCACTGTCTTATGTGTGTGTTTGGAGGGGAGGGTGGGGAGTGTTCTGTAGCTGCTATGTTCTGGCTGTCCCACCATGTCATCTCTAGGAAGCGGCCTCCCGTGGGCGAAGCTCTCCTCCTGACCCTTAGCCTCGCCATGGCCCTACATTCAAAGATGGCACGCCTCCTTCCCATACCAAGAAGGATCAAGAAGCCATGCTTATTAACCAAAGACACAGCAGCCTGGCTCCTGATTTCTTTTCTTTTTTCTTTCCTCTTCTTTGAAATACTACAGGATAAGAAAAGAGAACTTGGCCCTAAAGATGCAGGGGAAGAACACTGTTTCCAGCAAAAACTTACTGCCTGAAGTTGAACAAAGTTCTGGGAAACATCTGCGTCTTGTTCCAAAGGAAACAAAAGGGCGCACTGCTGTGATGTAGTGGCAAAGGGAAAGATGCCAGGTGAGGGAGAGCCGAGTCAAGATGGGGTGGCCAGAAAGGTGCTTTGTGTTTCTGCGTGGGCTGTGGCTGCGGGCAGCGGGGGCAGGCAGCAGGGCTGGACCCAAGGAGGGCTGAGGCTCAGAGATCGTGGGGAAGGCTGGGAGTAGGACAGAAATTGGGAAGAATATTAGGCAGTGGAGAAAAGGGGTACCAAAGGACTTTATACGAAGTTGCCTTCGCCTTTGCCATGGCAGAGGGCAAGGTCAACTGTGAAGCAGGGGAGGGCCCCGAGGACAGGCCGGGATGGGGTGTGGGGGTTCGGGGGGTGCACGGCAGCAGAGCCTCTTGGGTGAGGCCACATGGCAGGTGTTTATTCACAGATTGTCAACCAGGCCTGAGACATCCCTGAAGTGCATGACCGCGTGCTGGTGAAAAAGGGAGGACAGAAGGCTGTGGAAAGGTAAGTGCTGAGGTCAGAGAAAGCAAACTCAGACTGAAAATCGTGGGACTAAAGCTCAGAAATGGAGAGAAAGAAGCGCAGGGAGCGGGTAAGACTGACTGGCGAGTGGACATGAAGGAACTTAGAGTGGAGGAGCTCCGGGACCAGGAGGGAGTTGGCGAGGGGCATTGGGAAACGCTGGACCGGGGGACCTGGGAGGGGGCTGGAGAACATCTCAGCGGTCAGCATTTCGTGGCAGGAAGCACTGAAGAGTAAGAATTTGAAAAGTACGTAGTACTTTAAAAGTCCAATCCCTTTATTTGATGGTCAATGAAACCAATGTACAGAGAAATAGCTCCTCCCACGGAAAGCTGGGAATAGGATAATGGGAATGTCAAGCCAATGGATGACAATAACGGAACTATGGGATTGCCTGAGGAGATGAGCTGGTGAGAGCAAAGGACCATGATTTCCCTAGAGAAAAGGAGCCCGCAGGAGAGGGGAACCAGAGGCGGGCAGCTGCTGCCCAGAGCGGCTGCACCAGGGCTCTGGGCTGAAACAATGGCCCCTGGCTACGAGGTGCTGGGGGCACAGGGAGGTAGGCATCCCCCTCATATCCATCTGCCATGGGTTCTGGTGAGGAGGCCTCAGATGGCTACCGCGGCTCCGACGCCCTAAAGCAATCCATCCAACACAATTTATTGAGCACCCATACATGCCAGGCAATTTCTATGGTGAAAGAATTGGTAATTTGAGTAAATTCCCACCACAAATTGCATGTAGCCGCCACATTCCAATTCAGGACAATTTTGTAATAATAAAGACACTCGTGCACTGGCCTACAGTCATTCATTAATCGTTCAACAACTGTCTTGAAGGCAACCACGTGCCAGGCGCTGTTCTCATCAGTGCTGGGGCTGGGGGTAGGGAGACAGAAATCCTCGTCCTTGCACATTCTGGTGAGGAAGGTGAGCGAAGAAGATGGGTGAGTAAATACTGCGGGAGGTGGTAAGTGCTGAGCAGCAGAGTCAGACGGGCCTGAAGCGCACCGGAGATGAGAGCAGTCTAGACGTGAGGAGGTAGGGGTCAAGGAAGGCGCGTTTCAGGCCAAGAAGAGCCCGTCAGAGGGCTGTGGTGGGGCCAGGCAGGGTTGGAGGACCGGTCACCAGGCCCACTTGGGTTTAGGCTGGCTGGAGTGTTGAGAAGAGGCTGTGGGGAGGGGCCTTCTTGAGGGGGTACTGCGTGTGACGAGGGGAGGAGAGACCACGCGTGTGTGTCGGGGGGACCTGTGTGTTTACGAGCGTGTGGTGGTATGTGGGGGTGTGTGTGTGGGGGAGGGGGGTAAAGGTAGCACAGGGAGGCCAGTAAGGAGACAACTAGAGCAGTGTGGGGAGAAGATGATACGGCTCAGCCCTGGTCTTAGGAGCGGAGGTGACGAGAAGCAGCTGAATTCTAGCCACGTTTCCAGGCAGGCTGAGCTGACGGGCGGGGTAGGAGGGATGAGAGGGGCCCAGGCAGCGTGGCCGTGGTGCAGCGAGGAGATGTTGCTGGTTCTCCGTTTACTCTGAAGGAACAGCCAACGGGATCTCCTGACTGCTTTTCTGACAGGAGTGCGACAGCCAGTCTGGGAACGGCACAAAGGCCCGGAGAGCATGGGGACGACAGAGGGAGAAAACACAGCCCACGTTTCCTTGCCAGGCAGCGTGCCCTGTGTGACAGCGGGAGGGACCCACCCAGCGGGGGCAGGAGCCGGTGGCCTGGGGCACACGAAGCGAGAGGCGCCGGTGAGACATCTAGGCTGCACCGTAGATCACACGGCTGCCGTCCGCCCACCTTTCTGGAGCAGCGACTGCCTCCATTTACTGAGCATCGGACGTGCCAGGGGTGGTGCTGGCCCCGACACAGCTCATTTGGTCCTCACAATGACCTCTTGGAGGAGGTATTATTAGCAGCATCATGTAGAAGATGGCACTGAGGCTCAGAGAGGTGCAGCAACTTGTCCAAGATCACACAGCTGGGAGGTAGGGAGTAGTGACTGAACCCAGATGTACCCAACTCCACAGCTGGGGCTCCACACAGGCCTTGTTGCTTCAGTGACTCAGCAAAGAACAGCGAAAGTTCTGTCCCAAGTAGGAGAAAGAGGGCAGGGCAGGCTTGTGCCCATCCACCTTCCACCCACACTGCAAAGATGCCAAAACCGGTAACAAGGACGTGAATCAACCACGTGCTGGAGGAATGGCAGGTGTGTTTAA
Source organism: Micronycteris hirsuta (assembly GCA_004026765.1). NCBI lineage: Eukaryota > Metazoa > Chordata > Mammalia > Chiroptera > Phyllostomidae > Micronycteris > Micronycteris hirsuta. The sequence goes on from PVJI01000422.1 coordinate 98,529, forward strand.
CTGGTTCACTCACAGGTAATCAGATGATCCTTTCCGTTTCAACTCTGAATGACTGGAAACCTTTCTGAAAGGCACTTGCCCATTTGTCTGCCCTGGCAAGCACAGTTTGAGGGAGACGATTTAATCTTGAGACAAGTCTCCGGGCCTTCCAGCTCTAAGATGTTTATCTAAGTGTGCCCTGACCCCAGGAGTAACCCTGCAAGTTCCTCCGTAACTGAAACGAAATCGGCTTGTTTCCTTCCATCTGTCTCTTTCCTACCGGAGCAGCAAAAATCGTGTTTCAGTTTCGTTTTCCGGAGCTTTGGCTACAGCAAGTGTTACATGTCTAAGGATCCGAGAAACCGTGGATATCAGAACTCAAGATACTTTTCCTGAGAAAATATTCAGTACAGGAATCACAATAAAAATAATAATGCTAAAAGAGTAGCAGCAGAAAATACACCCTGAGATTTTGTTTTGTGCCAGTCAGTGTTGCTACATTTTGTTCTCAGAGGAGTAAATAATTCTTAGAGAGGTCAAGTAACCCGCCTGAAATTTCTCCGCTCATGAGTGGGAAAGCCCAAACCCAGGCGTGTTTGGCTCCAGAGCAGGTGAAGGAGTAGTATTCTTTCTGAATCAGATTAATTAAAACAAGAAATAAAATACAAGCTCCTATAAATCAATAAAAAGACAAATACCTGGGTGTAAACACAAGTAAAGAATGTGAACAGGGAATTCACGAAATGGACACAGTTCATTCATGCAGGCAAACGCACTTGGTAAGGAGCAGGGGGCCCGGCTGGTTTTGCTTTCTATAAAAACCTACACATGAACATCAAAAATATTTATGTACAGGTGGGAGGGGTGAAAAAACAGAGATGATGATAATAAAAACTGTTTCGAACTCTCTGAGATACATATTTTCTAAAAGGGACAGGGGAAACATCAAAACATCTTATTTCTCTGACAATGAATGCAGTTAAAAATTCTGCTTTCTATTGCACATCTAAGAAAAATAAAACCATTTCTTTTCATTTCAAATCTATACTAAGGTTTCTCCAGCTAATTTATAAGCTAATACACACACACTCACTCCCTTTCTTGTACTTTCAAAGATTCAATACATATATTTTTAACATTCTTTCCCCTCCCTTCAAGTGAAATTTGTAAATAATATAATCTACCAACACTTACAATTTCAAAAACAATCAAACATGATATCCTAACTGTAATACAAAGAAGCTAGAAAATAAAGTTAGGCCCCAACTGTAGCAGGTCAGTTGGTTGGTGTTGTTCTGTGAACTGAAAGGCTGCGGGTTTGATTCCTGGCCAGGGCACATGCCTGGGTTGCAGGTTCGGTCCCCAATAGGGGCGTGTACGAGAAGTAACTGACTGATGTTTCTCTCTCACATCGATGTTTCTCTCCCTTTCTTTCTCCCTCCCGTCTCCTCTCTCTAAAACTAAATAAATAAAATCTTTAAAAAAACAAAGTTAGAATAAGATTATATGTATGTCAATAAGCAAATTTTGTACAGAGCTACCCTAGAAAATAATGAAAGATGCTTATACCTGTTTAAAACAAAAAGTAAACCTCATATAAATGGTGGTTGCGTTCCTGGAAAATTCCACATGCAGTACATCCTCAAATAATGTAATTTCATTTAATGTCATTTCGTTGTAACATTGACAAGAAAACCAAGACTTCTAGCTAGGCTTACTGTCTCCGTGAATTCTGCATGGTCTCCCATGTCTGTGTGGGTTTTTCCCCCGGTACTCTGGTTTCCTCCCACTTCCCAAAGCTGTGCACGCCAGGTGAACGGGCGTGTCTGCACTGTTCCAGTCTGAGTGAGTGTGGGTGTGTGTGCGTGGCCCTGCGATGGAAGGGCGTCTGTCCAGGGTGGGTGCCCGTTTTGTGCCCTGAGCTGCTGGGATAGGCTCTCGCCATCTGTGACCCTGACCTGGAGTGAGCAGGTTGGAAAGAATTGTCTCACTTGTTTTTGTTAATAATTCTTAAATGTATACATAGTTCACATTTATTTCAGTGTTTAATATTAGAAGTGTTTTGGGTCTTTATTTAGAAGCTTGGTGATAGTTTCTGGGACCAGCAATGTGCTGTAGGAACTTAGCTCTCGTTTCTATCAATGAGCCTATGGCAAAAACGGTTTTGTCATACATCATTGTGCTCAGAGTTGCGGTTTCCAAGAGCCTATCAAGGATGTTAAGTGAGGACTTACTGTATATTAAAAACATGCAAAAATTGTGTTCATGTGTAAAAATGGAGTCAGATTCCAGGCTCGGAAAATTATAAACAGCATTTCGTCTACATGAATGCCACTGAACTTTAAATAGAGAGCTGTGGAGGATGTCGGACGGTCCTTTGTTCTCCGCACGTTACACCCAGCATCCCTGCTGCCCCACAGCGAAAGCCCTGTCCCATCACTGTGACAGCCAGTCACCCACACATCCCCAATGTGTCCTATAGGAGGCGCTATGTGCCCATTTAGTTCCTCTAGCGTGGTTCACGTTTCTTTTCTACAAAGCAAGAAGGGGCAAAGAGAGGTTAAGAGATTTACCCAAAGCCATACAGAAAATAAAAAAGCAGTCAGGACTAGAAAAGGAGAAGGAGTAGCTAGGGGGGAAATGAAATTGTTATTCCAGTATTTATATTTATGAATTGCTAGACAGTGTGCCTTTTCTTATGCCCATATGGGCTCTCATCTGATCCTATCAACCTTAGGTGTTAGTTCTCTCACCATCTCGTTTTCACATAGAGACATACGTTTCAGGGACACTGGGCCGCCTTTTACTAATGACAGAACCTACTGTATCCAGGTCTTTTCTCCATTGCTTTGAGCGGCTCTCCCTCTAGGTCTCCGGGTCCACATGTCAGGGATCAGGCCCCTCACTTTACTGCTCCAGTCTCTCGGGGAACAGTAACTGGGATGCATGCCATCTCTAAAGCCACTGCCACAGAGAAAGATGGATCCACCGCAGCTTCTCAGCCCTTTTGACTCAGCCAACCTGTGGCTACTGCCCGACCAAAACAGCCTAGGAGCCCTGAGCACAGGAAGCAGACTCTGGACCAAGTCAGGGATCATCTTTCTCTAGACTCCTGGGGAGCCCCGCCTGAGCCACCAGGGGTCAGGGCAGGACGACCAACAGGACTGCGGGGACACAGTTCCTGCCCCGGAGGGCGCATGCCTCCGGTCCCACTCCACACTCCACGAGCTGCAGCAGAAGGGCTGGGCCCACGCCACAAAAACAGGAAGGGCCAGGCCCAGAACGAGGGCTTGGTCACCAAACCTTGGGTGTCAGGTGCAGGGCACACCCCACAACAGTCACGGCAGCTTCATGGCACATCCGCCTCTGCTCATTTAACCCTCAAAACATCCCTAAGGAAAGGTAAGTGTTATTTCCACCTTTCAGGGAGGAAATGGAGACCACGAGTGACTGACTCCCCGTTACACAGCTGGCGAAGGGCAGGGCCAGCGCTCAAGCCCAGGTCGGACCAGCCCCACCCACCTCCCTCTCCTGCACTTTCAAAAACACTTCCTGATGTATGTCTGTCAGGAAAAAGCAACTGACACCCACATCGGTCACCCTGATCTAAACCCACCCTGCAGGCCTGGCAGAGCTGGGACGAACCCGCCTGTTGGTGACAGTGCAAGGGCCTCTGTCCCGCAGTCCTTTCTGTCAAAAACTCTGAGGAGGTTCCTAGGAAAATGGTTCAACTCAGGCTCTCGTCAAATGATTTCTCACCAAACAAGTCCAAGTCAGCCAGCCCCAGTCAAACGCACCATGGCTTCCTCTCAGTCTAAGGCTGTGAGAGAAGAGCCCCACGGCCAAGGGCGCGAGGCTCTGCAGCCGGCCCGCCTGCACCCACGTCTGTGCTCTGCCACTCGCCGTGTGACTCTGCACAAGATCTGACCTCTCCCACTCAGTTGCCTCATCAGAAGATGGGGGTATTGGCATTATCCACCTGACAGGCTGGTTTGAGAAGCAAGTAAGACAATTCATGTAAAGAGCTTAGAACAGTGCCCGGCACATGGCAAGCACTCAGCTAAAGTCGCCTGTCGCTAATGCTGATACTGACTACAGGTCACAGAAAGAATGGCTGAAGGCACCGGGGAGGGAGATACCGGGCGTGGAGCACGGAGTTCGTGAGCAAGGCTTCCACACTTCGAAAGCGGAATCATGCCACATGGACGGACCTTTGTTCTGTGTCGCTAGCAAGGGCAGAACTAGGTCAATGAGGAAACAGAGCCAAGAGGCAGATCTGAGTTACAATACAGAAGGGTTTTCTAACCGCTGACACGTCCCTAAAGGGGGAGCAGAGTGCCTTGTGTGCAGGTGCCTGACGGGGCGACAGGCCTCCCGGCCTGAACAGTACACACGGGATTTTCCTGCACAGGAGGGTGGACAGAGGAAGTGACCCTGGTGCCCCTTCCTACTGGAGCTTTCTATCACGCTGATAAAGGGCAAGTCGGGGCTGATAGCCAGGGTGTGGCTGATTAGCCTGAAGGAAGGAAGAGCGACTTTGAACCAGTCTGAACTTACACAGCCCTTCAGGACTTTCACTGAATGCTCTCAGAACGCCGTTTCATGGTGCTGGTGGCGGGGGCAGGGATGGTGGCTGCAGCCAACCAACACTGGGGCAGTGAACCAAGCCCATTCCTTAGACACCTGCAGGGTGGTTGGCAAAGTAATCCAGAGAAAGTGTGAAATGACAGGGTCATAGTGACAAACTATTGAAGTTTTCTTACTCGGGAGAATTCAAAGACAGCATCAATGGCTCACACCACGGTCATCGGGACAGACGGCATGAGACAAGTGATCACTTGACCAACCCAACAGCTGGGCCTGAGACAGGAGGGCTGGGGGTCTGCCGTTCACAGGCAACTTCCCAACCTCCTCGCGGGAGAAGGCTGTGGTGCTCTTACCGCGGAGCCCTTCGCTGCCACACCGCACGGCCCTGGGCGTCCGGTCTCCCGGGCCCGGCCGCCCGCAGGGAAAGAGCAGGAACACGGGGACGGGACCGGGAGCAGGAAACAGGAGAGAGAGGGGGATCTGCTCCCTGACAGCTGACTAAGAGGTGGGACATCCAGGAGGTATCCTTTGTCATGAAATATTATGACCTTTATAAACTAAAAATGAAAAATAGAAATTGAACTAGAAATTATTTTATTAACAAAATATTACTAGACTCTATTAAAACTATACTACAAATCCAAGAACCAAATATGAAATTCTCAAACTAAAAGCTCATCATCCATTTTGTAAGTATTGAAACTGCTAATTTATATATTTTCAACTCTGAGAAATCAAAATCGGGTAAGTTGCTGAAGATAGCAAAAGATTAAGGGAAACAATGTATGAAGATGACGCTGAGGACATTCTGTGCACTGACGTCACTCTTTGCCACCTGGAGCCGCCGGGCGGCACATTAACCATTGTCGGCGGCTAGGAACTCACCGGGAAGGAAGACAGACTGTCTCTTCCCGGAGGGACCATGCTCAACAACCCAAATCCCCCAGCTTCAGTCACGCGGGCTCCTGAGCTGCGGGATCAGGCGGACCTGTTGCCTCCCCCACACCACGAACCGCCCTTGCAGTAGGCAATTCATGTCCCAGCGTGTCACTGTCCTTTACCCTCCAGCTGGCAGTCTGCCTGTAGCTAATTCCCATTGCTCCCCCCCACCCCCCTCCCCCGTAGTCTCTCCTCTCCGCTTGCTGCTCTCCGTGTTGACTGTGACAGCCTTCACTCAGGCCCTGGTCACCCCCATCCTGGCCTCATCACATCCTCCAAAACCACTGGCCTCCAGCGTTGCCATGAGGTGACTTTTCCAGAAGCTTTCACAGTCCATCCTTCCTCATAAAGGTTTCTCTCACTCTCTCCGCGCCCTCCCAGCCTCAGACTGAGAACTCACACCAGGGAGGGCACAGCCCAGATGGAAAGGGGCGGGTCCCAGCTCCCGCGCCAGCTCTGGCCCATCGACACTGGCCCGGAGCGCTGCACAAAGAAGGGTTCTGAGGGCCAGACAGTTGTCACTCTTTGACCCGGCCAGAGCGTGGGGACGGCAGCCCTCGTGCTACCCACGTGTGGTCCCCACCCAGGGCAGAGCATCTGTGGAACTCACCTGTCCCTGGCCTGTGCTCCAGTCCCCCACTCCCTTTGGTGTTCTCGTGACATCCTCAATGATCCACTTTCAGAGCTCCCCCAAAATGGCCATATTTGTCTTCACTGGTACCCAGCGCTGCACCGTACTTTGCCTCCTCCAACACTCAGCCAGTGTGCCGCACTTTTCTCCATGAGCAGCTTTACAGCATCTACATGGCTCTTCCCAAGTGGGTCAGGGGGCAACTGACTTCATCTCGCCTTGGTATCCAGATACACAGATGCCAAAATTCCACATCCTGGCCACCTCCCCCACTCAACTAGTGGTTTGTTGGACACATAAAGCTTGGCCTACATAATGCATGTGGCCATTATTCGACTGTCCTGATGCCTGTCTACCTGCGATTGTGAGCCCTGAAGGACAGAAATCAGATCTGCTTAACTGACTGGCTCTGAGCTCAGAGCAGCAGGGCACATCAGAGCAAAGCAGAGAGACTGCGGCCCCAGCCCAGCTCTGCCATGACTGGCTGTGGGGCCCTGGGCAAGTCACTGTCCTCTCTGGGCCTCAGCTTCCCCACCTGTAGTAAGATGTACTTGAACTAGAGGGTCTCTGAGTCTCATCCAGCTCTAACGCACTATGACACGCAGGGTGGAAGCACTGGATGCATGTCTTTTCATGACCGCGTGGGTGATAACTATGCGGGGCTGGCTCAGGGAAGCAGCACAATATAGCTCCTGTGGGAGGCACGGAGCCACCATGGCAATCAGTGCGCGGCCCCGAGTGGACGTTCGTGCTGCGGAGCGAGCGCTCGCGTAGCTAAGTACAATGGACAATGAGGAATGATTTTATCTCCCTTGGGGAGCGTAAGTGCACTGGTCTATATTTATATCTCCCATCTCCTAATATAGACAGTGTAGGACTTTTTCTGATCGGCACTCACTTGCCAATAATTTCGCTCTACATCTAAATGAAGAATAGGAGTCATATAAGTTCACGGATTGAATGGATGGTTGATTTACAAAGCCCTTGAAATGTGTGGCTGCGGGCTAACACTGGCAACCCCATAATTAGATATGGCATGCTCTGCGATGATGTATTTTTTACTGTTTTTTAATAACTCGGTTCTCCTTCTGGGATGAGGGGAAAAATGGAATTTGTTAAAAATAAATTGAGATTTAGTGGCTTTTCAGCCTTCTGCTGCTTGTTGCTCACAATATTCTATAAATAAAAGAAGCCCTGCCCTATAATGCACTGTAAACACCCACAGACACTCAGAGCCAAATTCTTCCAATTATGACCCTGTGCCAGTTGCCAAGCTACTGCAAGGACCTACTTGAAAGGCAGCCATCTAGGCCATTTCCTGATTAAGCCGCCCTGCAGCAAGGAATCAAGGCCTGCTGCTTTGGCACTGTATCTAGTCTCAGATAATTTTTCCATGTTCTTGAAATTAAACCCTTTCCTTGTGATCAAATTACAATTCGGAGGTAAGTGAAAAGCTAACCACCCATCCATCCATATGCCTGGGTCACGTGTGTGTTTAAGACCCTGGGTTGTCACACGCGGGACTTAAATCAGACAGCAGGAGTGCTCTCACATCAGTGTCTTTAATTGCACTGTGCAAACCAAGGTCAAACAAAAGTAGGTCAACCACAGACATGACAGGTGAGTCAGAGGCAGCCCGCCCTTCTGCTCTACGGCTTTCCTCACTAATAGGTTTGGGCCGCTGTTGCCCAATGCACCAGGCTACAATGGTTATTTAAAAATCCGTACTATCCCCCTCAAAGGGCGGTGGGGTTGGCGCTGGTGTCGAACTGACTGCTCTGTGGTTCAAATGCCAATGAGCAACTTGGGACCACCCCTGTGGCCTAGCTTTCAATGAGCCCTTTAAAAAACTGCATGTGGAGAAGCAGAAGATTGCAGTGTGCCACAGTCTCACTGAGACAGAAATTATTTCCAGCTCCTTAGACAGCAGAATGCTCGAAGCGGCACTGGCGCACAATGGGCCCTGGCTGGAAACTAATCACCCTCCCTCCTGGCAGCACGGAGGGAGGCTCCTCATTCAGTGTCAGCTCCACTGGGTGAGTGCTCCTGGAGGAGTGTAACCGGGGCTCGCCAAGATGCCTCCTTCAAAAGGCCTTATGACCTGGTTCCCAGCCCCAGGAGCTCAAAGTCTGAATGGGGAGCCAATTTGTAAACAAGTACCACCCAAAAGAGAACTGATATGCGCTATGTGGTCATATTTTCCAAACTCAGACTTGGCACCGCTGCTTAGAGGGGCGGAACTGTCCAAAGCAGGGGTGTCCTGGGCAACCTGGGGCCTGGGAAGCACAAATCATGGGGCCTCCTCAGACGGGAGGCCCTCCAATGCACAGTGGCAGTTCCTGTGATTCACAGGCCACCTGTGGGTTCTGACTGGCTAATTTCTGAAGTGACCTTGTTTCTTTGTGTCCCCCTGATTAGAATGTGACCATCACAAGAGCAGAGGCCCCTCCTATCTTGTTCTCTGGTGCCTCCAGGGCAGCTTGACCAGTGGCTGGCTCATGGCAGGTGCTCAATAAAATACTCGCTGAGCACAAGGAGGCCATGTCAAAGCTCTGGAAGAACATTCTGTGTACCAGGCCCCTTCAATCCTCACAGCAGTGTTATGAGGTGCAATCATCTCTCCTGTATGAGAAAATCAAACGCCAGAGAGGGTGTGTGTTTTTCCCAGGCCCACACATCTAACGAGTTGATGGAGCTGAAATTCCAAGCCAGGCGTGAAGACTTCTAATCCTGGCTTTGAAGTGAGCATCTGTTGCTTTTATAATTTAGGGAAATCAAAGAATAAAAACTTTAGAGGAAAAACTACACATCAGAAAGAGCTTAGAGCAAGTGATCTCATCTATGACGGATTCCGTTCCTGTGAGCAAAGCCCGGTGTCGCGTCGACCTGCAGAGGGCACCGGCCCCACCGCCAGAGCAGAAGGGAGGGTTTGGGGCCCCCTCTACAGAGGGCTCACTCCTGCCTTTCTGTGGGACCCCCCAAGGCCAGGCAGGGAGGGGAGTGGGCGTCGGCAGCGACGCCCATATTCCTGCCGCTGGTAGAAACAGCAGGCGCGTCCCATGGTTTGCTGGACAGGTCCCAGGGAGAGGACTATAAGCAACTTGGAAGACTGGGGAGTGAAGATGCTTGAAATTTGCCTTCTCCCAGGACTTTATCTTTACCCATACTTTGAAAACTGAAATTTAAAAAAGGAAAGAAAACATAGTAGACAGGACTAAAATTTCAAAAATTTTAAAATTGAAAAGGAGAGGTTTACATTTACCTGAATTTGGAACACTGAACCTTCCTGAAGCTAAGCTTGTGTGCCTTCCTAATCTATACACCACAATGAAATTCCCATCAGTCTGACATTTTGAGCTAAGAAACCCTGCCTAGTCTGTCTGCTAGACGCAGGCCATGGCGTGAATGCACGTGCAGACCGCCAGGTCAGTCTCATCCAAGTGGCCAGGTCAGCTCCGGCTGTGAACACACACCTCAAACGTGGGAAAGAAGTAAATGAGGCGAGCAGGGTCAGTGAAGCAGCATTTCCAACGCTGTCAGGACGGCGCCACCTCCGAGCGCAGGACAGCACGGAGCCTAGAGTGCGGCAAACGAGCGCTCACGTCCTTACGAGACAGCACACACTCGTTCACTTAATTCTCACAGCAGCCCATGAACCCTCTCTGTGTTGCCTCCATTTCCTAGATTTGGAAACAAAGGCTAAAAGACTGAGTGGCGTGCCCAAGGTCCACAGCTGGCTGGGGTTCAAAATCGGGTGTGTTGGACTCCAAGTCCATGCGCTTAGCTACTAAGCTCCACCATAGTGCGGACCCTCAGCTTCCTCATCTTCAAAATGATAATGAAACTCACCCCTGCAGGGTGGTGAGGATTAGACAGAATGTGGGCAAAGTGCTTAACACAGTACTGGGCACACAGGGAGCTCTACAGGGTAGCTACTAATGTTGTTCCGATGACATCTGGACCTTTGGAAGAGGGAGGGAGATGTGGGAGGGGGCATCTGACTGTACAGATGGCACAGCACTTCACTTCACATGGCGCCACAAACAAGACTGGGAACCTGGGGCCGAGGCCTGGGATGGCACAGTCTTAGAGAGGGACAGAGAGGGGACACCTTGGCAAGATGGGTGAGAACGTGTTTACTCAAAGATGAAAGACTTTGCACCAAAACTTGAAGAGAACTGGGGACTTGAGGAAGAAGAAATAATTCAAGCTTCAGAAGAAAGTTCTCAAGAGGCAGTACCAGGCCGCATGCCTACGCCCAGGCTAGGAACGGGTGCCCACTGTCAGCCTGACTCCTGATACCTGACAGAGCACAAGAGTCCTGTGCACGTTTGTGATAAGGAAGGTGCTGAACCCCCAAGTTATCAGTAAACCCGGCCTGAAACTTGGGCAAAGCCTAGGCATTCTAAAAGTAAAAATAAAAATAAAAAGAGATTGTTTTAGAGCAAGTGTCCTGCAATGACTTAGTGTGGCTTGCAGTGTGCAAGAAGACCAAGGGACCATCTGCAGGAAGGGGAGTCAGACTCACTGGCACCGCCACCTTGACTCCACTCTGGAAGACTGAACGGGGGTGGCAGTCACTCCTCAGAGGCCAGCAGCATTGCCCGGGACATGCGCCCTTGCCGACATCTGCCTGGGGAGGAACGCGTCCTGGAGCGCTGCCAGCTCATCCCAGACTGGCAATCTCCTCCCGTTTTTCTTATAAAGGAATCACCATACCCAGTTCTCCCAACAGGAGCCAAAGATACTCAGTTTTTCACATTCTGTCATTGGTTCCCTCTTCTCCATCCCCATAGCTCTACACAGGGCTCAGCAGCAATTTCCTGGACCATTTTAACTGCCTCTAACTAGTTCTGCTGCCTCCTCCTACGGTCCAGCCCCCACACTGCCACCAGCTGGCTTTCTAAAATAAAAGTGCTGACCACGTCACTCACCTCCTGAAAGATGTCTACTAGATTCGCACTACCCACGGAATAAACACCAAAGTCTTAACTTGCATAAATCCATTCATTTTTTTCATTCACCTATCTGATATATGATGATCACCTACTGTGCGCCAGAAGGCTCTGTTTTAGGCCCTGGGGACAGAGTGGTAAATGAGATGGACAAGATAAGAACCCTTCCTCATGATCTATATTCTAGTGGGGTCAGACAAACAACAAAGACAAATAAATACATTATGTAAAGTCAGGTAGTGATGAGTGCTAATGAAGAAGAATAAAGTAAGGTAAGAACACAGAGCAATGGGGCAAGGAATGAGGTGAAAAAGTACTTTTTTACACAGGTGAAAGACCACTTGAACAGAAACCAGAATGAAGTAAAGGTGAGCGAGGCAAGGATGCTGGGGAAGAGTGGTCCAGACAGAGAACAGCAAGTGCAAAGGCCCTGAGGCAAGAAACCCAGTGGCTGGCATGGAATGAGCAAATTGGAGAGTGCTAAGAGATGAGACAAGATAAGTAGGAGGGGCTGGCAGGAGATGGCAAGGAGCGTAGCTTCTATTCCTAGGATGCTGGGAAACTATTAGGGGGTTCTGGGCAGGGATGTGATGAGATCCTGTTTACTTTTTAAAAGGTCACTTTGCCTGACTGTGTAGAAGACTGACAGCAGTGAGGCCAGAGTGGAAATAGGGAGCCCTGCTGAGAGATGGGGGACATCTGGAGGAGGGTAAGGAGGTGTGATGGTTTTTGAGATATACTCTGATGGAACGGCCATCAAGAATTGCAAACAGGCAACGTGAGGACCAAAGGGATGAGCGGCATCAAAAATGCCTACATCTTGGGGCTGGGTAACCAGGTAAGTAGTGCCGCCGCATAACATGGGGGGGACTGGGGAGGAGCAGGGTTACGTTTTTGCCTTTTTGTTCTTTTTAAGAAAAAATAATCAGAATCCTACTTCGTTACGTTGGGTCTGGGATGCCCTTGAAACATCAAAGTATGGATGTTGCGTGGGTAATGGGTATGTACGCGGGGGCTCGGGAGAAAGGTCTGGAGCCATCAGTGTGAGAATGACCACAGGACACGGCCACGCAGGTCCTCCACCTCTCAACCACAGCTCCAGACACCCAGGTGTCACCTCCCCAGGGCTCTGGCCTCCCTCCTGTGGTTCCTATGGGCTGGAATGCTCTGCCTGGGCTTTTGCAGCACAAATTCCTTCTCTCTCTCTCTCTTCAAATTGTCGGAAGAAATTTTTATTTTTTTCTTGTTTTAGGATATGGTACACTTCTGGATGTATCTTGAATCCTTAGTTAAATAATGTCTTGATTATGAAAAGCCAGGGCTTTTCATTGGGTTTTCTCATCTAAAAGAGTTTTTGTTTTTTCTTTCAACAAATACTTATTAGGGGTGTACCATATGTTATGCTTTGTCCTAAGTGATAGATAACGCAGAGGAAGACAGATTACAAATGACTAAACAATATTTGTCATTGGATTGACAATCATTTGGTCTATCTCTCCTACCCCTATCTTAAGACTCACTTAGAAGTCACCTTTTGTCTATGAGGCCCCTCCCGATTCCCCAGGAGAGAGCCACTCAGTGCTCTCTTTTCCCATGGTGCCCTGCTGCGTGCCTTGATGATGTCAAAGCCCAAGTCTCAGCACAGACTATTTGCAGCTTCCTCTCTGAGAGCTCCTTGAGGGCAGTGACTGTAAGTCTATTCCTCTCTGTGTCCCACCTCCTAACATCAGAGCTGGGCATGGCAAACATTTGCTAGATGAATGGACTTTTTTCTTCAAATAGGCGTAGAAGAAATTATATACATGCAAACTGACTCACTGCAGCTGCTGTGTGCAAGGAGGGGAAAAGGTGGAAGAAATAAGGCGCTGTCACTGAAATGCTAATAAAGCTCAATGGGGTAGAATGGAGACTTCCTTTAGGAGTTTGTTAACAGCACAAAAGAGCTTCAAGAAATCTAAGAGTTGAGCTGAGTATTTTAGGATGTTGTGAGGTATAACTGCACCTGAGAAAGGTGTTTCACTGCAGAAACACCCAGCAAGTCCAAAACCAAAGCACCCAGGAGTTGGAAACAGAGGAAAGGACACTGATTGTGCCTGAGAGTGATCCTGGAGGTGGGTCCTATCTGACCTATTTACAGCTGTAGACAACGAGTGTCAGAGAGGTTAGGTGCTTTGCCCAGGGTCACAGAGCTGGGAAGACAGGGGCCAGGATTCACACTCAGGTCTTCTCCACACCAATGCCTGTGTTCCTTCTGGCACACTCCACAGCCTCACTCTGCGATAGGAGGTCATACAGCGATCAGAATCTTAAGAGACCACCTGAACCCCAAAGTGCACTGAGGAAATGTAATTCTGTAGAGGGGGTGGGATTTACCCACTGCAACTGGGGAGTCATCAGCAGAAGTGAAACTGGAACCTAAGTCTCTGACTCCCAAACTGGACTCTCGGAGCACTGTGACTGCACTCCTTCAAAGAGTCCTTACAGGGGAGAGACAAAGCTTGCAAGTACCTTAGAAATTAAAGAAAAAGGATGGGAAATTGAGTTTTTCATCAATTACTACTGCTGTGTGATTCTGGGGCCCCACTTACAGGTGGGAAGCTAAGTAAGGAGTGCTATCACCTCGCCCAGGGGTTACGAAACCAGCAGCATGAGTTAAACTGACCGTGTGTGGCAGCTCTCTCATTCCTTCAACAAATGTCGGCTGCCGACCTACTGCGTGCAAGACCCTGAGCAGAGGAAAGGGAAAAGAACCCCAGAGTGGAACTGTGGTTCCCCCACTTCTGTAACATTCAGTATATTAACCTCCCTAAGCCTCGGTTTCCTCATCTGTAAGAAAGAATTAACAGTCCCTGTTCTACAAAGAGGTTCTGGAGCCTAAATGGGATGACACACGGCCCTGGCATACAGGAGTGACTCAGTAATCATCAAATGGCCAGTAGTTTGTCACTGCCAAGGAAACAAGGAACTTACTCATACTGTAGAAAAAAGGAATGGAAAAAGTTAGCTACACCCAAGCTCTTATGAAAAACTTAGCAGAATAAAGCAGCATCATACTCTGAGAATTTACTAAAGCATAAAGAAATTCCTTAAGAAATTTTTAGTGGTTGAGTACCTTAAAGTAGGGTAGATAGAAGGAGAGGCAGAATATGAGGGGAGAGAAAAGAGAGAGGATGAATTTGAATACATCAGTGTATTGGTAAGAGTCAAGAGAAATTAAAGTATATACATAAAAATGATGTAACTTCATTTTTTTTGAAAATTATCTTGATGTTTGACTTTTTTTTTTTTTAGATTTTATTTATTTTTAGAGAGCAGAGAAGGGAGGGAGAAAGAGCAATGTATGGTTGCCTCTCATATGGCCCTCACTGGGGACCTGGCCTGCAACCCAGGCATGTGCCCCGACTGGGAATCGAACTGGGACCCTCTGGTTCCCAGCCCGCGCTCAATCCACTGAGCTACACCAGCCGGGCTTGATGTAACTTTATTATTAATGGAGAAAGTTGCCTATTATATATGGTCCTATTTCTCTGTCAAGCTCTTTTCAACCTTCAAAACCTACTTGCTTGATGATTTCTTCCATCCTACCCCACCTGGAGGTTAATTAATCTTCCCTCTTTTAATTGATTCTTATTATGCACATATTACACCGTCTCTGTCCATTGAGCCCCCCTTCAAACACCGAGCTCCTGAGAGTGCACACCGCATCTGCGTCATCTCAGGGCTCCTGTGGTGGCCTGCCCCTGGCTCCAGGTCCCCCGGCCCGCAGCTACCAGCTCGGGACATCCCCAGAGAAGAAGCTTCTCTCTACAGCAGGAAAATGAGAGAGGACTTACATTTATAAAGTATCTGTTCTGTGCTGAACACCTCAGAGGCTCCTTTCAGATGTTAATTCATGCATTCCTCAGAATGCCCCTATAAGGCAGACTTATTACCTCTGTTTTCTAGAAGGGGAACTCTGAGTCTCAGAGAGGTGAAGTCAACAGCCAAAGGTTCATGTTCCCAGTAAAAGTGATGAACCTGGATCTATCTGGCTCCACAACCCTGTTTTCACCAGACCAGACCACCCTGCCCAGGTCTAAGGAAGCAAAGGCACCCTGGGAGAATATGTGGTCTGGGTATCAAATCTATTGTCGGGCTCAGAAGTGAGGTTAGCGATAAGGAGCTTGGGCCAATACAGGATACCCTGTTATCAAAGCCAGATGCCAGGTCAAAGAGACAGAGAGGAACCCTCTGGAGAAGACAGAATTCAAAATTTCACATGCAGTTAGCAGGTGGTAAGCTGACCATCTCCAGAGACCTGTCCTTTCTAAGGAGAAAAAGATATATTCCGGAACAGCAGTTCTCAACCACGTGTGATCAGTTAAGGCTCCTTATCAAGAATTCACAGACCCTTCCCAAATGCTAAGGAAATGTTCTAAAACATTGGCATAAATGTCAGTACTCTGTGGAGAGACCTGTGGACAAAAGTGGCCACAGGAAGTCCGGGAATGTTACTTCCCTTTCCTTTCTCCACCCCCAGCTCAGAAAGGAAACATCTACGGTGTACTGCAGGCAAAAAGCCTTTCAGGAGTCTGACGCCATTACCTTTGGGATCAGAAGACCTGTGTGCAATGCACTGTCACTCACCAGCTGTGCGACAGTAAGTCAGACCTTCTTTGAGCTCAAGTGTCCCCAGATATAATAGTGGGGAGAGGGGAGTACCTGCTATGAGAAAACACGCGTGGGAAGGACCTGACCTTTAGGCGTAAGGAGGTGACGTGGGGAGCCCTCGGTGCCTCACTGCATCACCTGCCACTGCCCTCTGCCTAAGTCTCCTGGGCCTGACGTCTGGCACTCCCTGGTGAGGCCCGTTTAGATGCTGACCCAGCCTTGGTGGGAGGGAAAAGGCAGCCCTGGGAGAGCTGAGGAAAGGGAGGCTGTGATTTGGCCATTATTCTTCCTAATGCTACCCGGACAAGTGCAACCCTTCCATAGGTATTTAATAATTAAATTGGTTGCAGTAGTTGGGGAGCATTTTTGTCACCCTACAAGATGATAACCACCAAAATCAAGGCATGAAAATCATTTAATTACATCTACAGATTTACATATTTTGAATGCTTTTCTAAAGCGAATGTATCATTTTGATGGCATATTGGTGAGTTTTTAAAGTTTACTTTTCCTACACATGTTTAAGCAAAAACTAGATTATTAGAGCAATAAGTGGACACTCTTGGGAAGATCATGAATTAGTACAGCCTTTTTGGAGGACAATTTGGCAATACTGATTTAACATTTAAATGGTAAACTATTCAAGTAGAAAGGCTACGTGTCTGTAGCACAGGAAGTCGAATGCAAAGGTCGACAGGTGTATGCGACAAACTGCACAGCAGCGACGGTCCCAATGGCATAGGATCAGAAACAACCTGGGGGTCTGTCCCACAGAAACGAGTCAATGAACTTGAAATGCACCCATACATACCACGGAGTACAACCACTAAAAACAATGAGGCGCATCTATCTGTACACTAGCCTGAAAGAGGTGACGTAGTCCTGGGAGGCGGGCTGTAAAAGGGAAGCAGTAGGAAGAGAGCACACAGAGAGATTCTGTTCTGACAGAACGCAAGTGAAGGCCAGCGCGTTGGGGGCGACAGCACAGGAGGCAGGGGGTGGCGTGGGGGTGGGGGACAGAGCAAATGACAAAGTCCAGGACTGTACCCAACAAAGTCTCGAAAGTGCCTATCTTTGGGGAGATTGGGGTGGGGGGTCACAGAAGACTTTTTTCATTTAAGTTAATGCAGTTCAGTGTTGTCTGGATTTGTTAAGTGTGTGTACTCTTTCATGATGACAACAACAAGAAAACTTAAAAGCTCATAGGGTACTAACTCTTTACAATGTCAGTGTTTGTGAGGACCCCCCTAAAGTAACCAGTGTGGGAGCACCCCCCACCCCCGGGTCTCTGTGATGGGCATGTGGGCACCATCCCTGCGTGCTCGCTGGCTGCCAGGAAGGAGGGACCTGCCTGAGAGAGACACTAGGCTGGGGACGGTACCCAGGAGGAAGGCTATCAAACTCCTCACCTGTTTCAATAAGGACTATGCCAAATTAAAACCATTTCTATGAGATGGCAAATAAAAAGGGCTCAGTGTCTTTAACATTCAAATTTACACCATCATCAATTACTGAATTAAAGCAGTACACTTGTTTTCAACCTCCCTTAAATAGAGGCGATCAAAATTTATATTCTACATTATCCAACATTTTATGTTGACTTAAGTCTTGCTGAAGACTTCTTAAAAGTTGTTAATGAGAAATTCACACAGGAAAGAGAGAAGGAGACCTACGAAACCCAAAAAGGCCTAAACAAGACACTATGAAGGCCACTCGGGTTATCATAAAAAGGACAACTTAGAGAGTAAAATGTCCTTCCTATCTGTGATCAAAGTTGCTAGTGAATATGTTTTAAATCAATGCACTGTGTCTAGAGGCTGGTTACATCTAACAGGCTCACTTGCCTGCAGGCCACGTAAAGCTGCAGCACTGGGCAGAGCCGGGTGCACAAGAGAGGCGAGTCCCTGAGGACGCGGGGGGACTCCGCTGTGCGGGAGGGCGGACCCCGTGCTGCCGGGCCTTCAATTTTTCATGAAGAGCTGGGAATCCAGATTTCAAGACAATACCTACCAAGTTTTAAATGTTAGTCACTAATTTAAAACTTTTAAAACATTGTGAGTGCTGAACAAAATACATATACAGGCCAGATGCAGCCAGTGAACAAAGAGTTTCCAACCTCTGCTTAAAAATATCTACATATTGCCCGGCTGGTATAGCTCAGTGGATTGAGCGCGGGCTGGGAACCAAAAGGTCCCGGTTCGATTCCCAGTCTGGGCACATGCCTGGGTTGCAGGCCAGGTCCCCAGTGAGGGCCATGTGAGAAGCAACCATACATTGCTCTTTCTCCCTCCCTTCCCCTCTCTCTAAAAATAAAATCTTAAAAAAAAAAAAAATCTACATATTTTTGCCCTGGCAGGTGTGTCCCGGTTGGTTGGGTGTCATCCCACAGACTGAAAGGTCTTGGGTTCAATTCCTGGTCTGGGCACATGCCTGGGTTGTGGGTTCGATCCCTGGCTGGGGTGCTTAAGAAAGGCAACCAATCAATGTTTCTCTCCTTCTCTCTCTCCCTTTCTTCCCCTCTCTTTAAATCCTCTCTCCCTTCCTCTATCTCTAAAAGCAATGAAAAAATGTACTCAGGTGAGGATTAAAAAAAATAGTCTCTATATTTTTAAAAATAGATAATTTTTGTTCAATTTTATTTTCAGAGGAAGACAGATGGACGCAAGGACATGGTACAGAATGGAGATGCACACAAGAGCAGTCGATGCTAAGAAAATATTTCTGACATTGAGAAAACAACGGTAGTTGTCCATATCACATTCTGAATAAATCATTTAAATTTATTTAGCTATACTAGACACAAAGTTCTGAGTGAGAACTTCTCGGGTCCAGAGATAATTCCTATCATTTACTGTCAATGAACCTACAAGAACGTATTATACTACTGTATACTAAATGTTTATCATTAAATATTTAAAAACCAACAGTTACCGTAGCAACGCTCCCCTGTACCGGTGCTGTTCTGGCATCTAGCACCCAGGACCCCCACGTGGGTCACAGAGCCTCTGGGCAAGACTCCAACAGACGCCTCTGAAAAGTCTCCCTCTAAAGCAAACACAAACAACAACAAACTTGGACTCAGCACCATACAACAGTGCTCATCTTTCCCAAGGCCAAAGCAACAGCAGGTATTTTCGTGCCCGTAACAATGCTGCACATCATTTGCAGCCCGCAGGTGCGTCCGGACTTTGTGTCTCCTCCAGCGTCTGCGCACAACTGTCACTCACAACACAGCTTCTTGAAAACAGCAACAGCAAGAGCAGACAGTTGGTGTTTTCTACATGTATGTACAATGCAGAAACTTTCTACATGTATGTACACTTTCATTCCACCTGCACAAGAACCTCATAGAGGCGATTACTGTCAATATTTTCACCATCCCCTTTATAGGTGAGGAAACTGGGGCTTGGAGACCGCTGTGGTTTGTGGTACGTCACACCCCCGGCAGGTACAGAGCTGCCATTCCGCAGCAGGCCCCACTGAGACCAGCGTGGCCAGTGCCCTCGTCCTGGAGGCCACCCACCAATCTCTGTTTGCGGCACCAAATGTGCCAAAGGCGCGGCCAGCGTCCTCCTCTGCTCTTCCGCCAGGCCCACTTTCCCCACTTGGCCAGAAGCCACTTTTCTATTTTTATTTTGCCCGCTCAAAGCCAGTGTCACTCAGAGCCCAGCCATCCTGTCCCTAGCAAGCTCTGGAGGCCCATAAGGTTCCCCGGAGGACCGGGCTTCCCTGCTGCTAAGCAAAGTAGCCATTTCCCTGCCCAGCCTGCTGGAGTCCAGCTCGGGCTTTCACATCACTGAGATCTGAATGGGGTCCGGGAAGAGGGTCCTGACAGCCCTCTTCACAACAGCCCTGGAAAGTGGTCTCCAAGGTACCAAGGTGGGGGAAAGAGGAGGCTCCTCTGGCTTAGGAGAGGAGAAATATTTATTTAGCCAACAGCTATGAAATACCTATTATTCAAAGTGCCACATTAGACCCCTGACGGGGGGAGACATGTCTCTGATTCGTACAAGGATGGATTATGCAAGTAAAACTGAGGAAGAACCACGTATGCGTGCACACACAGTCACTAGCACAGGCACACAGGCACACAAGTGGCAGCGTGGGCCAGCTGCCCTTACAGTAATAACTTCTGCCCACCCTCCCTCCCTCAGGCAGACCCCTCGGCCTGAGTGCACCAGGCTCTGCCCTGTCACAGAAACCACGCGAGGACTGGTCCTGAGGGGCTCCGGAAAGATGAGGTCAGGCACACAGGTTGTTGTGACAGGCGGTGGTCAGAGCCGCACCCCAGAGCGGGTGTCAGTCCGGAGGAGCAGAGGAAAGATGCTGGCCCTGTCCTGGGAGCAGAAAGGGCTCGCTTCCTTACAAGGAATGACGTGGGGTTACAGGAAGAGAACTAAGGGAGTGTGCCGAGGGACAGCACCGCTGGCTCTGACAGGGAAACAGGGCTGGGAGGTGAGAGTGCAGGCCAAAACGCGAGGGGTCCTGGAGAACCCCTTTGCTGTTCCCAGCCCAGACGCTGTGACGCCAGGAGCAAGGACAGCGGTGCATGGCTGTCTGGGCAGTCAGGCAGGTTGTCAGTCAGCTCTGAAGCACCTACTAGAGGTCAGGCTCCTGCCATCATGGGGCTACCGGGGGTGCCCGGGGGGGGGGGACAAACATTCATTTATTTATAACCACGCAAACACATGTAAAACAACCTCTGTGATGAGTGCTGTGGATCAGCGGGATAATTGGTCCTGGAAGGCATGGCAGAGGGACCTGTGGAGCACAGAAGAATGGCTAAGAGCACCAACCCACTCAGGCACCGGTGCCAAACCCCTGCTCACAGGTCCTCAGCTGACCTGGACCTCAGTTTCCTTGACTGGCATCTTTGGGATAACAGTGATAACGCTTACCTCGGCTGACACCCCCGGAGGCCCTAATGCTAAGTGTTATCCACCAAGCACTCTGACGGTGCTGGTCACGTGGCGAGCAGTGAGCGATCACTAAGCAGTATGAAAAGATAATGGTAATGGTGATGATAAGACCTTATCAGGGAGGCGGGAAAGGCTTCCCAAAAAGAGGTAAATCAGCTGACCTCTGAAGGGTGAATAGGCGTGAACTAGGCAAACCAGAAGGAAAACACATTCCATGTTGAGGGAACCGCTATGGAAAGTCCCTGAAAGGGAAAGCTGCATCCTAAGTATTTCCAGGCAAGGACAGCAGTCCCAAGTGCTGCGGGAGCGCCCTGGTCAACAGGACACCTCTGTGTTAAGAAGGGCTCTTCTTCTAGAAAGTGTTCTCAGAGTACTGCGAACCCCCAGGTGAAGGCTGCATTCTCGGCACAGGTTCCCAGTCATGTGGCAGAACTAGGGAGTGAAGAAGATGCAGCGAGCATCAAGCCACAGGCCCCAGACGAAAACATGAGAATGTGTTGGCTGTCTCCTCGGTGCATTGCGCCAGAGCCCCTGGGGAGTCCAGGCGTGGACCTGGCAGCCCCGGGGCCAGGGCCCACTCCTCAGAATCACTGAAGGCTTAATGAAGATAAAGAGGCTCTTGGACACTTCTACAAAGGACCACCAGCTATTCTCATCCTCCAGCCAGAAAAGCATTCTCAGCTCAACTGTGGGGGAAAAGCTGTCAGCAGTTAGCAAGAATCATTATTGTTGCTAATTTAGAAAATTTGGGATTCGTCCAGGATAAAGCTGGGTGGATCTCATTCCTGAGCATTTCTTGATGGATGATTTTTTCATTTTGAATAGCTAGTACTATACCATCAATAACAGTTTTTCTTTTTAGATTTTATTTATTTTTTAGAGAGAGAGGAAGGGAGAAGAGAGCGAGCGAAACATAGATTGGCTGCCTCCTGCATGGCCCCAACCAGGTACCTGGCCCACAATCCAGGCATGTACCCTAACCAGAAATCGAACTGGTGACATTTCAGCTAGCAGGCCGGCACTCAATCCACTGAGCCACACCAAGCAGGGGAGGAGTTTTTTTGTTTTGTTTTGTTTTTTTAAGTCAGGAGTAAAGAACACTGAGAGGTTCTATTCCCAAGGCCTCAGTATGCTGGAAGACAGAACAGACAGCCACAAACTTGAGTCCAGAATAAGCTACGCTGCACTCACAGTGAGGAGAAGGTGGAGCCCCATCAAGCTCAATGGCCAATGGATGTTCAATTGCACATACATTTGATCATGTTATAAATGTGCTGTGTGCTGCACAAACAGACTTTGCTACTCTCACTCTTTCAACAAACACTTCCCGAGCCAGGTGCACTGTTCTGGCACCAAGAACCCAGAGACTGCGTGTGTGGGGGCCCCACCCTTAAGGAGCTCAGTTTACTGAGCATAACAGATAGTGAGTAAATCAACAGTTATTCTGATAAGTGCTTTGGGAGAGAGAGAAATGCAGGGTGTTCTGGGAGCCAGGAGGAAGGTCATCTCCAGGTCACAGAGAAGTGCAAGATGGGGAAGGAAGGTGTCCAGAAGAATGGAAATTTGAGCTGAGTTACCAACAAGGGGAGCAGGGGCGGGTCATTCCCAGGAGAGGGCCAGCACCAGCAAAGGCACCCAGAGGTTCTGGCTGCTGGAAAGTTGGGCTGAGGTTAGAAATATGGGTTAGGGGAAAGATGCAAGGAGGAAGGTGGCCACAGGCCAGATTAGGAAAAGAATTGCAGGCCCGCTGACGGAGCTTAGGTTTTATTCTAGAAGCAATGAGACGCCCTTGGGGACTTTGAAGCAGAAGAAAACCATGATCAGATGTGTGAGTTAGAAACATCATGCTGATGGGAGTGTGGGGGTGGAACGACGGAGGACAAAGATGGACACAGAACGACCAATGAAGAGGCTGTTTTTAAAAAACCCATGTGGTGAGTCCCTAAATGAAGGAGTGCAGAGGGGGAAGAAGTGAGGTGACAAATTAGAAAGATGGGTTCTTTAGGATGTAGCAACTGATGGATGATGACAGTTGAGGGAAAGGACAAAGTCAAGGATGACTCCTACAGTAGACAGAACTGAGGGGGTGTAGTCCCACCCAAGACAGGCAACAGACAGAGACACATTTGGCACCAGGGGAGGGATGAGCCTGAGGTGCCTGCAGGGCAGCAGCTAGCAGTGCAGGCTGGGAGGAGGTTCTGGGCTGAATATGTAGATCTGGGTGACTTCCAGATAGAGGTAAGCGGTGGATGAGCTCACCCTGGGAGAATATTTAGGGGGACATGAACGGGACCAAGCAAAGCCTTATGAAGCTAAGGGCAAGGAAAAGAAAACTGGCAAAGCAGACTGCAGAGACTGAGGTCTTCGAGGCTGGAGGAGCCCTAGGAGCGGGCAGGCCAGACTAGGAGAGTGAGCAGAGCAAGGAGGGGAAGGGAATGCTCAGCTCGGCCAGAGACAGGAGCCTGCAGAGGGAGCCCTTGCTGAGGGGAACGGTTAGCTGGGTGTTAGCAGCCACAGCAAGTGAAGGGATGAAACCAAAGCATCGACGACTCAGTTGACATATCTATTGTCAGCTCAGTAGCATTATTATGACATTTCCCCCCAACAGCCTCACTGTCTCACTTCATTTCTTGGTGAGGGCTTCCTGATGGCCCCACCTACACTATCAGCCCTGTCACCCTCCACCCCTTCCTCTCACTTTATTTTGCTCAGAGCATTATCACGCCTGCCTGGCCTTCCGTCACCGCACGTCTCATCCGTCCGTGCTGTCTCCCCTACCGGGATGTCTGCCTAATGAGGACAGAGCACTGGTCCTGTGTCACTTCTATCACCACCGCGCTGAGAGCAGTGCCTGGCACACAGAGGGGAGGCACCTTGTCCCGAGTCGCCTGGCTCATTAGAAGCAACTAATATTTAGTGACAATATACCGCATGTCTGATACTATGCAGATGCTGGGGCACAGAACTAAACAAGACAAAACAGGACCCTGTCCTCGAAGCCTGAAGTCAGAGGTGAGCAGAGAGAAACGCCAGCACTTAAACAGAAAGTAGGTTATAACCGCCTTAGAGCCAGGACTGGAGTCTGACTGTCATGTTTCCTTTTCAAGCCCAAGGCTGCCACCTTCCCCAACTGAAGGGAGACTTTATCTAGTGAAACAGCTAAAGTGAGTGTGAAGTGGGTCTTAGTCTCTTCCAGAAATCCCACACTCCTTCCATCCTTTTAGTAGACGCCTAGGAAGTGGCAACACCCACTGGAGTCTCTGAATATTTAACCGGAAGAGCTCAATCTGTCTCTAGTACTTCTGTGTATGGAGGAGGAGGAATTCTAGACTTAGATGGGGAAACAGGGAGTGGCATAAACTAGGGTTCAAATTCCCCATAACCTTGGGCAGGTTACTCAGCCTGTGATTTGACTTCCTTATTGCTGAAGTGAAAATACTACTTCGCACATCACCCGTTGTCGCAAAGATAAAATCAAGTGGCAGCTACAGAGCACTCAGCACTGTACCAGGTACACAGTGAGTGCTTGACACATGGTGGCTCTAAACCAGTGACACCTGCTCCTTTTATTACTCTATCTTTTAACTTCTATATTCACATAAACCAAGCCAAAACTACTTAGAATTCAAACCAAAGAAGGTGCATTTGAAATAATCAGAGTATACATTGATATCTAGTTGAATGAATTACTATACTTGATAAGACTTTGCAGTAAGAAGTTTCATTCCAATTTCTTGGTCCTCCAAACCTAGGCAAATGCAAGTATTTCCCAAACAGATCACATCTTGTCTTGTGGCAAGAGTCCAAGCATGGGCTGGATTCCACGGTGCAAGTTGCGGCAGAGTTATGAACACCACACCTCAAAGGGAGCATAGGAACACAAAGCAAGCCCAATGTACACACGAACTCCCAAACACAGCTTGTCTCCAGAGAAGGAAGTGAGAACTGGTCACAGCATGCTTTGCTGCCTCAAAGCTAAAGAAAAGGTTATTTAGATGCGCAAACGCTGAAATCTTATGTGTCTCCCTTACGAGTGGTCTCCGTTACTAGCGACTCTGACTCCTTCCTTACTCCTTTTGTCTGCCGGACCCTCTGCAACCCGGCCTCCTCGCCCTTCTTCCACCCCCTCCCCCCTCATGGCATCACACATCACATTTCTCAAGGCCATCTGTCACCACCACGTCACAAATCTGGCAGCCTTCCTTCCCATCCCTTCTCCCTTGTCCTTTTCCCTTCCTGAGACGCCCTCTTCCTTGGCGCTGGACCTCTCCCACCTTCTTCTTTCCATCCCAGAGTTACTCACTCCCCAGGGCTCAGCTCCGCCCATTATGGGGAGAATTTATCTAGTCCCATGGCTCCTGTTCTACATCTCCACACCTGCCCTTCTAAGTCCAGGCTTCAGCCCCGCGTGTCCAGTCGTCTACTGGACATTTCCTATGAGCCGCTGTCATCTCGAATTCAACGGGTCTAAAACCAGACAGGTCAACCACTCTGCCACACCCAAGATCCACGTTTTTGTCAACGGTGCCATGTAAATTCCCAAGTTTACATTTTCATCTTCTTTGGCTACTGTCTTCAAAGTTTAAGAAGACTGTAAGCCTTACGGGTCTCCCTTTACAATAGCTCTTCAATTGGTCCTTTTCTCATTTGAACCACTGTTAACCACATGACCTTGTGCCTGGATCACTGCTACTGCCTTTGCGTAGGGCCCACGTCTCTTGTCCAGGTAATTTTCCTAACATGTTGCCTCTGCCATTTCACTTATTTGTACAAAATAACTTTAATGGTCCCCCATGGCCTACAGGAAAAGGCTCAGGTGCCTCAGCCCAGTACTCAGGGTTCAGAAAAGGAGTGGGCAGACTAGAGCTCACAGACCAAATCTAGCCCACTACCAGTGTTATAAATAAAGTTTTATTGGAACACAGCCACACCCATCGTTTATGGATTCTCTATGGCTCCTTTCACGCTCCAATGGCAGAGCTGAGTAGCTATGACAGAGACCACAGGGCCCAGGAACCCAAAACTATTTACTATTTTATCCTTTATAGAAAAGTTTGTTGACCCTGGTCTAGAAAAAATCAGACACCAGCAGATCCTGCCCAAGTTCTTGACCATGACGCCTTTGGATGACGCTTCTGTTTGGTCACGGTCACTACGGATTCTGCCTAGCGATGAATCCGCAACACGGAGGGTCTGCTGCTGAGCCCACTTACGTTATATCTCATACCCACCATCTCAAGCCCAAAAGCTTATTTCTCTATTCCCTGGACTATTCCTTCAAACAAAGCCAAAGCGCCGTCCACCTCTCCATGAGGTCAGTGGCATCTACCCCCTCCAACCCTGGATGCGCCTCCTCCAGCCCCCTCTCCACAGCTACCACAGAAGTCTACCCTGAGATTCCACTTCTCCTGGGGATCCTTTCCACCTCTGCTGTAGGCTTCTCTAGGGGCCAGGCTTGATAACTTCCACAGAGCAGTGCCAATGAAAACCACTGATCCGCGATAGCATAATTTGGTAAGAAGGCATCAAACAAACTTACCAATGAAGGCCTAGGATTCCACATTGGAAGAGCTGAGCTTGGGTCCAAAAGCATGCACTCTAGCCAGCACTACCTGAAAGCCAATGAAATAAGAGTTTAGTTTTATAAGAGAATATTTATACATTTTCTTTAATCTTAACAACTGCCAATACATTTTGATTTACCCTCCTCCCAGGATGCCCACTTCTCTGCCTAGGAAATGCTGCTTGTCTCTCAAATCCACTGTGCAGTCTTTCCCTGGAAGCCTCCCCAGTGTCCTAGGCAGGCGGGGCTCACCCTCCTCTCACCCCGCCGCCCCCCCGCCCCGTGGAACTCTGGTGAGATGTTTACAGCAACACTTTGGCACAATCTAGCATAATTTCTTATTTAGGAATGGGGTTTCCTACAGTGTAGATTTATCGAGAGAAGAGATTTAGTAAATTTGTTCCTTCCCTTATCCCCACTGCCTAGCACACAATGGGCATTTAGATAGTCCTCAGTAAATATTTGTAAAATGGGTGGAAAAGTAGCCTACTCAATTCATTAACACATGCCTGGGTATCTACCTCTCTGCTGGCCTATAAATTTCACCACACAAATGCATGTCTCAATCCCACAGCTTTTAATAGGCAATGGTTTAGCAGGAAGGATTAATGAGATTAATCTTCTAAATGCACTCCTTTGGAATGCCACTCCCCTGGGCAGGAACTTCCAGAGGCTCCCAGAATCTAAGAAGGCAAGCCCAATTCTACAGCCAGGCTGCCAGGCCTGCACTGACTGGCCCGGCCCGATGCTGCAAGCTCAGCTTGCATGGTCTCCCCCAGTGAACCCTATAATCCAGACAAAAAGGACTGATCGCCGGTCCCTTCCCTCCCAGTGTCCCTTCTGGCTAGACAGCTTCCTCTGCGTCTCTCCACATCACTTCCTTCCACAAAATGCCATCCACTTCAAACGTCATTTTCCCAACTAAGTTCATGGGATGGGGGAGGGGGAATAAGAACGGGTTTATTTTTCTGATTTTTTAATTGTAATAAAGTACAGATAACAGAATAGATGAGTTTAGCTATTTGTAAGTATGCAGCTTGGTGCTATTAAGTATATCCATATTGTTGTCAGCCATCAACATTCATTTCCAGAACTTTCATCTGCAAAACTGAAACTTTATACCTTTTAACAGTAACTCCACCACCTCCCTTCCTCCCAGTCCCTGGCACCCAAAATATTTGTGGAACGAATGAATGAACAAATGAAGACATCAGTGAATTTGACCTCAATTCGCCCCATAAAAGCCAGAAGTACTCTCCCCTTCTGCTGGACTCCCACGGTACTATCTTCATACCTTAGGTTTATTTCAGCTAATCCTAAGTGACTCTTTGCATGATGGTATCTCCTTCAAGGCAGGAACAATGACTGACTTGAAGGGGTAAACTTGGGTCCAAAAGCACACATAGCCCTATCCTCCACGTTGCTAGATCCAATGGGCAGGTCTTAGTCCTCATCCTACAGCTTTGGCTCCCAGTGAATCATCCCCTTATGTGTGACTGCTCTCTTCGCCTGGCTTCCGTGATGGCACTCTCGATTTTCCACCTACCCCCTGACTGCTCTTTCCCTTTGTTGGTTCTTCCTTATGTCCCCACCTCTTAAAGTCAGAGTGTCCCAGGGCTCCATCCTTGTTCTCTTCTATTCTCTGTGTGCCTGCAATCACCCCCTGGGTGATCTCATCTAGTCTCAGGGATTCAAATGTCAGGTATATGCCGATGACGCCCAGATTTCTCTCCAAGCCTAGAGCTTCCCTCTGAACTCCTGTTGTCTGCTTCAAGTACAGTGTCAAGCGGACAAGGGGTCTGTGTAAGGCACGTTCAACGTCGCGAGCTTAACACGCCTCACGCAGACCCCTCGGCCTTCCTTCCGACTCACTCCTCCCAGAACCTTGTCCGTCCCGGTCTAACCCAGTGGCCCAGGCCAACAGGTTGGAAGTCACTGTCACCTCTCTTTCTTTCTAACTCCATATGCGATCCTCGCCAAAACTGATTTCTACTTTCAAATACATTCAGAATATGACCACTTCTCACCCCCTCCAGTATTGCCGCCCTAGATTATTGCTATCGCCTCTCCGATACTGCCTCTAAGCGGGTCCCCGCATCCCTGCGTCTCTGCTTCTACTCTGGATGTCATTCTTACCACCACCCTCGGTCCATTCTCAGGAAGGGAGGGACTCTGTAACAACGTAAGTCAGATTATGTCACTGTAAGTCAGATTATGTCATTTTTTATTTTTTTTGCCTAAAATCCTTAAGATTATTCCTAGCAAGGACAATGCCAAGGGAATGAATGTTTCTAAAGTAGCCCTGGGACAGGCTTGACTCTATCTCCTATTATCTGATTTCTTAAGAAAGAAAACTTTTTAAAGGGAGAAAAATACAATCAATTGGCTTCCTTTGGAGTTAGTGCACACAAGGAGCCAACAACGCTCACAATTCCCAAGAAACAATAAGATATGTCAAGTGTGCCGCCACTTAATAAGTAGTTTCCAAAGATAAAGGTAGCCTTCCAGGGGACAGTCCCTACCCCCTTGAGGTTGTGGTGAGTCCTCCTTAAGCCCCTCTTCTCCCTGCCCCCTCCAGCTGCTCACCAAGCCCTGTGTGCCTAGTTGTCTGCAGTCTCTCTCTCTCTCTGCCACCTTGCTGATGCTGTGGCTGGCGGTGAAATCCAAATGAATTAACTAAGGTCCCATCAGTTCTCCTCGGAGCTACAGCAGCCTCCTAACCAGTCTCTCCACTTCTATTCATTTACTTATTCCAACTACAATCTCATACAGTGTCTGGGACGATTTTAAGTAAACCTGGATTTGATCAAGTCCCCTGCTTAAAACTCTCCAAAGACTTCTTACATTGCCATATTAGATATTCTTCAAGAATATATTACAATAAGCCATAGTAAATATTCTTTTTTTTTTAAACCTTCCCTGGATGCTTTTCTTCTGCATTCTTCTTAAAAGGACCTTGCTTGCCCCCAAAGGGATGGGCAAATGCTCCAGCCCAGGTTAGAATGCTCCAGCCCCTAGTAACAGTGACTGGTCCAAAAGGATAAGCCAACCAGAACCTTTCTCTGGACTTGACATATGGATGCAGAGGAAGGGATTCTCCCTTCACTGGAAGTGTTAACTGGGGCTGTTAGCAGCGAAGCCCCCGCAGGGAGGGTGGCCGGTCTGTAGTGGAAAAGACGGATGCAAACACTCAGAGAACGGAGGGCAAGGAGCCAGACAGACCACTGGCAGCATCACCGCCCACGTGAAACTCTTCGTTTCGTGAACTCCTACAGCCTCCTTCCCAGTCATGGAACCAGTAATTCCTCAGCTAGCTGCAGTCCCAACAGGCCCGCCATGCTGTTTCCTGTGTCTATACCTTTTCCCATATCGTTTCCTCTGCCCAGAGTGCGTGTTCTTGGATTTGTACACAGCAGACTTCCTCCGTCGAGCCTTCCTCGAAGGGAAGCACGGTTAGTCCAAATTTCCTGATGTGCTTTAAAACGCCTAGAATACACCCCCTCTGTTGTACTTACACTCCTCCCCTGCCTTCCCTGTCTTATAGCTAGTTGCCCACACTAGAAACTGCAAACCCAACCTCAATTCTTCACACTTCCACATTGCCCATGTAGACTTTCCTCGTCTTCCTTCTGCCCCATGTCCATTGTCAGTCTACAACGACATCATCTCCTACCTGGACCCAGGCAACAGCCTCCTGGTCTCTCTGCCTCTCCCCTAACCCAACCATTCCTCCACATGGTTGTAAAGTTGAACCTCCAATAGCCCTCCTACCATGTACAGAGTCAAACCCTTGCTATTAGGGCCCTTCAGAAAGTGGCTCCAGCCTGTGTTCTCTAATTTCTCCCAACCACTTCTACTTCCAGGAAGATGCTATTCCACCTGCTACGTACAACTAAAAACCTGGACGTTACATAGAAAACAAACATGAGAAGACTCTGAAAAGTGGAGTGAAGAAGGCAGATCTTTTAGGGACCTCAGGACCCCAGGAAGAACACTGTGGTGCGTTCTCTGCATTTTCTTGTTGCCTCGCATATCCAAGACTTGAAACCGAAGAAGCTGGTGACCTGGAAATGTCAATAGGCACAGACAAAAAAAAAAAAAAAAAAAAAGCCCCAGGAAAAGCTTGCTCCACCCAGCAAGACAGAAAACTTTTAGATAATAATTACTCTATTTCAGCGAAACACCACAGAAAATCTCATATCCTACCCACACCCATAGCAGCAAAGTGCAAACAACACTTGGAGAAAACGCTAGCGCTAGCCATATACGTAATGGGGAAAGACTGAACGCCTTTCCCCCAAGGTCAGAAACAGACAACGATGTCCACTCTCACCTCTCTCATTCAGGACAGTACTGGATGTCTTAGTGCCAGAAGCAACAAAAGGAAATAAAAAAACACCGATTGGAAAGAAGTAAATAAAACAATCTCTATTTGCAAATGATATGGCTGTCTAGGTAGAAAATCCTGAGGATTGTATTTATAAAAATGTCTATGACTAATTAGTGAGTTTAGCAAGGATGCAGAATAGAGGATAAAAATAAAAAATAATTGTATTTCTATATACTAGCAGTGAACATGTGGACACTAAAATGAAAAAGACAATACTATTCCCTATCACAGAAAAAATAAAGAAATAAATACTTAGGTATAAATACAATTTTTTCCTACAAGTCATTCTGTGTTCTACCATATGAATCTACCTTTGTCTTGAGGGTAGGAACTGTATCTTTGTTTTCCTCTCTAATGAAACCAAATTACCTAGCCACTGCCCAGCACCTACTAGACATGCAATATTCACTGCCACAGCTCATGCCCTGTGCCGTCGTCATAGACTCTCTTCCCTTCTACGCTCCAGTGCGATCACTGTCTATTAAAAAGTGCCATCTCTAGTTTCTACTTTGGCAGGTCATGATTGCCAAGGAAGAACCAGGGAAACTGCCTCTGCTCCCACTCCCAAACACACTTACGCTCTTACACGTCAGACAACAGGGGATGGAAGTGGCCTGTGTAGGCATCTCTCAGCCGCACGGAGGGGAAATTAGGCCCCTTCCACATCAGTCCAAGTGGGCCCCAAGGCTTGGCCTGAAGACCCCAGATAATGGTGTCGGACCACTGCCACTGTGGTCTCACCCATGCTCTGTGCTGGGAGGAGCTACAAGCACCCCCGCCCCACCCCAATCTGACAGCTCAGTTATGAAAGAAAGTGCCTGTCTGTGTTGCAGAAAGTGCCGTGGAGGAGAAAAGGCTGTGGGAGGTAGGTCAGGGCCCAGAGGGCATTCAGATACCTTTTTCCAAAAACTTCATCCTCTTCTTACTTCTGAGGGTAGAAATTGAGAGTAATCATTAAGCGAAAGCAAAACCTCAGAACGATCTTGATTCCTCTCTTTCTCTCACACCCCATCACCAGTCCCACAGCAAAACCTGTTGTTTCACTTCTATCGTGGCTCACAAACCCAACTGCTTCTTACCGTCTCTACCATTACCACCACCTGGGACCTGGCTACTCTCATCACTAACCCGGATAACACCAATACACTCCGACTTTTCTCCCTGAGTCCTCCTTGTTCCCTCAGTCTGTTTCCAACACAGTAACAAGATGATCCTTTCAAGATATAGCTCAGACCGTGTCATCCCTCTTTCAAAATCCTGACACGTTCCTGGCTCTCCTCGTCATTCACAATGGAAACCAGTCCTGACAGTAACCCCCAGTGGCCGGGCCACCATTACTTCTTTGGCCCCACCTTCTACCACTCTCCTCCTTACCTTTTCCTCACTCCACTCGAGCCACTCTGGCCACCTTCGCCTTGCTGTTTCCATTGCCCAGTACTCTTCCCCAGTTAAACACATGACTCACCTCTTCACCACATTCACTGTGGAATCCACTACGCTATGAGTTCACTAAAATTCATTTGCTTTTTCTTGTGGACACATGACTAGACTACATTTCCCAGCCTCCCTTGCAGTTTAATGTAAACACGTGACAGAGTTCTGGCCAACAGGTTGGAGGGATGTATGCTTCTTCCAGACTAGCCCATAAAAACAACGCCACAAAATCCTCTCTTTTTCCCCATCCTCCAGCTGAATGGAAAAAAATCTGAGGGCCTTAAGAGGGCAGTGCCACAAAATAGGAGGAGGGTGGGTCCCTCAATAATCACAAGGAAGTATGACCTCTAACCAGGAGTAGTCCCACTAGAATTTTTTATGTGCAAGAAATAAATAAAGTTACACTGAGATTTGGGGGTTTGTTTGCTACTTCACCTAACAATTTCATTTCCTTCTCAGCGAGGCCTGCTTTGACTACTTTATTTAAAGTCCTATCACTACTTCTTAGCAGACCTCCTGGCCTTCTCTCCATAGTCCTTATTATCATATAGCAGCAATTTTCAACCTTTTTCATCTCATAGCACACATAAACTATTACTAAAATTCTGCAGTACATCAAAAAATTTATTTTTATGTACTGCACAAAAAATCTTTATTTTATTTAATCTTTATTGTACTTTTTCTCATTACCTTTTAGTCCCCTTAAGCCCCCTCCCCTCAGCAATCACCACACTGTTGTCTATCTCCGAGTCCTTTTCATTTTACTCAATCCCTCTACCCCTAACCTCCCTCCGACAGCTGTCGTCCTGCTCTCTCTCTGTGAGCCTGCCTTTATTTTGTTCATTAGTTCAGTTTGTTCATTAGATTCCACATATGAGTGAAATCACATGGTATTTGTCTTTCTCTGACTGGCTTATTTCACCTAGCATGATGTTCTCCAGGTCCATCCATGCTGTTGCACATGGTAAAATTTTCTTTTTTACGGCCAAGTCATACTCCATTGGGTAAATGTCCCACAGTTGTTTCATCTACTCATCTACTGATGGACATTAGGGCTGCTTCCATATCTTGGCTACTGTAAATAACACTGCAGTGAATATAATAGGGCTGCTTATGTTCTTTCAAATTAGTGTTTTGTATTCCTTCACATATATTCACAGAAGTGGGATCACTGAGTCGAAAGGCAGATGTTTTTAATTTTTGAGGTATCTCCATACTGCTTTCCACAGTGTCTACGCCAGTCTGCATTTCCACCAGCAGTGCACTTTTCTCCACACCCTGGACAGCATTTGTTTGTTGATTTATTGATCATAACCGTTCTGGCAGGTGTGAGGTGATATCTCATGGTGGTTTTAATTTGTATTTCTCTGATGATTAGTGACGTTGACCATCTTTTCATACCGCTATTGGGCATGTGTATGTTCTCTTTGGATAAGTGTCTATTCAGGTCCTTTGCCCATTTTTAAATTGGGTTGTTTGTTTTTTTGGTGTTGAGTTTTCTAAGTTCTTTCTAAATCTTGGATATTAAACCCTTATCAGATGTATCAGCAAATATGTTCTCCCATTATGTGGGTTGTCTTTTTGTTTTGTTGATGATTTCCTTTGCCATGCAAAAACATTTTAGTTTGACGTAGTCCCGTTTATTTTTCTTTTGTTCCCCTTGCCTGGGGAGATGCATCTGATAAAATGTTGCTACGAGCCATGTCTGAGATTTTGCTGCCTATGTTTTCTTCTACAATTTTTATGGTTTCAGGTCTAACATTTAAGTCTCTAATCCATTTTTAACTTAATCGTGTGTGTGGTGTAAGAAGGTGGCCTAGTTTCATTTTTCTGTACACATCTGTCCATTTCCCAACACTACTTATTGAATAATCTTCAGCCCATTATATGTGCTTGCTTCCTCTGTCAAATATTAATGGACTATAAAGGCATGGGTTTATTTCTGGGCTCTCTATTCTGTTCCATTGATCTATATGTCTGTTTTTATGCCAGTACCAAGCTGTTTTGATTACTATGGCTTAATAGTACAGTTTGATATTAGGTAGCGCGATTCCTCCAACTTTGTTCTTCTTTCTCAGGATCGCTGTTGCTATGTGGGGGATTTGTGGTTCCATATAAATTTTTGAAATACTTGTTCTAGTTCTGTGAAATACATCATTGGCATCTTGATAGGAGTTTCATTGAATCTATAGATTGCTTTGGTTAATGTGGACATTTTAATGCAAAAAATATTTTTTTTACTGATCTGACTAAAAATAGGTATAATTATGATTCATTCACGCCAGATGGCTATTGTTGTGTTGGATGTTGTCATTTTTTAATTTGACAATCTAAGGGAAAGAGGTCAGTCAGTGCACTTAAATAGATATTGCATGTTTTAAAAGTTCTTGCGGCACACTGGTGTGTCTCTTGCACCACACTGGTTGAATATTGCTGCCATATAGCATAATGCATATTTTGTTTATTATTATTTTTCTCTATATCACCAAATTTGAATGTGCGCTTTCCCCTCCCCACTTTTCCCTCTGCCGTATCCCTTGGGGATAGCACAGCGCCTTGTATGTTGTGAACAATGTTCGTTACTGAATGAACGAATGGAGTACGTGGGTTCGAAGGTCAGAAAGGCTTGCGGTGAGGCCTTGGCCCTATCATTTACTAGCTGCACGACATGGGGCAAGTTACTCTGCCTTTTTAAGGCTCGGTTTCCTCATCTGTAAAATGGGGGAAGTAGTAGTACCTTCTTTATAGAGACTGAGGATAATTAAGATCATGAACATAAACCCCTTAGCACAGTGCCTGGTAACAGTTCAGACTCCACACCTCCTGACTGCTGCATCAGCCCAAGGCCAGAGGACGAGACTGGGTATCAGGCCTTGTCAAGGTTATTGCCAGGACCACATTTCAGAGAGGAAGGAGCTGCGTGGATATTTACACCGCACAAACTCTTCTGGAAGACACTGTGGCAAACACCTAGGTAGTGAGATTCAAGGGCTGCCTAAGATTTCACAGTAAATTGCCAGCGATTACAGAAACATGCCAACCGGTGTCAGGGGTGATGAAGTGTGTCAAGTCTGCAGAAAAATGCTGCTGGGGCGAGAGCACCACCCGAATGATAAGAGATCACTTTGCGCCTTTTAAGAAACAATTTTCACAGCAAAGCTGTAGAAAAAAGAGGTCTCTTGCATCATGGGAACAAGGTAATAAGGCTATAAAAGTGGAACTCAAATAAACCACACAGAGAGCCCACATGGGCCCAATTTTCCAGGAAAAATAGCAATTGCCTCAGGGCTCAGATGAGGAAGTCACACTTGTGCCTCAGCATAGCAAACCGCTTTCAAAAATCATTAGACTGCAGAAAAGCCACGGGGTTTGCCAAATTAGCAGTGCCGGCTCTCACCTGCCCCTCTGTCATGCTCGTCTCTTTCAACTGATAAAAGGACGCAGACAATGATACCCAATGCTTGTGCCTGCTTCACCATCTTCAAAATACAGAACCCTTGAAGGACGAAAAGCACCACGCAGTCAGGAGAGCCCAGGCAGCTGCTCCTCGTGCGTGCGGCCCGGCTGCTTCCTCGCCCAAGGCCTTCTCGGCTTTTTCCTGCACTCAGACCTACTCTGAGTCTCAACTCCTTGACTCCCTTTAGCGCTGGGCCTTGTAGACACCCTCTCCTTGAAATTCTTTCTTCCTGTGGCCCCTCAGGACTCTCACCAAACTCCCCTATCCCCATCTCTGCAATGCCTCTCATTGCCAATTGGGGCTCCTCTTCCAACTCTGTACCCCTAAATGTTGGTGCCACAAGTCTCCAAATTACGGTGTCTGCCTACCTTTCTGGTCCTAAGGCCTGTTCTTCCTCTGTGTTGGAGCAGGACAGCTTTGTGGTTAGAAACAGATCCTGAGGTCAGACTAATGGAGCTAATCTTAGCTCTACAGCGGTATGATCTGGGGCAGTTAGCTAGTTGCTTTATGTTTATTTCTTCATCTGTGAAGTGGGAACAATCACAGTACCTCATGGGATCACTGTAGGGATTCAATGAGTTAATATACATATAAAGCTCTTAGAACCATGCCTGGCTGTTACCTAAGACCATTAAAACATGTGCCCATTACTTCAGCCACACCTGAAACATACCCTGTGCCCTTCCATCTCCATTTCCTCCACTCAGGCCTTTTACCTTTGCTGGGAATGTCCAGCCTCCATCTCGGCCAGCCCTTTAAAAGGCGTTGTTGACAAAAGCAACCACTCCCTAACACCTTTTTTGATTCCCCTGCTCCAGTCGCCCAAGGAGGGGGGCGGGGGGGGGGGGACTGTCAGAGAAGGTCCTTCCTCTTCACCTCCCGTGAGTAATCACCAGTTTTAAACTTGTATCCTTCCCACTCCCTGTTCATGAGCTTCTCAGAAACAAAGATATAGTGGTTTTTTTCTCCCCAAATCTTCATTCCCTGTAAGCTTATACACTGTAAAGATTCAGTAAACATTTGCTGGATTAAGTTAGAATGCAAAAGCCAACCAGAGACTGAAACAACAGATCAGCGGGAGAGAGGAAGCCTTTCCCTTCACCCCTGAGCCCACACAGATTTCAGTCTCAGCGGAGTACTGGGACCCAAGTCACGGGCGTCTGTTTGTCGGTTTCATTTTAGTCATTTCCTAATGGCCAAGCAAAGGCCAAGTCTTTTCAGCAAGTTTGCGGCCTGCTTCCACTGCTAGGAGTACAGTGCTTTCTGACAGGCTCTCGCCGGCTTAGGGAGACGTGTTTCTCTAAGAAACCCTATTTAATTATCCTTTTTTAGGGCATTTCTCACAAACATCCTTAAAAAAGGACCACTGTTTATTTTATTTTGTTACTGTTTTAGTCAAAGCATCAGAGATACGGGGATGCAGAATTCTTAGGAACAAGCAACAAGTCGTGTATCACTTGTAAACACACAGCCTTTCACTCACACCTGATTTCACGTGCCGTCACCTTGCTTCTGCATTCACGGAAAACACGACAAAGGCGTTCCTGGCATTTAAAGTAAAAATTTAATATATCCTCAAGACATTCTTCTTGAAAAAAGAACTTCTGACTCTTTATGTAATCTTGGGCCATTGCCATTAGCTAGATAAATGCCAACCTAATGAAATGACTCTGTAATACACAAAGATGGCTTAATGCAGCATTAGCTGAAAGAGCAAAAATTAGAAGCAATCAAAATGCCCCATTACCAGCTCATGGCTTACTGAAGACATTCCCTTGATAGAATATTATGCAGCCATCTTAAACGAGCATAATGAAAACTAGGGAGGACCAGGAAAAAAGGTTGAGGTCACGATCTTAAGAGTAAAGGGCATGCAAATGTGTAGGGATATGTGTCTGTGCCATCAAGGTTGCACCAGCTGAACAGATGAGGCCCAGGATTTAATGTCAGGTGTAAGGAACGGTAGGGGAACGCTAAAAGGAAATCTCGGTATACAGGGCTGGAGAGGACGGCAGTAGCCACAGGAAAATCAGAACCCTCGGCATGGGGCAGGGGCCCTATTTAGAAGAGCAGCATTGGACATGGGAAGGTTCCACCAAGTCACAGTCATTTTAGGCATGCCATCCCAAAGTAGGCAAGGGGAGTGGGAAAAGAGCCTCCTCTAGCTTTGCAGAATCTATCAATCCCTGGGTGAGTAGACAATTTTCAAAACCCCTAGGACACTCAATGTCAAGTCTTGTCCTTTCCATAGTGTGGCTATTGGGCCCCTGCCTGAAAGCTCAGCCCCTCCCAAGCCTCCGAGGTGAATTCTGACCCAAGACAGGAGAGATTTAAGGGGCTCTAGGCTAGAACCCAGTGATTTAGCTTGCTCGCTGCTAATCTGGTAGATAAAGAAAGTCAATTCCCAAGAGCACAAGCATCTTGGCCTACGCCACACACAGAGCTGCTGGCCGAGCTGACACTTGATCCTGAGTTTGCCTATCTCTGCATTTAAAGCTTTTCTGTAGAACAACCTGGTACAAAACTGACTGATGGACCACTTGACACAGTATAAGAACCCAACTGACACAGTGAAACAGTGGCTCCTGAATAGGTGAGCCCAACCAGAGCAGTGCAGGAAAATCCCAGGGACGCCAGGGCACCCACAGTTGCCCCAAAGGGAAAAGTCCCCTTCTTGCACCCCAGCCCACGTCAAACCCCTCCCTCTAACTCCTCAGCCCCTTGCACTTTGTTGGTGCAGCTGAAACTCTGCTGCCCTGTGTGTGCCAATGCTGGTCCCCAAAGGCACAGTCTGTGCCATCATCTGTGGGCCCACATGTCAACTCCATCTCTGGATAGGAGACAAACGCTTCTAGAGCTCCTCCCCACATCCCATGTGCCCCTTGATTCGTACCCCTACACCATGACAATCCCCACTCTGGACCCCATTCCCCCAGCCCATCAACAAAAGAGGCCAAACTCATTGCCCTGGCACTTAAGGTTCTGCCTTACATGGTCCGAACAACTTACCTAATCACGCCTCCAAAGGCACTCACCGTCTCCCCAGACTGGACAGGGGCTGCTTCCCTGTTCCTTACGTCACCTCCAGATGCCCTCCTACCCAACCCCAAATCCCGAAGAGCCAGTTCGAGCTTTCTCTCATCCTCCCGGTCCTCCTCCAAACACATTGGCATTGCTCACACTGTCTCCACTGAGTGACCCCTACCCCTTGGGGCCTGAGCAGCCAAGGAGCCAGACTGTCGTCCCATGTGGAACAAGCAGGTCACTCAGATGCTGTCATCCAAAGAACTACACACAGGAGGACCTCTTCACCCCCAAATTTGCTCTGAATATAACCTTAGCAATTCTATTATTTAAGTAGTTGTCAAACTCTCCCTTGCGCCCCTCCCCCTCGGGGAATTGCAAACATTAGGTAGTGATGCTGGAGCCAGGACAGCTGGTGAGGGCCCTGACTGATTTCAGAGCTCATCCCACCTGTCCTGGCTGCCCGCAGTGAGCACTTCCTGAGCTCCTACTACATGCTGACCAGAAGGTACAGGGCATTCAAGACACAAATCTAAACAAGCCAGTCTTTGCCCTACAAAAATTCAGACTCAAGCAGGAAAGAGTGAGATAATCCCCACTAATGCAGTGTGATAAATGCCACACTGAGAGAGAAGGCACAGAGAGCGTGATTTGATCTACCTGAGGAGCTGGGCAAGGGCTCAGAGAAAGCCAAAGTGGAGCTGGTCCCTGAAGGGTAATCAACAAAAACAATAAAAATAATGGCAGCCAGCATTTATTGGGTGCTTACTGTGTACTAAGCACTGTCTCAGATATTTCACTTGATTGATTGCAAATTCAATCACTCTTCATTACTGAGCCTCCACTGTATTTGTCAGGCACGGGGGACAGAGCAGTGAACAAAATAAACACTAGCCTCTGCCCTCATACTTATGTTCTATTGAGAGAAGACAGACAATAAACCAAATAGACAAGTAACCCGTAGAATATGTTAGATGGTAGTAAGTTCTAACAGAAAAAGAAAACAGGGAACATCTATGGGATAGCGAATTGGGAGGTACAACTTGAAATGAGGTGACATTTGAGAGAGGAGCTGGAGAAGGTGATGGTGAACAAGCCATGCAGGCACCTGGGAGAAGAGCATTTGAGGCAGAGGGGCTGTCAGTACAAACCGTGAAAAGGAAGCCTGCCTGCTGTGCTAGAAGAGCAGCAAGGATGCCGATGGCTGCAGTGGAGCGAGAGGGGCTGGCAGGATCACTGCATAACTCTAGGGGGCGCCACTCACACGCAGAACCTAGGCTACTGAACTATACATGGGCCTCAGGGTGGGTGATGAGGTCAGAAAAGTACCGGGAAGCCTTGTGGACCATGCTGAGGATTTGGCTTTTCCTCTGAGTAAGACAGGAAGCTACTGTCTAAAGGATTCTAAACCACAGGCACGACCTGATCTGACCCCTGCTTCACGGGCTCACTGGGCAGACAGCACACGGTCGTCAGGCAAGGTTGGAAGCAGGAGACTGCTTCGGAGGCTACTGCAATAATCACACTCAACTATATATTGTGTTATACTTACGATCCCCTGAGGCAGGTTCAGTGATCACGCTTTCATAAAGAGATTGAAGCTCAAGAGAGATCTAGTAACTTGCCAAGGTCGCTCGGCGAGGCAATGGCAGAAACACAAGGGTTGGAAGCGGGGGATGAGAACGTTCCAGGTGGAATGACAGCATCAGCCATAGAGCAGGGCCTGGCAGACTTGGGAAAGGGCCGGCTTGTGATCCAGGGAGCTAGAGCCTGGGGCAAGTGGCCAGGGCAGCCAGTGAAGGACTGCCGTGCCCTGCCCACTCTCACCCGAATGCCGAACAGCAGCATCCAAGACAGCACGGCTTCCTAGACCAGGACAACCACCTCCTAACCTGTCTCTCTGCCCCACACCTGTCCTCCCCACCTCAGTTCACAGGCAGCCAGAAGAACTCTGAAAAAAACCCTAAGTCAGATATTACTTTCTTGCTCTCAACACCCCCATGGCTTCCCATCATGTCAGACCCTCAACTGATGTTCAACGAATGGATGATTCCCTCATCCAGGCTTAACCTGTCTCCAAACAGGGGGAAAGAAACCACTTTGCCCTTTTCTCCTTAGTAAAGACGGGTGCAGGGTGCCTGCCAGCCAGCTGTGGCCACTTAGGCCAAGGCCAGGCTATAGTATTAGCCAGTCAAAACACACAAGGAGGACAGCCATTCAGAACACCGAAGGGACAACTTATGGATTAAACTTTTTAAAAATAAAATTGCTTCCTCCAGGGCAAACTGGATGCAGTTTAGCACATTGTAGTCAAGTAAAAGGTGGTCTACAATACGCCTGGGCTGTAATCACTGCAAAGGGCACGCTCCAAACAGGGGCCTTGGCCCTCTGAGTCCCCAAAGCTCCTGACAACATCTTCAGTGATGACGATACATAAGAGCTGCTAAAAGCCCATAGTGCCACAGGCACCAGGCCTGCAACCAAAGGCTTTCCTCACCAAGTCCGAATTTAAGGGATGAGCCCAAGGACCATACACTGTTCTGGATGCTGACTACAGTGGACCCCGAGCTGATCTCAGAAACGGGGAGAGCTCTAAAACTAAGGCCGAAACAACAATTTACAAATTTCAACCAACAAATATTTGGAGCAAAGGGATATATTTCAAAAGGGATATATTTCCCAAAGGATGACTACCCCTCTCAGGGTTTAAATCCAGGCCCTTGAGGACCACACTCATTCTAAAGACCCTTGTGATATGTAAAGGGAGCTATGTAAACATGCACACAAACACGTGCATGTATGTAGATATACTTTTTAAGGAATGGTAATGGCACCAAAAGAATGAGAATAGTGACAAGCTTCCTCACCACCCACCCCAGAAAATTTAGTAACAAAGAGCCTTCCTAGTGAGCCCTGGTAGGAGTGTTAAGTGATCGCTGATGAATGACTTGTTCTCTGGTTAAATGCCACAGTTCAAGGGTGGGTGGGTAAGGGGTGGGGAGTTGTGGAAGCCAAGTGAGTCCTTCAGGAGGCAGACAACTTGAAGTTTTCCACATTGAATCAAAACGAGGTACAGCAAGCTTCCAAAGCTTTGTTCTCTGAACAGGAAGGTGGGAGGAGAGGGGCCAGAAACTCACAGTCGTTACCAGGAACACCCACAGGAGTAAAGGCGCTGAGTCCCCATGGGGTGAGGGCCCCATTTGTCCCTGTTTTCAGAAAGAGGAGACACAAAGAATAGGATGGATGGCCAAGCCCTAGATCTGACAGAGAAGTATAATATAAAGGAAGACTCAGTGAAAATGCTCAGGGAAACCACTTATATTCACCCAACTCTAAACTTTTCTGGGTTGTCAAAAGCCCAGCAGACAGAGATGCAGAAAGAACCTGTGAGAGCTGGTCAGCAAGAGTTTCAGAAAGGGTAAGAACACAGAAAAATACTGTAAATACATGCCAGATTTGGAGCCACCAGGAAAAGCACTGGGCGCAGTTGCGTAATGAGGAGGCAGGGAAGGAGTTCATCAAAACTAGTTTCCTGAAGGTAACAGCCCAACATCCTAGTGGAGGGATACCGACATATTGGTAATCATTAGAAGTTGAAAGGAAGGGAGAAAACACTAGCTTATCTTCAGAAAAAGCTGCAGTACGCACACTACAGGCCCTCTCTGCAAACTGGCTCATCATTCTTCAGTGAAGATGGGCCAGCTCCTAAGGCAGTCCAGAGAGAGGCAGGTGGAGTGACCAAGACAGCCAGGCCCCGAGCTCATGCCCTCAGCTTCTGCTCTCTCCTGCAGGTCCTGCCTGCGTCTAGGCTGACTGAATGGGGAAGCAGTTCAGCCTCACCAAGAGGTTTCCTTGGAGTCATTCCTCCCCAACAGAAAGAACTGGGGATCTACAAAGAGCCAGGACTGGGAACCATGCCAACCAACTCTGCCCCTCCTGCTCCACTACAAACGGGTCCCTATAACTACCTCTGGGACCACTGTTATAATCTGTGATTGTGAGCATGGGAGCAGAGGTCAGGTCTACCTTGCTCATCACAGTGCCCATCCAGCATCTAGAACAGTAGCTGCCACATTGCAGGACCTCAACAGAGGTTTGCAGGCTGCATGACTTCAAATACCAAGTAATCATTTCCAAGAGCCATGCCTGAGCCTGCCCTTTGGGTGTGGGTCAAGTGCAGGGGGGATGGCCCAGTGCCTTCCCCAAGGTTCTCAGGCAGCTTAGTGCCCCCTGTCCCTTCCCTGCAGTCCTGGCCCCACTCTTCACTGCATCCCAGGAGCACTGCTCAGGGTACTCGCCTGAGCAATGACAAGGAGCAAGGAGAAACTGCTACAAGGAAAAGAACAACGATCAGCTCTCTTCAGTCCACAAAAATGTTGGAGGGAAGAAGATGCAAAAAAATCTATAAAGTTGTGAACAGATAAAGGAGATGTAAAATGAGAACACCGGAAATGAAAGGAGCTTGAGGGAACACCGGACAGGGTCGTCCAATCCCAGGATAACAGAGTCAGGGGACCTGAGGAACACAGGAGTGCAGGATAAAGGGGAAAGAAAAGTCACACAGTGGGTGGGACACCTTCCAAATTCATGACCTTAAGTGACGGTAGCAAAAGCTAGTCAAATTTTAGGAGGAGAGTTAATTAGGACATCTTTCCTTATACATCATAAACCCATAGTATTCTTCTGGAAA
Source organism: Micronycteris hirsuta (assembly GCA_004026765.1). Classification (NCBI taxonomy): domain Eukaryota; kingdom Metazoa; phylum Chordata; class Mammalia; order Chiroptera; family Phyllostomidae; genus Micronycteris; species Micronycteris hirsuta. The sequence continues at coordinate 141,747 of PVJI01000422.1, forward strand.
ACATCCTCTTTATAACAAGTTCTTTAATGCCACAGTCACGAAATAATCAGGATAGGTCTCTGTTAATGTGAGGGTTTATTGCCCAGCCCAGGTTGCCAAAAATAAAGAGCCTTGATTTGGCTGGAGAGTGTTAATTTGTGGGACTAATTTTCAACTGGACTTTTATGATTATAAAAGTAATACATGTTCACTTTCGAAAAATAGGAAACCACAGAGAAGGACATGAGAATAAAAATAACCTCTCATTGCACAAGACGAGAACCACTATTAACATTTTGGTGCATTTGCATTTCCCTCCTTCTAAGCATGAGAGTTTAACAGAGTCAGTGCATACTGTGAATGTAATTTCGATTCCTGCTTTCCCAGTGAAGTCCATTTTGAAACGCTCCAATGAGTTCTAAGAAAGAAATACACTCATAGTGCAAAAGCAAATTAAATAACAAAATGAATAAAAGAAACCCTTCATAAAGTTAAAAAATCCTAATTATTCCACTGAACCCCCACTTTCTCAGCAAAAGAAAAAAAAATCCTATTGCTAGAAAAGAAATAGCCCATAAGATAGAAACACTAAAGCTCATCTTTGTATCCTCTTACCTATTATCATATTTTCAACAAATAGTTATTGCTTTGAATAAATCACATATTTTTGCCAAAATCAACAGAATTTTATAATTGCATCTGATTATTTGAAAGCAAGAACGCAAGTTTTAGTGGACTTGGGTAGGTTTCATCTTCTAATCTGCAAGTGAACCAAACCATTTATTTTATTATCTTTTAAAAAATTTTTAATCATTTTTTATTGTTATTCTATTATACCTGTCCCAATTTTTCCACCTTTGCCCTAACTCCACCCATCCCGCCCCCCATTCCCACAGTCAGTTCCTACACTGTTGTCCATGTCCATGGTCATCATACATGTTCTTTGTCTAGTCCTTTCCCCTTCTTTCCACCATTACCCTCCACCCCCTTCCCTCTGGTCACTTTCAGTATGTTCCATGTTTTCATGTCTGTGGTTCTATTTTATTCATTGGTTTATTGTGTTCACTAGATTCCTCTTATAGGTGAGATCATATGGTATTTGTCTTTTACCAACTGGCTTATTTCACTTAGCATAATACTTTCCAGTTCCATCCATGTTGTTGCAAAGGGTAGGAGTTCCTTCTTTCTTTCTGCTGCATAGTATTCCATTGTGTAAATGTGCCACAGTTTTTTGATCCATTCATTTACCGATGGGCATGCAGGCTCTTTCTAGTACTTGGCTATTGTAAATAGTGCTGCTATGAACATAGGGGTGCATAAGTTCTTTTGAACTGGTGATTCAGGATTCTTAGGGTATAATCCCAGCAGCGGATCTGCCAGGTATAAAGGCAGTTCCATTTCTAGTTTTCTGAGGAAGTCCCATACTGTTCTCCACAGTGGCTGCACCAGTCTGCATTCCCACCAACAGTGCACTAGGGTTCCCTTTTCTCCGCATCCTCTTCAACACTTGATGTTTGTTGATTTGTTAACAATGGCCATTCTGACCGGTGTGAGGTGATATCTCATTGTGGTTTTAATTTGCATCTCTCTGATGGCTAGTGATGTTGAGCATCTTTTCATATGTCTGTGGGCCCTCTGTATGTCCTCCTTGGAGAGGTGTCTATTCAGGTCCTTTGCCCATTTTTAATTGGATTGTTTATCTTCCTGATGTTGAGTCATATGAGTTCTTTATACATTTTGGAGATCAAACTCTTGTCCAACATATCACTGGCAAGTATGTTCTCCCATATGGTCAGTTCCCTTTTCATTTTGATGATAGTTTCTTTAGCTGTGTGGAAGATTTTTAGTTTGATGTAATCCCATTTGCTTATTTTTTCCTTTATTTCCCTTGCCCTAGGAGATATATTGGCAAAAACATTGCTACATGGGATATCTGAAATTTTCCTGCCTATGTTTTCCTCTAGGACTCTCATGGTGTCATGTTCTAGCCACAGTGATCAGACGAGAAAAAGAAATAAAAGGCATCCAAATTGGAAAGAAGGAAGTAAAACTGTCATTATTCACAGACAACATGATAGCATACACAGAAAATCCTATAGTCTACACCAAAAAAACTACTCAACCTAATAAGTGAATTTGGCAAAATAGCAGGATACAAAGTCAATGTTCAGAAATTGATGGCATTTTTATATACCAATAAACAATGAAATATCAGAAAGAGAAAGTAGGAAGAAAATACCATTTACTATAGCAACAAGAAAAATAAATTACCTGGGAATAAGTTTAACCAAGGAGGTAAAAGACCTGTACTTGGAAAACTATAGAACACTGAAGAAAGAAATTAAGGAAGATACAAATAAAGGGAACATATACCATGTTTATGGATTGGAAGAATTAACATCATTAAAATGTCCATACTACCCAAAGCAATCTATAAATTCAACATAATTCCTATTAAAATACCAGCAGCACATTTCACAGATCTGGAACAAATATTTCAAAAATTTATATGGTACTAAAAAAGACCCCAAATAGCCTCAGCAATCTTGAGAAAGAAGAACAAAATAGGAGGGATCACAATACCCAATATCAAACTATACTACAAGGCCACTATAATCAAAACAGTCTGGTACTGGCATAAGAACAGACACATAGATCAATGGAACAGAATAGAGAACCCAGAAATAAACCCAAGTCTCTATGGTCAATTAATATTTGTCAAAGGGGGCATGATCATACAATGGAGTAAAAATAGCCTCTTCAATAAATGGTATTGGGAGAACTGGACTAGTACATGCAAAAAAAATGAAACTAGACCACCAACTTACACCATACACCACAATAAACTCAAGATAGATAAAAGACTTAAATATAAGTCATGACCAAGCTGTTTAAAAATGATTAGTTCATATTCATGGACCATGACATCCAAATGAAAGTCCTATCTCCAGTTCTCTTGTACTCTGTCACCTAAACAGTGGCATAAACAAATGGTCTTGCCAAGAACATAGTATGTGTCATACACTACCCAGTCAGGAGTTTTCCTGGGGTCTGCCCCCTTCTTGGTGGGATACCTGGTTTTACATCTAGGCCCAAGGCCTTGGACAGTGGACTGCAAAAAACCTTTCTCCTTAGCAGAGAAGACTGTCCAGGATCAAGATCTTCTTAGCACAGTACATTCTCCCCTATCTCTCATAATATTTCACACTTCATTCAACAAGTATGTCCATGCCAGGCACTGGGCCAGGTGCTGGTGACACAAAGGTGAATAACACAGACGCTATGTCCATTTCCATGGGGTTGCAGTTTGCACAACCCTTCCCTGTTCATTATCCTTACACTAAGCCTGGGAGACAGGAAAGGCCGTCACCCTTATTCCCGTATTCTAGATGATAAAGTAAATGTTTATTGGGGTATTTTGCCCCAGATTATGAAGTGGAAGGGCTTGAATCATACCTAGGTCTTCCGATTCCTGTACAGCTCACACAGATGAATTTCCTCTTATTTAAAACTAAAGCCTTCTGAATTATTTGTATTACCTCTGGCACGTGGGTTCTACCTGTCTAAGCAATGAGCTGCCCTGACCTCTAGATGGCTGCACTGGCCCTGATTTCTGTGTGCCTGCCTAGATTCTGACCCTGGACTCCTATCTTCCCAGCTATCCAGGCAGCAGCTTCAAACTTCGTTTACTCCCTCCATTGGTACCATGATGTAGTAGACTGCTAACTTCCCACAATGTCCTATCTCCTCAGCATTGTTTAAAAGCAGAGATTTTGCTGGACTCATGACCTCCCAGCCTCGTTTGCAGGTAAATGTAGTCATATGACTAAGTTCTGGTCACTGGGATAAAGAATGTGCTATTTCCAGGTCTAGCCCTTAAAATAAGTGCATGCATGCCCCCTGATCTTTCCTCTGGGAGATGGTAAAAACCAAAGCTTCCACTTTCAACCACCAAGTGGAAGCCACATATTGAAGATAGAAGGCCTAAACCACTATCTATTCTAAAGGCCCTGAGAGCTGCAATGATGTGAGCCAAGGCTAATTTCTCTATGGAAACGATTGATAATAGGACCTTGTATTCCTAACCAAGAACTCTATGGTCAACTTTTTAAATAAATTATGTAAACTCCCTGTTCTATCATTTATTAAAGCCTTGGGATTTTTGAAGCTAGCATGGCTGTTGACCCAATAATATACCACAAAGGATCTATGTATAGTCTGAACCATATAAAGTAGGTACAAAGCAATTAAACTCAACACAACCAATCACGTGACCTTTTATTCCAAAACAGTGAGAGTATAGCACAAAATACTTCACTTTAATGATGCCTGATGATTTCTAAATACAGTAACTCATATATTTGAGAACATCGCCAATCAAGAAAGCAAAGCAGAACTTGGGAAAAGGCAAGTTAAAGTCAGAAAAAATAGGGTTTAAGTCTGGGCTCTGCCACTGAGTAGCTTTGGGATCCTGAACAATAGCTTAAACTCTTTATCTTTATTTCATCTCTTCTTATAGGGTTGTGGTAAAGACTAAACAAGACAGTGCAGTGAAAGCTGCTCTGTAAATCACACACAGAGGTAAATGGTGCCATCAGTATCATGGCATTTGGAAAGGCTTTTGTGGGGAGATTTTGACAAGCATCAACATGAAAACTGAAGCCATTTTTTGAAAACTGACCCAGAGCAATTTCTTTTTCTCTCTTCTTTTTCTCTCTTTAAAATCCCCCACACGCATTAGCTGCTAAGAGTTAGTCAATCTGCTGCATTCATCACTGGCATCCATTTGTTGGTGGGCCACAGAGCAACCGACGAGAGCTGCTAGATGTCAGTCGTCATTGCAAATAAGGGAGTGCTGCAGTGAGCTTGAGACCGCTGTGTGGCGACATGTCTATGGCGACATAACCAAAATGCTCTCCAAAGACCCACTGCACTGTCAGAAACCTCAAAACCAGAGACAGGAAGCATTTCAGGGTGCCAGGAAAAGGGAGGAAGAAGATTGCTGCTGTTAAGAGCACAGGCCCCGGAGAGAGGCTGTCCCAGATTTGAATCACAGCTTTCCCACTTCCCACCCGAGGCACCTTCAGGTCTCGGTCTGCCTAACTAGAAAGTGAGACTGATGGTGTCCCTGCCCCCCCATGACTATGGTGAAGATTAAATGGGAAAAGGCACGTAAGCACTTACCACAGCACTTAGCAGGTTATAAATACTCAAAGGTTATGTGCTGTTATTAATAATGTTAATAATGATCATAATAATAATAGCTACATTATGCAATACTAACAAAAACTAAGATTTGGCAAATCTTTCGTCCTTCACGTCAAGACTCTGCTGCAGGCTTTGCAACCTGGTACTACTTGAACTGCATACCGGCTCACCTATTAATCCCTGAAGCAGCAATTCAAGGTTTTTCTGGACTTCAGCTTTATGCCCCAGGATAGTAAAACATCCAAGAATAACCAATTGGCCAGTTGGCTAGATCCTGACACTTACTTTTCAGGTTCACAACAGAGCATCATTATCCTGAAAAGTATGTGCACAGAAGAATAGATTACCTTGGATGTCTGTGTCTAACTTTTCCACCCACGCTCAGGCTGTGGCTCCCCATGTCTAAAGCCGAAACATAATCACCCTTAAAATGCGGCCCATAGCAGCAAAGTGAAGCCTGTCAGCACCCACACGGTGGACAGCGCCACATTCCTAACAGCGCCCTTGAGGTGGCAAACTTCTTCCGAGCCCTTCAGGCTGTCCCTGTAGAGCCAGAACACCTTCTTATGGAAACCAGGAAGGGGGCCCTTGCCAGTGTGGCTCCGTTGGTTGGAGCACCATCGGGTGCACCAAAAGGTTGGGGGTTCAATTTCCAGTCAAGGCACATACTTAGGTTGCAGGTTCGATCCTGTATGGGAGGCAACCAATCAATGTTTCTCTCTTACTCCCTTTCTCTCTAAAATCAATAATTATATATTTTTAGAAAACCAGGAAGCTGCTCCCTACAACCATGGAGCAACTTTACAGCTTTCAAACCCTTTCCGCATCTCACTCCAGCATTAGATCCGCACTGAAAGGTGTGACAAGAATTGTTATACCTGTTCCACAGATAAGGAATCAGCCAGTCTGAGGCACTGAGTGATCTGGCCTAGGCTGTCTGTTGCTTAGGTAGTGGAAGCAGGCTAGAATGCAGGTTATCTGGTTCCCAATCCAGTGCTCATTCCAGAAAATGTGGGTATTTGTTTTTAAACATTCGACTTTCAAAGTGGTGCTTTGCTTCTGGAGAATTCATTAACCAAGGTATTGCAGACACGGTATAGTGCAGATTCACATACTTGAAAGCCACTCACACAGGCAGATGTTCCACACTCTAAAAATCTAGAGGGTGACTGAAAACAGCGAGGCTGATGAACATAACTGACAATTAATTTGCGGTCCTGGCTCCCTCCCACCCTCTGTCTGGATTCGAGCTAGCAGCCTCCTCTCAGATCTCTGCTGCAGTCCGTCCCTCTTTGCTCCAATCCAACAGGACCACTTACACTGGACCAACGCTCTCAGGGGAATTATTTCATGTCACTGACATAATAACCATAATAAAAATAAATTCAGAGGTTCTCCAATGCCTACCAGTCTCCACCTAACTAAGTAAACTTTGTCTTGTCACTTAACCTCACTGAGTTTCTTTACCTACAAAATGAAGGAGTGGGTTAAACATTGTCTTGCCCGCTTCCAGGGCTTGCTCTGGAACCACCCCCAGCCAAGCCCAAATCCTGCATCTGAGGACATCAGGAGACAGCAGAGTCCACTGGTCAAGAGCCTTCAGGGCCTGGTTTCTATGCCTGAATCCACCACTTACCAGCCATGTGACCTTAGGCAGGTCACCAGATCACTCTGTGCCTCAATTTCCTCACCTCTAAAATGAGGCTAATAATAAAATCTACTTCATAGGGTTTTGAAGGAACTAGATGAAATTCTCTCTTAGCAATTATTATCATCTGAAATGGCATGCTTCCGGTTTTGGCCTCGAATGAGTGTTCAGATGTAAGTTCCCATCATTACCTGTGAACACTCCGTTTTGGTAAGTCCATGTCCCTGAACACAAACTGGCCATTTCTACTTCCATGCTTTTAACTGTGCTGTGTTGCCACTTACCCATGTCCTGGAAATAGCTGTGCTGTCCTTGTGTGTAAATCTAAATCCTACTCATCCTTAAAGGTCAGGATTAGATGTGATCACCTCCATGAAGCCTCCTCTCTACTAGAAAAGCTCTTTCTGGTCTCTAAATTTCTGTAGCACTTAGAGATAGTCTAGACCACTTCACTGGCATGGCCTTGGATAATCTCCTACCAGTATATAAAACTGCAGACTCCTTGGCCACAATAACTATTTCTGCGTATCCTCTGGGCCTAGCATGGTGCCTCATACATGGTCCTTCAGACAACTGTTGACTGAATAAATAAATGTGTCATACTGTGTCCAAACAAATACACAGTAAGTTTTCTTTAAGTTGATATGGCTCAGTTACTAATTTGCTGCACTTTGAAGCCAAGTAAAGATAACACAAAGATGAACATCAGCAGGGCAGGCACAACCACTGCCAGTTAATTACTGATCATCAATAAAAGATACTGATACATGGTCGAACTAAAGAATAAGATGACAAAAGGAAATGGTGACTTAAACTCCAAAGTCCCTTACAAGACTGAGTTCATGAGTCTGTACTATCAGAAAGGGAAAAAGTTGAGGTTTTTCCCAAGCAGAATTCACTCACTCAACAACTACTCATCGAGTGACTACTCTGCACAGGTAGTGACTACACCTGCTCATATTTCAGCATCAAAGGAGGAAGCCTAGGTACAATGCCACTTTCTAGCTCCAAAGTGAAATCCACGAGGCAAGAACTTTTTTGCACCAACTCCTTGCTATGCCTTCAAGCAAAGACAGGAGAGAAAAAAAAAAAAAAATGGAATGTGCCGTTCTCAACAGACCAAACAGAGGCAGTGCTAAAAATGTCCTGTTACCCCCCAGTGAAGCTTCCCTCACTCTAGAATCTGCTGGGAAGTTCACAACATAGCATCCTGCACCCTAAGTCACTTAAACTCTACGTCGCTAACACCCTAAATTCCAGCTGAGCTCAGCCACTATCGTTATTTAAACATCAAACCTCTCAAACAGCACATGTGGCATGTGATGCCAGAAACAAAACTCAGAGGTAGGAAGTGAGGGAGGGCGGCAGTTAAAGGATCGGGGAGTTTTCACTGCAGAACCGGTGGCTCTTTTCTCCTTTGGAGCAGAAACCTCTTGTATCATCTAAGGCCTTTAAAAAAATTTTTTTTTTCTTCCAGCAGGATACTGAAAATAGCTTTGCAGTTAACATTTAAAACTGTTTTGATCCCACACTCTTTCAGCTCTGCTCTCTTCTGCAAACTCATTCCATTCCTTAAGGGCACTTATAAGTATATTTCATAAGCAACAAACCATAGTCCCCATTTTTATCCTTAAGAGTTAAAGAGAAAAATGATTTACATAATCATATGAAAGATAAGTTGGCCAAGAACACAGGAATCTTATCTGGACCAAAAGTTCTAGGACAAAATTTCTTTCAACTCATCAAGAAAGATAGCAGATCAAAACCAAGGTTCACGTGAAATGCGTAACTACTGAGCACCATGCATGGGAACTTCTTGAGTTCCTTGTTTTTGCATGCTGTCTGCTTCCTCAGAAAGCAATCTGAGGTGGCCATTTGAAGGTGGGCTTACACAATGAAATATATACGTTTTCCTATCACAGTGAGGAAACAAGAACCCGAGAAATCAAAGATCAGCAGAGGCAACTTACTCAGTTAGTCAGTCAGCGGCTCCACCAAGTCTGCAGCCTGGGCCTCTCCCCACTCCCAGGGCAGGGTCTCCCCCCACTCCGCAGGCCAATGTCTGATTTATGACACATGAAACAAAATTGTAAGGGCGTGAAGGTAAAACTCCCTTTTAGAAAACTTTCTGACAGACTGGAAGAAGAGTAGATGTGGCAAAGGTAAATGGGTCCCATTAATGCTAAAAGTAAATGACCTATAGTGCCATCTAGATGAGGGGTCTAGCTGCAGAAGCCTTACTTAATTCCGGTAACGCTTCAGTGCTAAACAGCACGGTCTCAGCTACAGTCAGCACTGAATGGCTTTCGTGAGCTTGCCTGGGAACAAAACCACGTTTTAGCTCATTTTTTTTTCTATAGGAAAATCTATCCTAGATTTCCATCTACTGTCTTACATACGACATACCTTATGTCTTACATACCTTACAAACCTGTTTTTAAGGTGGCCGTGCATGTGAAACGAAACTCTGAGGTCTGAAGCTCTACACTAAACATAATTAAAACAATAACGGTTGGTGATACAGCAAAGAGTACTTTTATGAGAAAGTCCTGCAAATCCTTAATTTGTTCATATGCAATATGTTCTGGTAAAAGTCTTCTGAGTACAGTGAACTGCTATTTATACCATATATAACCAAGGGCAATTGCTCCGATTCTGTATGCGAGTATTTACAGGGCCTTTCTAGCACTGGGCTAAAGGTTACAGGGAGGAGAAAACATCTGTACACAATGAACTCGTAATCCAGTCACACTGGCCTTTACTTTCCTCAAAAACAATCGAGCCACTTCTAGCCTCAGGGCCGTTGCACTTGTTGGTCTCGCTTCCCGGGATATTTCCCCTAGATCTTCCTGCAGCTAGCTCAAATGTTACCTCTTCAGAGAGGCCTCCCTGGAAGACCCAGTTAAAGCAACCTCCTTCCTACCCTTCATCGCCACTACTGTTTTACTCTATTTGACTGCTTTCCTAGCATCTCTCACTATCAGGAGTTAACACGTTTAACTGTTTATTGTCTGCCTCCTCCTACTGGGACTCTGCTTTGTTCACTGCTGTGCAGCCAGTGCTCTGCACATGGTAGGCATCCAATAAACTTCACCGAATGAGTAAATGAGTAGAGTTGGAGAGTGGGAAGTGAGGACAAGATAATTATTCATGAAACAATTTTAAAAATGAGAGAATTGGCCATCTGATTAGATGCAATATGATAATTTGCTAAATATGAAGTACCAATGCTTCTGAATGAATGGCTGGCAATTAAAAGGAGAGAGAGAGAGAGAACACACAAAAGGGACAAATGCCATCAGAAGAGGCTTCTAAAGAAGTGAGAGACTCGAGGCAGGCTAAGGCAAGGAAGAGAGCCTCTCAGGTCAAGAGCGCGATGCGAACAAGGGCATACGGAGGAGAGAGAGTATGGCATGGGGTGGGCCGGGCAGGGCAGGAACGAGCAGAATCGAACCTCCGGCTCGCCGCTCCTTCTGGGAATGGGGATGGGGTAGGGCCCAGGGCTGGTGAGAGAAACAGGGTCAGACTGGAGAGCCCGGAGGATGGGACACAGGGTGGTCGGCCACACGCTGCCACATCCTGCGGGAAGAACGGAAGGAAGTAGAGGGGAGAGCAGAAAACTGCTTAGACGACCTGCGTAGTCTGAGTAGGAGGAGCAAAAAGAGCTTCTTCCCTCTGTGTGGACACGAGAAACATGTCAGTGAGCAACATGTCAAGGCATTTTTCCCCTTAAAAAGAGACAGTTTTCGGAGTATCTACCTCACAACAGATTCCGTGGCAGATCCAGGCCAGCTTCCCAGACACCCTATCCTCACAGCACTCGGGGAGAACGACAGAGGTCCAAAATGGTAGCCGGGAGGGCAGAGCATGTCTTTCCGTGCCTTCTAAATCCGAGATTACTTACGTTCAGTATGGCCTGTATTTGTTATCTTTTTATTCTTTGGGGAAAAAAAGTGGTATCTAATGTCCCTGTGCAGTATATATTTGAACATTACATAACACATTTTTATGTAACAGGTTCTTGACATAAAACAACGTTTCCCTTACCACCTAAATGCATTTGGGAGAAAACTAGCATTAAATATATATATTATATATTTTTTATATATTTTATATGTATATATAATATTTATACACACATACAGCCCAGGACTGTAAATGTCTGTCTTTAGCTGGGAAGAGGAGGAAGGAGGTGAGAGACTTTGAAAAGGTCTCCTCCCCAGTAAGGAGCTCTGCAGATGGCTATGATGGGGGTGGGGAGGGGAGGTAATCAGTTCTGTTCAGAGGTTCATCTCACACAAGAAGCTGCCCGGGGAGGGGGAGCCACACGGTGTCCAATGCTGCAGAATGCCAGGAATGAGCAAGAGAGACAGAGATGCAGAACAGGATGTGAGAATAATGCTCGCAAGCCCTGGTAACTGCTACTAGGGTAACATCCAAACACGCATCCCTTGCATCCCACTGCCAAGGGCTTCGGTCCTGCTTACAAGGAGGTATATACCACATTTGTCAACAATAAGATTTGTCACCAATCGCTGCGGGCCTAGTGGGCTCCTGGCGTGGGGCTGGGTGCTTCCCATACAGGACCTAATACAACGCTTCCTCCTAAGAGACATCTGCTACAGCCGCTAGAGAGGGTGCTCGAGGCCCACGCACAAACCCTGCCCCACGCCACACCAGCTAAGTGACCCAGAGCAGTTTATAAAACCACCCACTGCGGATAAGTGAGGATAATCATCACACCTACCTCATAGGGCTGTTGTGAGGGTTAAACAAGTTAATAAACATAAGATGACTAACATAGACAGTGTTTTTCTTATTTTGCAGATGAGGTAAATCAGACTCAAAGAAACTAACTGCTTTGCCTAGGTCACACATTTCAAACTAGAGGTTGGCAGCTAGAGGCAGTTAGCTCTATAAGATTTCTCTTGACTTTTAAAAACATGTAAATGTTTTACTCAGTATATGTACAAAATCCAATGGGTAGAGTATTAACCAGAATATTGAATTAGGCAGACCATCCAAACCCTTCTTTAACCAGGCTGGATAAACAAGAATTTATACTACTTAAAAGAACAGCATGTACTAACATAAAAATCATTTGCCATCAAATGTCAGCACTCAACATTCTCCCGAAACAAAGATGACTAAAGCTTATCTGATTCCATCTCCCCAGATGTTAAGTTCCCAACACAAACCGTCCTTCCATGCAGACCTATATACTCGTGACCACGTCCACTCATGTCCCTGTCGCATTCCTCAGCCCACGCCCCCCCTCTCCACGGGCAGAGCCCCTTCCCTCTACCTGCTCAGTTCCTCGGTGACTAGCCCACCCCTCTCCCTCCTCCAGACATTTAATTGGATTGGACGAGCAGATCCTAAAGCTCCCTGTGCCTGTCATTTTGAGAAACCAAGAGGGGCTCCCCCAAAGTGCTTGCCCTGAACAAGCTGGTGAGATATTCCCAGAGAATGCATCCATGCCTAAGAGAATTTGGTAGATCAAGGGCTGGGGCACACTGCTGCCAGGCGTGAGGGGTAAGAAAAACACAATGAGGAAACAGCTCCTTGGAGGACCAAGCATTTGAGCTGGGTCTTAAAGCAGTGTAGGATTTGGTCATGAGAAGGTTGGGGCATGGGGTGGGCCAAGGGCTGGTCCAGGGAATGGACATTCCTTCAGTTTGCCTGGATAGATCTGTGTACACAGCAAAGCCTGGTCGACAGCCGAGCTGGATATGGGGAGGCAAGAAAGAGCAGCAATGCAGACCGCTAACACTCATGGAGTGCTTACTATGCCATGAATAGCTTCATGTATTTTTAATGTTTTAACTCATATAATACACACTGCAACTCTTTGGCATAAGGACAACAGGGATCCCAGTTTTGTAGATGAGGACATCAAGACAGAGAACAAAGCAACTTGACCACAAGTCATAAACCTAGTAAGAAAGAGGATACGAAATCTGGCTCCAAAGTCTGCGCTCTTGACCACCCGACCAAACTGCCCCTCAGGACAGCTTGGCAGCGAAAGCGTACAGGCACCAGGGCAGTAGGAGGATGGCGGCGCTTGCCGCAGTTTGCAATCTGTAACTCCGAGGCCACAGATACTGGCTACAGGCTGCTGTTAGTGTGTGCAGTGAGCCTGCTTGCAGCTGAAGCAGGAGAGACTGATCAGATCAGGACTAAAAGTGAGATTCTAGGCAAGGAGGATAATGTGAAGAGTGGAGGCCAGGACAGACACCTACCTCTAGGGTATGCGGGAAGAGAACCAAAAAAAGCATCATGACCCAAAGGTAGAGGAAGCAAGGGATTTTAAGGAGGGAAAGAAAGGCAGGGTAAAAGCTGCAAAGTAGTCAAGAACAGTTCATTTGAACTAAGAACAGGCCCCTAGAATTCAGGGTTTAAAGTTTTTAGAGATCTTTGAGAAGAACTATAGAGAAGGGTGGTAGAGAAAGAAGCCAGAGGCCAGGAGCTAAGGATGGAGCAGATGAGAGAGTAGATACGGTGAATGTTCACAGCCTGTGAGAGGTTGCCAGGCAGGAGGAGAGCAAGGGGCATATAGATCCAGGGGACCAAGGGTAGACATATAAAAGCAGGCCTGTAACAGATCTGTTTCTCCCCCTTCCATCCTTCCTCTCCTAAATTAAGGCAGAGGTTTTACTAGGGTTGGTGTTCAGGCTGAAGTAAAAAAAACAGCATGAAGGATATTCCAGTGAGAGGACTCTGGCAGCAGTGGGAGGGAGTGGCAGCTGAGGGAGGGCTTCCTAGTGCCAGGCATTTTACATGCATCATCTCCCTTGCTCCCTTGATCCTCATACAGATTCCATGAGGCAGGCACTGTCATTACACCACAGAAAAGGAGCCTGCAGCCAGAGGAGCCAAGCATTTTCCAAGGCCACACAGTAGAAACCCAAGTTCTAAGTCCTGCTACTGAACTCCAGGCATCCACCCAAAGTGAGGGTCCAAGAAGAGGGAACAGAGGAAGGATCCACTTGCTTTTCCTGAACTAGGAAGAGACATGGGGGAAAGAGACAGAACATTATGGGCAGAAAGGAAGAGATACTGAGGGAGCTTAAGTCAGAGAGAGCAGGTCAGAGAGAGAGAGAGAGAGAGAGAGAGAGAAAGAGGGAGAGGGAGAGAGAGGGGGAGAGCGAGCTCACGCACACAAGTCCGGGTATTGTAATGAAATGGCAATGTGGAGAGAAAGAACTATAGAGAAGGGCAACATGCCTGTGTTTCTGGGCTCCTAACTAAACCTTAAGGTTTGCAAAGGATTTTTTTTTTTTTTACTTCCCTGCAAGTGTTTACCATGACACCAAGATGACTGCCTGTAATTGTATCATTGGAAGGGGCAATGTTTCTTTAATACTGACTTTCTTCCATCACAGTGAAAGTTAATGATGGAAATCACAAATGAAAGTAAGCTCAGAGAAGGAAGGCAACCCTTACATATTCTTACAGAGCACTGTGACCATAGCCAAGTCTTTCTACAATGCTTGTCCATCATTTAGTATATAAATTGGGTAGGGGTTGTTGGTGTAGAGGGATAAATCTGAAAGCATAGCCACTTCCTCATCCTCCCTGTGGTAGGCAAACCTCTTTTGCAAATAGCGGAAAAACTCCTAAGAAGTCATCATTTTATAAATCATTTGAAATGGAGTCTTTAAAACACCATCTGTTGATCCGTTTAAGCTTCTATGAAAATAGGATTTCAGCTCAGATATTCTGGAGGTTCCAGCAGGTAAAATATCAACCTGAATTCAAATGTATTAAATATTTAGAGAAACACAGAACTTTATAGCAGAAGGAACCTTTGAGATCACCTAGTTCAACTACCTTACTTTCCATCTGAGGTAAATAGAACACAGAAAGGTTCAGCAACTTGTCCCAAGCGGCATAGCCGTGAAACCCCAAGTCTGGGCTGCAACCAGGATGTTTTAACTCTCAGGCTAGTGCCCTTCCACCACAATTGTCCTTTCCTCTTGCCCTCATTTAAAATGTTATGGGTTGGAATAATGTGCATATGTAACGATGGATTTAACTTATTGTCATTATTCACTGGCTACATTTACAATCAAAACCAAAATGCCTCTATAGATCCAGCTTCAGGTGATACAATTTCAAATCATGCCCAGGAAACTTTAAAGCCTTCTAAATATGTTTGTTCAACAAACTGCTTTAGAGACTTATCAATAAAGTGAACTCAGTAACAGAGCATGGATTGAAACATTCAATTTTGTGTTTAAAAAAATACTTTTGGAATTTCATTGACATGGAAATCAAATTTAACAGCAGTGATTTTTTTTTTCTTGCAAGCATAGAGAGCATGAGATTATTCAAAACTGCTCAGGAGCAGCAATGATTATTTTAAGCTCATGATTCAACCAGTACGTTAATTAAGAACGCCACCAACCCAAATTGACAGATCCTGATATCAATGGGACCAGAAGAATTAAAATAATAGTTGTCATATAAAAATAGATTAAAGAGGGGAACAGCAGCAAATGTCAGAAGGGCAAATGACAAGCAAGTGTTGGGGCAAATGAGATGCATTTTATCGGCAGTTTTTATGGATTTTTTTTTTTAAAGAAGACCCTGGAAATACAAGTACAGTCAAGAAATGCTTCGTAAATATCAAATCTTTTTCCTGGAAGTTGGGTGATAAAACTTGGCTAATAATTCCTTGTTTGGGAGTAACTAAGCAGAGAGAAGAAACCGCAAGCGCCAAAATGCCAAAACAACGCTATATACCCGGGAAGAAGCCTAGCCGGTGAGGGAGGGGAAAGGGGACAAGGAATGTGGTGCGCGGGGTGTCAGCCTGGTCCCCCCGCGGAACAGGATAAACTTGACAACAGATGCCAAAAGCCGGTGTAGCCCTTCCTTCCCCTGCGCCTGCCCTCTGGCACCTGCGTGCGCCCCGCAGCTGGCTCTCGCGCCCCTCGGCGTGGTTGACTCGTGCCCCACAAGGTCGGCATTAATTTCTATTATACTTCTTTCTCCGAGCAAACGAAAGCTCTTTTGGCTGTCAACGCCCGGCAATCGGGAGCGGGAACCTTTTTTCTTCTCTGACATCTGTCAAACCTGGTGCTAGAGCCAGCCTCTCTGCGCCCTCCGCGGCGCTCCAGAGCTCCAGGACCCGCGGCGGGCCCACACCTGGACGCCGGGCAACATCCCGCGCTGTGAGGCACCTGCTCGCATACCCACGGGAGTTACCCCCGGGGCTATCCAGAATACAGACGGCGCAGGCCGAACGAAAGTTCGCAGGCTGGGGTCGGCCCCATCTCGGGTCCGGATTACCCGGGTGCAGAGCCAAACCCCAAAATAAAGCCGAAGGGGTGGGCAGGCTCGGACTCCCTAAGCACGACGGAGACGCCCTCCCCGCCCCCACCCAGCCCTGCAGACTCCCAAAAGGGAAGTGAAGGAGAAGAGGAGGAAGGGCAGAAGCGGCATCGCTCGCCCAACGCCCTTGGCGGTGCAGCCATCAAGGATAGTCCCCTCCGGGGTCCCCTGCAGCTCCCCATGATACATC
Organism: Micronycteris hirsuta; assembly: GCA_004026765.1. Taxonomy (NCBI): domain Eukaryota; kingdom Metazoa; phylum Chordata; class Mammalia; order Chiroptera; family Phyllostomidae; genus Micronycteris; species Micronycteris hirsuta. Next base: position 158,108 of record PVJI01000422.1, read on the forward strand.
CTAGGACTCGCCCTCAGCCGGTCATTGCTCCCAAAAGGCGGAGCTGTCCCTTTAAGAGGCAGCTGGCTGCTCCCTACCCTCGTCAGGTAGCGATGCCCGCGGAGGAGAGATAGGTACTTTCCTGGTCCCTTTAGGGGCGCCTGCGGCACCTCTGCCCTCCCTACCCCGCAGCGCCAGACCCCGTGAGGGAGGATGGGGACCGACGGGCGCGGCGCCTTTAAGGGGCGCAGCCTCCCCACGGCCCGGGTGGGGGCAGGGAGCGGGCACTGGCCCTTTAAGGCCGGCAGCGGGCACGTCGGGCAGGGTTCCCTGGCGGCCGGGCTGCGACCCGGGCGGCGGCGGGGTCGCCATGCCTGCCAGGGTGCTAACAGCCCCCGACGGGGTGCTCGGAGCCGTGCCGCTGACCGCCGCCAGCCCGACACTCACCGTGGCTCTCCGAGAGCGCCCGCGCCCGCGCCCCCACTCCGATCCCGCGGCGGCGGCGGCGGTGAGTCCGGCGCGGGTAAACAGGCACCTCCGTCCCTGACCTACTTTCTGCCTTCCCTAAATGTCGCACCACTAACCTACTTTCCGACCAATCCGCTCCCCGCCGGCCCAGGCCCGGCCCCCCGCCCACCAATCTCTTTGCCCAACCCCCTTTTCCTGCCCACCAATGGAGGAGCCGCGGAGCCCGGATACCTGCCTCTTCCCGCTAGCCAATCCGAGAGCCCGAAGGGAGCTGAACTTGGTCGTAGCTCCCGGCCAATCCGCGCGCTGCTCGGCGCCCTGCTGGCCAGTTGTGTGGCTGCTGGAGAGACCGCTAGCCAATGGCGAGGCGACGAGGGCCGTTTACCTGCTACTTTCCCGCCACCAATCGCTTGGTACACAGAGGCGCACGCCCCGAGCGGAGGACCAATCTGAGCGCTTTCCCTGGATTTCCTCGCTCCTGCCCTCTCTCTTCCCCCTCAGGTCTCCCGCTCTCGGCGGCCACTGCGGGTGCAGACTCTGTGCTTCTTGCCATCGCCTGGGATGTCCCTCTTCCCTGGATCCATGGCTTGCGTCGGGCTCACCATTCTCACCTCTCTTCCTTTCCCTTCTTCATTCGGGGAATCCTGATTGAAAGCAGCATTTCCTCATCCTCCTCCCCTCAACTCCATCTAGGAAATCAATTTTAGGAACACGAGGACCTAAAACACCCTGGTTTGCCAAAGTCCAAACGACAGAACGAATACTTATTATTTCTAGAAGGCTTGTTCATGCAAGTGTTCTTTTTGTTACTCTGACCTCCAAGCGCCCCGTTGGAGCTGTCATTCTCGTTCAAAAAGAAAACTGAAACCTGGAGCGATTCCATTGCATTTTCTCCCAGTAGCTGGGTTTTGACCACCTACTGTGTGGCAGACACCATCCCAGCAGCCCTGGTCTCGACCGCAAACAGCTGTCCCCGGAATGAGACAGAAGGAAACAAATAGTTACAGAAAATAAACATTTTATAATTGTATCTGCATCTCAAGCATTTAGCAGAGGGCCTTTGGCACAAAGAACTTCCAACCCTTCCAGATGTTAACCACCATGAGTACCAGGACAGTCTGTTTTTTCTTGTTGTACTCACCCGCAGCCCTTTAGCACCTAACAGGGTTGGGGGGGGCGGGGTCTGGCATAAATATTTGTTGACTGGATAGTGAACAAATAGAACTAAATCACTGCACTCATTTCTGCGACCCAGACTAGCCTTCTGACTCCAGAATTCTATCCTTATTCCTTGAACAGACACTGAATTTTAATCATTGTAAAACTGTTGCCCATTTCCAGCTCATGGCCATACACAGAGTTGTTGCCCAGTAGTGCTTGTAACCTGAGTGTTGACTGTTTTCAAGGTCAACCAACTTCATTGGTAGCTTATTACTTTTCCTAAGTTTACATGCGAGTAGAATCATACTGCTGTTTACTTTTTCTCTGCTCTGATTGGTCTGTGTAAATGGGATTTTAGCAATGCATTTTTTGAGATATTGTAGACAAGATGAAGAAATACGAGCCTGGATTCTAGCATAATTAATTGGGCAAATAATGTTAAGTAACTATAACCAAAAGATGCTGATTAATGAATCCATGTTGACCAGAAGAAAGGGTGGAGAGAATCAGCATTTGTGCAGCATCTACTCTGTGCTAAATGCATTCCCTGCATCTTCTCCCTTAATCCTCACAACCCATTTTATAGGTGAGGAAACTAAAACCAAGTTTAGCCAGCTGGCCCAAGGTCACACCGTAGGTGGCAGAACCATAATTCAAACCAGGTTTATTTGACTTTAGAACCTTCATACCACACCAGTTACCTTCAGGATGACATAGGCTCTCTCCAGGGCCCAGATGTCAGGACTTGTATTGGTTTTCTGAAGGAAACCCCAGAGAATTTGCATGACATTTCCAAATAACACAAAGCCAGGAGGGGAAGAGACACCATCACACAACACAAGCCAAATGCAATGTCGTAGCAATGAACTGACTCTAACAAGGATACATGTGGGGGGTCCCACACTGGGAAACCCTCTGCTGAAAGGTAGGCTGGGGGCAGAGGTGTCTTAATGTAAGAGCAAGACTAAAATAGATCATAGGTGACAGACAAGTTAATCTGAGTCCTCAGTGAAGTGTGGCTGCCAAAATGAACGAAGGCTGTCTTAGCCTGTGTTGGTACAAGAGCAATATGATGCCAGATGGGCGTTACAGTGCTGTCCAGTGCTGGTCATTATGCATGTGGAATGTTGTCTCCAACTAGGGTTTGGCAAGCAAAAACTTTCCGCATGTATAGGGAGAGGATGTAAAGAGACTGGGAACTATGTGTGTCATACGAGGAAAGATGAAAGGAAGCAGAAGCTTCTGCCCCAGGGGGTACAAGGTAACTGTCTTAATATATTTGAGGAACTGTCAAAAATTAGAGAAGCTAGACTTATTCTTTAAGATCCTAAAGGGGTTAAAGGGGACCTGTGGGTAGAAACTCTAGAATGAATAAATATAAAGAATTTTCTAACAACTACAGCCTCCTCTGCCTTAGTAAGTTAAGTTTCTTGTCACAGAAAGTGTCCAAGTGAGAACTGGACGACCATGTGGCAGGAGTGGGGCTGCAATAGGCGTCCGTTTGAGCCTTTGCCCCCCTGAGGTGATGTGGTTCTATCCTCATACCTTGGTTTCCCTCTTTTCCTATCCTCATAATAATCCTGTGACCTCAGTGGTCACATTGCTATTTCTGCTCGCGTGCACCTACCTGTTCTTCCACATAGAAGTGATACTTTCTCTTGTATTTCTCTCCGTTAGAAATCCCCAAAACCTCTATCTTCCATTGTTACCTAATACCCCTTTATGTCTACTTTCCAGAATATTAAGTTTTTAACTCTCCAGGCACTGTTAAAGGTCATAATATTGTCCTCCATATAAAATTCACTGGGTATGAATAGAATTACATGGATCAAGTGATGGGAAAAGGAGACATGTGTTGAGCACCCACTGTGTGTCAGCTTTAAGTATATTCTCTAACATGATCTTCACCTTCACCCCAGCAAATGCTGCGCTTGCTCCCCACACTTGCTAGCTGCAGTGACTTTTATTAACTAATTTAACCTCTTTGTACCTCAGTTTACTCATATGTAATATGAGAATATTCTCGAATCTATTTCACAGGATTGTTGTGAGAATTAAATGAGATAATAGAAAGCCCTTAGCACAGTGCCTGGCACACAGTAAAAGTTCAACATATGTTAGATTAATAATGATAGAAAATGTCATTGTTATATTACTGTACCATTTTAGAGATAAAGTTAGTGAGTAAAGTTAGTGACTAGTGTAATCCAAAGTAGCTCCCCAAGCTCTGACTCAATCGTTAGGTCCATTATTAGAATTAACTGAGCAGTTTTCTAAATTACAGATTCCTAAATCCCATTCTGGAAGATTCTGATTCATTATCGATGGGAGCTGAGATGCAGTCACATTTGGGAACTTCTGGTCTAATAGATAAGCACAGGCTCTGAAAGTCCAACAGACAGACCTGAGGGCAGTGGAGAAGCCAATGACCTGCAGGGCCAGCGAGTCCTGCAGTGGTACTCTCTTTGGAAGGAAGTCGGGAAGTCCTGAGATTGATGTGTTCAAGTCCTTTTGGAAAACCCAGATGAAATGTTGTTATAAGTAAAAACGACAGTATATATTGCAGGTTTACAATGTGTCAAGAGCTGTTCTAAGAGCTTTATGGGCATTGCCTCATTCCATTCTCACAAACCCCTGTAAGGCAGGTATTCTGATTGTTCCTACTTTACAGATGGGAAAGCGGAAACACAGAAAGGTCCTGAGGTCTCAGGCTACTTAGGTCATCTGACCCCAGAGCTCACGCTCTTGCCTACTTCAGTAAATTGCCTCATCCTTTGGAAAATTCCTCTGGAAAACAAAGAAACATAATAATTTAGAGACATACAGGGTGTGGCAAAAGTAGGTTTACAGTTGTGAGAGTATGCAAAACACATTCTTGTATTATTATTTATTAATTATTGTATTATTTTTCACATGAACAACTTTCACCCCACCTTTGTATATTCAGGAGTCATCAATTCAAAGGTGGTGAGAGTGTTACTTTCTAAATTCTCCAGTTGATTAGGGTTTTATGTCGGGGGAAAAGGAAAATACCCAGGATTGTGTTTCAGAAATAGGGGTGTTGCCTCACCTTTAGGGGATGCAAGAAACAAGAGCCTCTTCAACTAATTTAAATGCACAGGGAGAGATTTATTGAGAGGAGGTGAGGGTATCTCATGGAACCCTAGAGTAAGAAGCCGGGCAATCCTCAGAAAGGACTGCGAGAATGGAGGTGCTCTGAGGGGTGAGCAGTTCTCATCCCCACCTCTCTCTGGGGTCATGCGGCCTCTGGACTCATCTTTTCTCTGTCTGTCTGTCTGCTTTCCGATTCTCTTTTTCTGTAGCTCTTGGCCCTTCAACCCATTTGTACATAGGCCTTCATGAATGTTCTCAACTGCCAAGAGGAAGAGGGAAAGGGAAAGGGAGGAAGAAGGGAGGGAAGGGGAAAGGAGGGGAGGGGAGGGGAGGGGAGGTTCAGACAGGCAATTCTCTAAGTGGAGGGCATGGGCTGAGCAAGGTTTCCCAAAGGTACTTACTGAAATGAAAGAAGAATCAGATCAGAAGAAAACACAGAGTAATAAGAGCAAAAGAAGGAGAAGCAAGAAGTGAAAAGTGAGATTTGGAAAACTTTGGAAGAAAGTCTCAACAGATAGGTTTGGAGCAAGATAAAGGAAACTTACACTTAAGAAAAAGTTTTGGTAAGCACAACCAAGATTCTACTGTAAGGAAGCTGTTTTACTAAAGCTGCTTTTAGAGTCAGAAGATCTACCTGAAGCTACAAGGAACTCGGGGACAGAAATGAGTGAAGATGATGTGGTGCCAGAGAGTACAGGTCACTTTTCAAAGGCATTTGTTGTTTAAGGGGAAATTAGGAAATGAATCACAACTATCTCTTAGCAGTGAACCCAGTTGACAGTAGTTTATGTTTATATGTGTACGCGAAGTTTGATTTTTTAAAAATCAAGGTTGACGTATCTGTGCATATGAAAATGGGAATTTAAAAAAATCAGGCATTGATGGGTTAACCAATGTTTATAACTCTTTCAGCTACTTTTAAAAAGATCTTCCTTGGCTCTTTTTTTTTTTTTTTTGAATGGGATGGTCATAGCAGCTCAGAATGGGATAGTAATAGCTCACTTGGACTATGTCCTAGAGCATGTAATTAAGCTTTCGACCAGATCTTGTTTGCAGACACGGCCAAGATTCCAGAGATCTTGGTGCTCAAATGTCAAAGGGGCTTTTCCATTTGGCTGAGGGGTGTTTGCTAGAGGGAGCTAAAGCACCAGTGACCACATCATTTCTCAACAGAAGAAGCTCTGAAGAACAAAACAACACTGTCTACAAAACTGGCATGGTCTGCCCTGTTCAATTAGAATGAGCAGCACTAAAATTTACTCTTTGGATACTATTTTTTTTTTTAGGGGAAGAATTCATTCTAGTTGGGAAAGAAAGGAGGTGTTAAGTCAAGCCATTTTAGAAGTGCATTAACTAAAAAAATTACAACACGCTCTTGAAAAAGAAAAGAGAGGATAGGTAAATGGGTAGGGTGGGGTGGGGGTGGGGGGTAGGATTTGACCTAACACATTATCAAAGCAACTAGTGGTAATTCAAATAGTCTGGTATTGGTTTAGAAACAGAGCAACAGATGAGGGAAAAGGCATAGCATCCAGAAACAGACCCAAAGAACATTAACATCAAGTATAACATAAAGATGAATTTTAAATTCTTGGGGAAAAGACAGATTTTTCAATAAATGCTATTAAAACAACTAGTTAGCCATTTGGAAACATATAAAGCTTGCTCTCTACCCAAATCCTTATACTAAAAGATAACCCACTATTATTTATGATTTAAATGTAAAGAGTGAAATCTGTAAAAACACTAGAGAAAATAAAAATATGGGTAAAATTTTCATAAACTTGAAGGCTTTTTGAGCATAACACAAAATTTGGAGACCATAAAAATAAGTGAATCACACACATACACAAACCAAAGAAAAGAAAGGGCTAACCCTCAAACAGGCCCACACTGAATGCACCGTACTCATCGTAGTTAAAGGGTCAGAAACTGGTTAGTGAGATGTAAGTGATGCTTCTAGGGGCGTTATTTCAACCTGTCATTTGTAATAGAAGAATTACTCATTGCAAAGCGTCACTTCTTGTGAAATTGTTTTATTTTGTTGGCCCTCTGTTTCTTTTCTTTCTCTTTTTTAATTAAAAAAAAAAAAGTGAATGCTCCCCAAGCACTATCCCAGGCAACAAAGCCTGCTCTGTAGCAACTCTGGGTCCTTTACTCACATAAAAGCTACCGATGCACAACCTACCTAAGGGAGACTCTCATCTTGCACATGGATATGTGTGTATAAGAACGATTCCTACTCAAGTCTTTCCTTTCTCTTTGCAATTTAAAAACAAAGACAAGAACATCTGTTGCTTCTATTCAGATTACAAAATTGATATGTTTGTAACAAAAAATTTGGAAAACACAAACATGAAGAAGAAAATAAAAATAATCTATAATCTTATTAAACAGCTAGAACCCCTATAAAATATTTATGCATTTTATTTGTCAAGATTTCTTTATAATTAGATTATATTGTGGCCTAATTTTTATCACACTGGAATTTTGTTTGACATCTTGCTCTTTAAAATTAATTTATTTTGGTCCTGGCTGGTGTAGCTCAGTGGGTTGAGCACGGGCCTGTGAACCAAAGGGTTGTCAGTTTGATTCCCAGTCAGGGCACATGCCTGGGTTGCAGGGCAGATCTCCAGTTGAGGACATGTGAGGGGCAACCACACATTGATGTTTCTCTCCCTCTCTTTCTCTTTTCCTTCTCCTCTCTCTAAAAAATAAATAAATAAAATCTTTTAAAAATTAAATTAATTTATTTTATTTTTTTAAAGATTTTATTTATTTATTTTTAGAGAGAAGAGAAGGGAGGGAGAAAGAGCAATGTATGGTTGCCTCTCACATGGCCCTCACTGGGGACCTGGCCTGCAACCCAGGCATGTGCCCCGACTGGGAATCGAACCGGGACCTTCTGATTCCCAGCCCACGCTCAATCCACTGAGCTACACCAGCCGGGCTAAATTAATTTATTTTGAACATTCTGTCACACCATTAAACCTTTTTCTATAACATGATGTTTAAATGATACAGCATATTCCACTGTATGAAGGAACCGTACACCATTATGCAAAACCCTGATTGTTTTTAATTTTTCTTTATTATGAACAGTTTTGAGTAGAGCATAGGCTTATGGGATGGGCCCACATGGTTTTCCTACCCTACATTATTACCACACTAGGTTTCAAAGAATCCATTGATATAGACAAGGAATAAAACTTACATATTTTCTAAGGTTTTTGTGTTTTCTCCTCCTGTTACCTCTTCTCTATCATAAATCTTATGTTAAAGACACATGAAAATTTACATGCTGTCCAGCTAAAAACAAAACTTAAAATGGTTATAGGTTGATGACTGTCTTTGGAAATCTTATTACTCCAATTCTGTGTTTCAAAGAACACTTCAGCTATCAAAAGGATTGATTGACAATAAAACTAACTGTAAATAAAGATATCCAAAGCTTGAGTACAAAGAGTCATTTAGTTTCGGTTGTATTGTCATTATTTTTGCCCCCTACGGCATCTTTTCCTTTATTTATCTACTGCTAAACCGTTTCTTTGTGCATTTGTACTTCTGCCAGAGAGAGGCAAGGAAATATGATCGAACAACGTTGCTTTTTAGCCATTAGGAGATTGGATAGGTGACAAAGTTGAAAGTCATCAGTAAAACAAGGTTGTTCAGTGCCCCAACTGCTTGTAAATTTCCCTCTCTCAGTGCCTTTGTCCACATTAATCTGGCTCACACCTGCTTCTCTGCTTAAAGGTCACTTCCTCAGGGAAGCCTTCCCTGACCTCCCAGCCATAAAAAGCACCCTGCACTTCCTCTGTAAAAGCACTATCACCCTTGTAATTTCTTGTCCTCCCATAAACGGTGCCTGCATGGCTCACTCATGTCTCCCAGACCTATTGAACTAGTAGCACATTAACAAAAACAGATATTGTTTGAATCATGAATAAAAAACAATGAAGAGGTGAGAGTGAGCTGTACTTCTTCCACAGATACACACAAAACAATTCCTTTCATAGAAAAATGTAGGAATCACCCTCTTTAATTAACCCCCCATCAGAGAAAACTCCCCAGACAACCCTTTCTAAAATGGCAGCTCCCCACTTCACCCCACCCCTGTCAATCTCTACTCCTTCACCCTTCTTGAATTTTCTTTATAACACTTACTGCTACCTGACATTTCCTTCCGTATTCATTCATTTATGGCACGTTCCCTGCAACAAGGTCTGTGAGGGCAAGAGTATTTTCACTGCTACATCTCCCAGACTTCCCACAGTCTCCAGCACATGCTAGGCATGTAAACATCAGTTGAATGGATGGACGAGATTCCGCGGCGCAGCACAATTGGGCAATTTTGAGTGGTATTATCAGACTTCAGCAACATTCACTACAGAATCATATAAGGCCAAAAGAATAAACAAATTTTTCTTCACTTTTTTCTTTAATTAGTTCCATTTTTCTTGTCATTTGTTAGCCATTTTTAGGGTTGCCGCTATCAACATTTTTTTATTTTATCACCTAAGAGTTGAGAGGATGTTCCAATAAAGTATTTCATGGGTATGAAAAGGAGCAAATAACAAACGTTTCTGCAAGTTACGGTGGGAACGTTGGATTTTTTGTGTTTGTTTGGTTATGCTTTTCGGTCAGAGAGTCCAACAATAAGGGGCAAGAAGTTGAATCATCACTTGAGAAAATAAGTTGTATCTTATTTTCAACTGGATAAGATATTATGCCAACCTTTAAAATATTAAACAGGAGGTTAGGCCATAAATACATAGAAAAAGTCAAAGAAAATGTTATACATAATGCTACATGAAAAATAAGGCCCCCATAGTAGACAGTGACTAGAATTTTGTAATTAAGATATATATATATATGTAAACAAAGTTGTGTTTAGGGAGAAATGCCAATCATTTTATTGAAGAGGTTACAGGATAAACTTTCTGCAAAGCTGTTTACCATAGTACAGATGATTTTACGAGGGAACCAGCAGAGCCAAGTGCTCCAGAGCACTTCCTTTGCTCACTGGCGTTCCTTCATGTTATCCTGGCTTCTTCTCCTTGAAGTCACACATTACCCACCTTTGAATTGGACAGCCCTAAAGATAACTTGCCCTGCTGGGGCTAGGGCCCCTGGAAAATTCTAGCATAATCTGCTTTTAGGCTTTGGAGTCCCTTTTTGGCTCAATAAATTAATTGAGAAAGACCGAGAGTTGCACTGTGAAGCATTAGTTTTAAGATGAAATGCAAAACACCTGAGTGTATTAGTGGTGCTTAGCATTATTTTTATTTTCAGGTATTTTCCAGTGTGAAGCCTTGCTTCTAGGGAAGACACCCTGCTGCACAGGAGCATTTGAAGCTAAGAAACGTCCACACTGTAACACCACAATTCCACACCCTACACCAAGTCAGTGACTTAACCAACGGTCCAGTCTGGGCTCCAACGAGGAAGGTGTCCTTTTTTCTCATGGTCTCCGTGACTTCACGCTTCCTAGGGACAGCAGGATTTAAAAAATGAAGGGGACGACCTGTCCTGATGTAATAATCCCCACCTCATTCACTCCTGCCATCTCTGCCCCTATCACAGGTGTCTTGTTGGCCTCTGGGAAGGCTGGCCCTGTCTCCTGGCTCACTACAACATTTAGGAATTAACCTTTCCAAGTAGGCACAGCTAAAATACTTGGCAACCTCCCTATTAAAATTACATTTCCTCCTCCACTCCCGCCTATTCCCTAGGAGTTAAGGGTATAACTGATAAACAACATCATTATACCAGGGAAAAAGAATACATTAAGACTCCCAGTCTATTTAATACTTCACACCGGGTTTTAAGCATCCAGCTGCCTTCATCTGCAAGGCATCGGATATTTTCATATTCCACAAATGGGGCTATTGAGCAACGATAAATGAATGAAGTACAATGCAACTATTTTTAGTATGGTAATTGTGATTAAAAGGCAGTGGAATGATAACCTTGCCCAAGCGTGCCTGAGACCTCCTTTTCATATTCTCAAAACAATGCTTCCTATGTCTGGCGGCGGCGACTTGGTGCTTGTTTTCCTTCTGGCGAAGAAAGGTAACACGGCGTTCTTCTAAAACCAAGTGAACGGTGCATCTGAAATTGTGGTTTTGGCAGACACAATCCTCCCTTCTTTCTCCAGTTTTCATTTGCTCACTCTAGGGGATAACATTTCTTTTCTATAGATGGTGGGAAACTACCATGAACTAAACCAGTTTCTGGATTCTTCTTATCCTTCTACATACCCGTTTTTCTGAATGACATCCTAAAGTCGAACGGCTTTTCCTTAGTCCTCAGTCTGCTTGACTTAATACTAATTCTATTATCTATCTGTACATTTGTTTTAGTTTATGATAGCTTGTTATTGTTTTTTAAGGAGAGACAGGAAGCATATCTAATAATAAAAATGACTAACATTTTTATAGTGCTTATCATGTGCCAAGTATTATTCTAAGCACTATATATATGCACTCAACCCGGCACAATCAACACAGCACATGCAGGTTAGTCTCTATTTTATCCTCATTTTATAGATGAGGAAATTGATGCTTACAGAAGTTAAATAACGTGTCCATGGTTTCTAGCAAGTAAATAAATGGTAGAACCTGAAATCAAAACAGGGTATCTGGCTGCAGAGTTTCTGCTCTCAATCCATGTTCTGTCCTGGCAGAAGCAACCCTAGGATTTCAGCATGATCCACATTGAGGCTGGGGCAGGCAAACTGGCAAGCAGCTAACCAGGGTTCCAACCCAGGCTTCAGATCTCTTTGGCCCCAATAGCTGTGTTCTTTCCATCCCAGAAATAACTCTGCCTCAGGACTTTTTATTTCGACTGTCCATTTAAGTGTACCATGGCTTAACTAGATATGCATGGGCTAGGGTAAAAATCCAGTCATTGAAAAGAATTTTTTTCCCCATTAAAGAACGTTTTCAAACTTCCAAAGGATCACCTTATAAACAATTGTTTGCAATTCACTACACCTGAAAGTTATGGGTTAATCAAGATTACAAAATAGGATCCTATCATAAAATGTTAGGTCTTTTGAAAGGCAAACATTCCATTTTTGTTTCTTATTCTGCAAAAGGTCTATCAGATTTGTTGAACTAGAAAAACACATTTTCTCTAAAACAAAACAAAGAATAGTGAAACAAAAACCATAAATAGTGCTTTCATTTTTTTTTTATTTATTACTAACCATGCTTCTAAACTGTGCTTATCCTCTGCAAAGCAAGCAGCGAGAGGCCATTAACTGCAATGCAGAAAGGTTTTTTTCTCTCTCTCTCTCTTAAGCTTCCCTCTCCAAGTTTCTGTTTGCAGGAAAGTCCTTGGTGTACACTTGAACACACTGGGGAGAATGCACTACATGAGCTTGCCTGGAGAATGAGTCTAAAAAGATAAAAGCTCCCCGAAAAACAAGCAGTCAAACCTGATTATCATAGAACCCTGTAGAATAACGTATCACTCATATTTTTTTTGTACACATGAAGACCCAACGGGCCTCGTCTATGTTTTTATTTTTGTTTCAGCACATTTTAAGCTGAAGTATGACTTCCATGTGCAGCAGTACAGAGGCTTTTGCTGTGCTCTGAAATTTGTTATCATCCGTTTCCTGTGCATTACTGTTTTTAAGATCAATTCAGCCAATGAAAGGGTCCCGCTTGCTCTATCCTGCCTGGGGCCATCAAACCTGATTTACTGAACAGTGTTCTTCCTCTCCTAAGGTGCTGCCCATTTAAAACTATCCATCCTTTACAACTGCTAGGAACATTAAAATGGAAACATTGTAAGTGCTAGTTAAAAGGATATGTTTGGGAATCCATGGGTAAAGGAACCACCCTTGCAATGAAACCTTAAAATGAGCTGTATGTGTATTTGACATTTACTTCACAGAATGTAGACCAATCTGTAAGATTCAGATTTGTATTAATACCATTTCGAATCTGGTGCCTATATATTACTAATGTTAATGAAAACATTTACTTTTTGTTGTTCAACAAAAAAATTGCTCTTCTCTCTCTCCCTCCTTTTGTTGGCACACTTCTCAGAAAAAATTGTCCATATTTGTGGCCTCCTGTTATTTACTTCAAGATCTTTCCTTATCCTTCTACATGCCCATTTTTCTGAATAATGTCCTAAAGTCAAATGGCTTTTTCCTTAGTTCACAGTCTCCTTGACTTAACAACAAAAATGAGCAGAGTTTAATGTTGGGAAAATAATTGTCAAAGTTAATTTGACATATATTAAGTGCTATGCAAAATAGTATTTTGCTGTGTAGTAACTGGACTTAAATAAATATTAAACGAATATTGTAAAAAGCTTTCATTGACAATGTTACTTTTTTACCCAGCCCAATCCATTTTGATTTCTCAGTTGTTCTGATTTATTTGATCAAATATTGAACTTTATTTTATTTAATGTTGTCTATGTGTCGATCACCATGCTAAGCCTTTTAGACATTATTTTATTTAGTCCTTACATATATGCTAAGGTTATTGTCCTTATTTTACCAGCAAGGCTCAGAATGATTAATTTATTCAAGATTACACGGTTAATGGAGCAAAGATCTGAACCCATCTTTGTCAGAAAAGAAAGTACTTGCTCCCAACTCTTAATACCTACACACAATATCAATTACGATAGTTGTTCCGGGCATCACATACATTTTAATACTCATTAAGCATATCCATGTAGCCAATTAGTTGCTGTGGCAGTCAATAAGTGTTTAAGTGTTATGTGAGACCAAGATCAATAAGATACAGTCCCACCTCTCAGTGCATTCATGGTCTAGTGAGGAATATATGTCAATAAACAAATTCATAGGCCAATAAGATAGTTATCATAATTGACAGCTGTATTAAGTGCTGAAGTGCCGTGAGAGTGGTGAACAGCCAAGATCTGCCTGAGGAAGTGAAGCAAGTTGTCAGAAAATGGTTTTTGATTTAAATAGAGACTTGAAGGCCATGGAGAAGTTTGCAGGCAGAGAAGAGTTGGACTGAGATCAGAGGCAGCTAGCTAGGCGCCAGCATCTGGAAGCTGATGGATGTCACTCTCGTTCAGATTCCTCTGACCCTCCCAAACCTCTGGAGTTTGTGCGCTTTACTGGAACACCTGCTAGCTTGTCCTCGTTCAGGAGGACAATGTACCTTAGGGATAAGAGGTAACAGTGCCTTCTGACTTAATACCCTACCAGTGCTCTATTCCCCTTCTTTCCTAATACTCTTCCAGTGGTTCTCAAAGTGTAGTTCCCGGACCAGCAGCAGCAGCTCCTGGGAATTTGTTAGCAATGCAAATTCCTGGACCCCTCTCCAGATTTGCCAAATTGAAAACTCTGGGAGAGGGGCCCAGCAATCTGTTTTTAAAAGCCAGAGTCTGATAACTACTACTACACACTTAGTCTCTTTCCATCTACTTTACACCAATAGAGCTAATTTCCCTAACAAACTTTGATGTGTAATGAATCTGTTTTGTTCACCCTGGCAACGCCCAGCACTTTGGCCAGCATTAAACACATAGTAGGTGTTCAATACACGTTTGTGGAAAGAATGAGTGGGTAATTAAAAAATTAATCCCACCAGTGCCTAGAAACTTCAAGTGCCAACACCCCTAGAAAAGCTAATGTAATTCCATGAAACCTGAAGTGTCTGGTAAGAGTGGGAGCGGGGAGAATGTGAGAGGTCTGGGGAGGAAAAGGGAATTAACATTTGTGGAGCACTAACTACCTGCAAGGTACTTTTTAGAGTCTTTCTAATATCTTCACAGCCACCCCAGGAGGCAGCTGTTACCATCCTCATCTGAGAGGTTAAAACACGGAGGCTCAGAGAGGAAGTGTTAAGAACACCAGCAGCAGCCAGGGGTAGGGGGGACCGATGGAGGCAGAAAGCCCCGAGGGAAGGACAAACTCCTTTAACCACAGCTTTGCCTCTCATCGTCACCGTCATCCGTACACATTTGTTCTGGACACTGAACTACGCAGCGTCTCTAACCTGTGAGCAAAGTGTTCTCAGGCACTTTAAACCTTGGTTGTCCTCTTCTCCAGAACCTTCCTCCTTCCATTGGCCCTGAAATCACACCGTCTCCCATCGTCACCTGCCTGAATGCGCCTTCTCAGCTGCCTTCACCGACCCTGAATCGATCTGCCGAGCTGGTCTGCGCCTGGGCTGGGGGAGGCTTCCCACGCTGGGTCAAATTAAGCTGCGGGCTCCACTCCTGATGCTGCCCTTCATGAATTCCATTAAGTTTCAGTCTGTAGTCATATTTCCCCCCAGAACGCAAAGACTTTACTTCCCAGAAATGGCTTCTCTTTCCCTTCCCTTCCTACGCGTTAAAGACATCTTCCATTCTGAGAGCTTCAGTAACATTTTCATAATTCTCCGCTGGCAGCTGTGGCCCTGGTCTGGCCTTGGGTTTCACTAGTGCATCTACCTACCCACTGCATGCTTCACTTGGGTGTCCTGTCCTCGCTTTAAATGCAACATGCCTGGACTGAGTTCATCAATTTATTCTCTAACTTTATTCTCCCTCCCAAACTCTTACTGTTCCATCGTTGGCACCATACTCTCCTTGTCATCAGGCTTTTAGAACTACCCACTTGAGGACTTAACCTCTTTCTCCCTTTGTAGTCTCTCTCCCTCCCACTTTCCCTCCCTCCCTTCCTCTTCCCCTCTCTTCTTTCCGTTCCCGCAAGAATTCATTGGGCACTTACTATGTAACAGTAAGGCACGATCTTTGCCTTCCTGGAGCCTGCATGCTAGAAGAGAGAGAAAGCCAACAACCCAGCAAATAAACGAATACGCTGTGGCAAGTGCAGTGAAATAAATAAACAGAGAGCTATGTAGAGAATAATAAAGGGGGTGGCCAGGAAAGGCCTCTCTGAGGAGGCAACATTTAAGGTGAGACCTGAGAGGACCTGGGAGTAGGGTGGGGTGGGGGGGGGTTGCCTAAGGAACGGGAGGGAGAGTGGAGGGGCCTGGACAGATGTGGGCAGGGGTAGACCATGTGGGACCAGGAGAACAGGTAAGGAGTTCTTACTCCATTCAACGTGCTGTGGAGGCCTTTGAAGAGAGTAATGGGAGGAGTGGCCTCAGCTAAGTTGTAAGCAGAGGAATGATGGAGTAAACATTGATCTTTTCAGCTTTTCTCTGGAGAAGAAATTGGAGAAGTGAGGAAAACTGTAAATTAATCTTTATCTTTTAGCCTCTTCCTGATAGAATATCCTTCTAATTAGGACTGCTACTCTCCCTTCTACCAGAAGGGTGAGAGTTAGCTTCTATCCCACTCAGTGCCTTGTTTCCAAGAGAGAGAGTTTTGGGCATTGGAAATGAGCAACATCATCAACAACAACAATAGTAAAGCTTTATCGAGTGTTACTATGGACATTCAATGTGAATACTTACATATATATGTTTTAATGCTCAGCAAGGGGTATATGATTATCTTTATTTTACAAATAAGAACAGAGAGGTTGATTAAGTTGCTCAGAGTCACATAACTGCTAAGACAAAAAAGAATAGAGACCATCTCTAAACAAACATGGTCGGGCTTTGATAGCTTTTTCTTCCTTCCTTTATATTTTAAAAAAGATTTTATTTATTTATTTTTAGAGAGAGGGAAAGGGAGGGGGAAAAGAGAGGGAGAGAAACATCAATTGGTTTCCTCTTGAATGCACCCCAGCCGAGGACTGACTGGGCTGCAACCCAGGCATGTGCCCTGACCGGGAATCGAACCGGCGACCTTTTGCTTTGCAAGACAACGCCCAACCAACTGAGCCACACCAGTCAAAGCAATTGTTTTTTTCTTTTTAATGTTTTCCATACTCATGGGAAATTAAAATTGTAGAAAATTACCCAAAGTAAAAAGTTAAAGCCTCCCATAACACCGCCTCTAAGATGTGATTTTAGAATTTCACTATGGTTTTGCCCCTGGCAGTGCTGGGGTACTTCATATTGGCAATGCTGAAAAGTTCTCGGATCCCCATGTCCTGTGAAGGGGTTGGTACTCTCTGAAGCTGGTTTAGAAACAAAGAGACATGGAGCTACCATCTCTGCTGCAGAAAGTAGACGCCAAACTGTTCCAGCTCCCAAAGGAACCACACCCATTTGGGCTAAAAGAACTTGAGCAAGGTTGCATCACTACTTGAAGGGTAGGCCAAAAACAGCAGGAAGAGGACAATGAGAGGTTGCCTGTACCGACAACTGAATAAGAAAAATTTAGAGGTGAAATCTGGTTATTCTTTTCTCCTAATTTCCGTGTCTCATTGAGAGAGATCGTTGGGTTTCCTCTGTAGCAAAAACAACATCAGCAGGAAAAATAATCACAACAACGAGATATTCTGGTGTCATTTCATAATTCTAAATAAAAGCTGGAGGGGTTCGAATTTCTAAACCCCATAGTGCAAAGGCAGTTTTCCAAGCAGGGCTAGGCTGTGCTAGCTGTTGAACAGGAAAACTAATTAGCATCCTGTGTGAACTATCTTGTCTTTTTTTAGGATCGGAAATCAAATGGGAAGGGTTCCCTCCTGTTCCAAGTGAGTTCCAGAAGAATTACTCATGTTCCTTAACCTATGAGTCAGACAGGAGTCTAGGAGAATGTTTCCAAAACAGGCAGACAATTAGATAAACAAACCAACTGATAATGTGACAGTCTGGGGAGGCAGGGCTGCAATTGGCCAGAGCAAGTGACCCGGTCTACGGTGAGAAGACTGTGGACCTGGGATGGCTGAGCTTCCCTGGAGAATGCACGGATAACCGGAGCTCAGCCAACCAGCTCCGAGCATTTCCTGAGCGTGAACGTCCAAGAGGTTTGTTTTCAGATCCTTCATTCAATTTCATTGACTTACTGTAGGAATTATAGCATCTTTCTGCCCCGAACGCCTTGAGAGGCTGATTGCCATCACACTGTGCTGCCTGGCCCTCTGAAAGCTTTGGCTATCCATGTGTTTTCACATCTCACAACACAGGATATTAATCATTTCTGGATTCTGGGTCTGTTCCCAGTGTCCATGTTTGCCACTGTTGATCTGCAGCCAGAAAAATAGTTTCTAAGTGACAGAGGCTTTCCTGATTTGAAATATAAAGTAAGAAAGCTCAGCTTAGGAAGTAACTTAGAGCAAAGCTGGATTCTCTCCTGGGCACGAAAAGGATAGCCTCCTCTTTGCTCCCTCTAAGAAGGAGTCTGAAGCCCGGTGTCAGCTCTGTCTGAGCCTGCACAGGGCCTGCAGGCACCTCCCAAGCAGGGGTGTCAGGGTGAAGACACCACCCCACCCGCCTGATGCCTCTCTCTTGTCCCTAGTGAAAATGGCAAGGTGGGTGTGCAGGGTGCGCCTGCCATGGAGGAAGGGGAAGGGCTGATGGTGTTTTTCTTCATCCCCCATTGAGCTCACTGGGGTACAGAGGCCAGGCAGGGGTGAGGGTGGGGTCCTTCCTCCACGCGGTAGTCAGAGCGATCTTACTAAACACTGCTCTGATCACTGCCCTCCTCCCAAAAACCTCGCAGGTAACTCTCCCCACTCTCGCTTACGGGAGAAACTGCAAAGTTCTAAAAAGCCATTCAAGTCCTTCACTCCTTGACTCTGCCGAACTCTCAGTTTCATCACCAGCCACTCCCTGACCTTTTCACGCTTGCCTCACAGTTATTTCCTGAAAATGCTGTGTACTGTTAGCTCTGCTTTCTTTGTTCATGCTGCTTCTTCTAGTTGGAGTGCTACCCCCCGACTCTGGACTTGCTGTCCAGCCCCAGTGCAGGAGGACCCCTATTCCCACACCTCGCTGAGTCCATTGTTGCCTGGCCTGTGTTTCCAGCACACCGTGGGCATGCTCTCTTCTGGCAGTTATCACCCCTGTGGGATTGTTCCATGTGCCAGTCCTTCCCATTGTACTGTCAACTCCCGGAGGACAGGCACTCTTTCTGCTCTAACTTTAGCTCTTAAAAAAAAGTGATAACTTCCCTGGTAGGTGTAGTTCAGTGGATTGAGCACTGGCCTGCAATCCAGAGGGTTGCTGGTTCGATTCCCAGTGAGCACACGCCTGGGTTGTGGGCCAGGTCCCCAGTAGGGGATGCTTGAGAGGCAACCACACATTGATGTTTCTCTCCCTCTCTTCCCCTCTCTCTAAAAATACATTTAAAAAAAATTTTTTTAAACTGACAACATTTAATTGAATCAAGGAGAATTTGACACATCAGTTGCGCTCTTTGGTATTCAGATAATGGCCCAAAGTGTAAAAGAAGCTGCACTCAAACAATAGTCAGTCTCAACACTCTCCTGGCTTGTAGCTTTTTGCAATTTTAATCTGACTTTTAGTAAAATTTGGCTTGCATTGTGAGGCTTATGGTATTTAGTTTCCAAAAGGTAATGGCTTCAGGGTGTACTGACTAACACAGAGTTTAACTGTATAAGATAGGAATAGATAGCTTAGCTCTATCATACTCCAAATTTCTCTTCCTTGCACACACACACAGCCCACAGAGATAGAAATTCCTAACAATACATGAATGAGGCTTACGGCACAAAATTTAGCCTGCAATACACATTTTAAACGCCGCATCGTACAAAAGGCTGATCAGTTCACAGATGATTACAGGAGGGCACAGTGAGTCCTCAGCAGGGCTAGGTGCTATACAGGGACACTGGAGAAAGCAAATGCATGGTGCTATTCTGGAAAAGCGTCACACTGATCTGTCTTCCATCCTCAAACAAGCTTCTTCTCGCCTCAGTGTCTGTACAGGCGCTTCTCTCTGCCTAGGAAGCCTATACCCTTTTTCCAACCGCTTCATTAAGGTTCGGCTTAAACAGAACTGCTCCAGCTAGAGGGGTCTTTCTAGACCCAACCTCCTCATACTCTATTATAGTACTTGTGTTTTCTTCAAAGCCCTTGCCAATTATTTTATTTTATTATTTTATTATCTTTCTAAATTTTATGTCCACCTCTCTCATTGGACTGAAAGCAACTTGAAAGAAAGTAGATACATGTAGGTTTTATGTGTTATTGTATGCATAACACATAGTAGGTGCTCAGTAAATGCTTTCAGGTAAATGAAGGTAGTCTTTTAAGCAAACATTTCACTCAGAACTTTGGGGAGTTGATTTGATCAACTCAGGAAAAGTGTCTTTTCCTGCCTGGTCAGCAACCTGAACTTGCTTCCCAGGTGTGCAGCTCGCTCATCCCGGGAATGTCTTCAGTCACCTTCTCCACTTAACCGTGGTCCTTGCGTCACCTTTCATAGTCACTGCCTCACCCGCACCGCGACAGTTTTCCCAGACTGTTAGTTACTCCTCTCTCTGGGTGCCCAGAGCACTTGGCTTTTCTTCCACAGTTTCCCATGTTGTTTCTTTTATTATGCAAATTCAAACGTGCTCCTAGAAGACCCTGAGCAAACATCATAGAGGTGCAGAAAGTTAAACATGCGATCCTCTCTTCCCATTCTCAGGGGACCTTTGGAACCATGGAGTTCTTCTCATTTACAAATAAACATGAAATTCTTTCTTTTCAGTAAAAAAGAGACTACTGTATACTCTTAGAAAGCAAAAGAATATATCATGCAAGAACACTGTGTAGTGACATTTTTCAATTACTATCATTTTTCTTTTCACATTAGAATCAAGAGAGCAACCTTGATATTTTTAATGGCTCATTATTGGCCCATTATATGTTGTACTATCATTTGAAAAATCAGTTTCTTGATGGCTATTTTGAAAGCTCCTATTTTTTAAATTACAAGCAATACTGAGATAACTCCCCTTGTATATCTGAGTGGCTATTTCTCTGGGATATATTCCTACATGCGGTATTGTTACAGCAAATGGCATCCCATTTCGTATTTTGATAACTCAAGCCCGATTATCTTCTAAAAAGGCAGTGCCCGGGTAAGTCCACCCACAGTGCGCCATACTCTCTGGGTCTCCCCGGCCACGGCTGGGCATTTACACGGCACATCGTCTCCGTTATCTAGCGGGCTGAAAACATGCCTGCCTTTAGTCGTCATTGAAGTTGAGGAGTTTTTCATATTTAATCTCCACTTGTGTTCTTGTTGTTTATATCCATTGCTCACTTTTTATCAGAGTGTTCAACTTCATTTTTGTAATGGCTTTTAAAAAATCATGGGAACATGCACGTAACCTAGAATTTACCATCTTAGCCACTGTAAGTATGCTGTTCGGCGGCAGTAAGCGCGTTTACATTGCTGTGCGAGCATCCCCACCATCCATCTCAGAGCTCTTTCATCTCGCAAACCCGAATCTCGGTACCCGTCAAACTGGAACTCTCCACCCCTCCCCCAGCCCCTGCCGGCTGCTATTCTCGTCCTGTCTCGATGAATTTAACTGCAGTCATGGCTTTTAAAATAGCATGTGTATAAACTTTTGTTTGCTATAGAGGTTAAACATATTTTACCCAATGTTTAGCTTGCTTTTTAACCTTACAGTGTTTCTTGTCACACAGAAGGTGGACATTTTTTTTAAAGCTTCACATTTTTATGTCAGTAAATATGACCATCATTTGCTTTTATGACTTTGGAGTTTTATGTTTTATTTAAAGAACTACCTTACCCTAAAATAATCAAGTATTCTGATTTCTCCAGGTAATAAAAGTACTCTAGTCCTACCTGCAGGTCCGCGCTTCTCCTTCTGTATTCTAATGGATGCTGACAACTGGCATCAGGGAGAACTGTGTTTCGGGCAACATATTAGGTTCTCTTCATGTATTATCTCATTTAATCTTCATAGCAAGTCAACGAGGCGAGTCCTATTATCCCTGTGCAATAGTAAGAAAATCGAGGCTTAAAGAATTTTAAACACTTGCCACTCCAAGTGGCAAGGGGCAAGGCTGTGATTTGACCCCAAGCCATTAGACTCGACTCTCACCACAAGGCTGTGAATTAATGTTCTCCTCAAGGTCGTGGATGAGGTCTTACCTCTGTTTCCACTCTGGCGCATAGGTCCTCAACAATTACTTTTGGAGTGAATTAATTCTCATTATGTCAACTCAGCATTCTATGTGTAACCTCAGGTGCCACCTTTTCCAACTCTTTCTCTGTAGCTCACTCCTCTGCGAATTAAGTCTTGACCTTCCTTTCAGGCACATGAGCTGCTTCTTTTTCACTGGGAATAAGCTCCTCTGGGTGGTCAGTGATCTCCTCAAGCATTACTGCCACTCCCTCAAGGTAATCTGGCTGCCTGTCAAACACCGCTCCCTTCCCAGGATTCTCCGCTGGGCCACTCACACTCCCCCTCTCTGTCCCCTCTTTCTTGAAGAAACGATAAGCTTATGCCTTCTCGCTGGCTCACGGACCATGGTTCTATCACTGTCCTGTGGTGGCCTTTCCTCTCTGGAGTCCACTCCCTCAATTTAGTTACTGCCCCCCTGCCCCCACTATGATTTACTGATATCTGGGTGGGTTCCCCCTCCTTCCTTACAAATTTCAGAGCTAGGCTCACAGTCCTCACCTCTCTGGCTTCCATCATCTCCCTTTAAAACTCGCACTCTTGTATTGATGCTCTGGCCTCAAAACCTCTATTTTCACAGTGGAATATCCTTCCTCTCCCAGAGTGTCTCACATCAGTCCATTGTGGACTCACATCAGTGCATCAGTCCAATGGCTTGTTTAGTCACTGTGAAGACGTGCCTTTCTAGTCCGGCTCTCCTGTCTTTCTGCGGCAGGCTCCCTGCCCCCACCCCTTGCTCACTTCTGGGCCTGGACGAACACCGTCTACTGTCTCCGCTCCTCCCATTGCTGGGGAGGTTCAGGAAACCAGGCTGTTTGGGTCCCTTACAAACCCATCTGGCTGGACTTCAGCAGGACCCTCCCTGCTGCTTGCACACCCTCTCCCCGCCACCAGCGCGCTTCCTTCTCCACTTTGTAGCATCGCTTCGAAACCTTTCAGTCTGCTAGAGCCGAGCTCCACTTTCCAAAGGAGTCTTTGCCTCCTCCTGGGTATGGAGGACAGGGCATCTCGCTTGAACTCTCTCCACTTCCCTGCCCTCACCACATCCCCTCTTTCCCTTCTCAGAGGGGTACATCTCTTCCCCCTTTATCCTTTGGGGTGCTTATGAAGTATAACAAAAAAAAAGTGCTTTGGAAACTGAAAAACTTGGGCTTGAAATCAGCTCAGGTATCAAATAATTTTGTGTCCTGGAATAATTCATTTAATGTTTCAAGCCTTACTTTCTTTACTCAAAGGCGGGAGTGATAATAATACCTGCCTCAAAGGGATTTGTGCAGAGGACTAAATGCCCAGTGCGCGTGTGGCGTGAGGCATCTGCCCAGACTTTCTGAGTTTTCTTCCCACGGCTCACACTTTCAACTTCTCAACTTCTCTCCAGTCCCTTCAGGTGCTTCACCCCATCAATTACCTCCTACCTATTTATAAATATTTTATCTATTCCTGTGACTAAATGTTGTCTCTTGACTCACAAAAATGTGAAATTCTCCTTTACACCTCAAGTCTTTCTTGTGACTGTGAATTTCATTCCCCATTTTCTCCCCTCTTTTTAATTTCACTGCCAAATCCCTTGAAAGAGCAGTCTCACTGGCCGACTCCCTTTCTCTCCCTCCCACTCTCTCCCGCACCCTTCGCTGTCAGGCCTCCCCACCTCTTCTCCCTCCCCCGTCACTGCATTTAAATCGAGTTCCTGAAGCCACAGTAACGCAGGCCCTTGGACTCTTGGCTTTCCTTGGTCTTCAGCCTGCCCCTTTCAGCTCCGCAGTGCACAGTGACGGGCCCTGCTTCTGCGGGGAGAAACATCACTGTTTGCTTCTGCTTCTCCTCTTACTTCTGCTACTTCTTCAGTTCATTCATTTAACATGTGTTTTTGTATTTTATTTACTCTTTATTGTATTTTTTCCATTACCTTTTAGTCCCCTTTTACCCACCCCCAGCAATCACCACTCTGTTCACACTGTTGTCCACATCCATGAGTCCGCGAGTCCTTTTTCCTTTTTCTCTGCCCCTCCATCCCCTAACCCTCCCCACTAGCTGTCATTTGACATGTTTATTTTTGAAGAATTTTTATTTTTTAATTTATTTTTAGAGAGAGGGGAAGAGAGGGAGAGAAACATCAATGTGTGGTTGCCCCTTGAGCACCCCCTACTGGGGACCTGGCCCACAACCCAGGCATGTGCCCTGACTGGGAATCAAACCAGCAACCCTTTGGTTCACAGGCTGGCACTCAATCCACTGAGCCACACCAGCCAGGGGCATTTAACATGTTTTTTTGAGCATCTATTATATACCACAACTGTGCTAGGTGCTGGGGATAAAGTGGTGAACAACACAGACATCATCACTGGCGAAGCGGCCCCTGATACGTGTAGTCTGAGAGGACAGACAGTGGACAAACAGTGGTGTATATTCTCTGTATCAGCTCCTTGCTCTGTGTGTGTGTGTATTTACATATTTACAGAGTGTTATGAAAGCATCGAACAGGGAAGGAGAGTGGAGGGCGGAAGTCAAGGGGGGACAATTGAGGAAGTAATATTTAAGCTGAGATCTGCAGGATGAGTAAGTGCTAGCTGGGTGAAGAGTGGAGAGATTGGGGGTAGCTCCCAGGAAAAGGAAGAAAAACTGTGAAGGCTGTGCAATGAGAAGGAGCTTGGTAAATTCAAGAAATCGAAAGAAGGCCAGTGTTGCTGGAGCGCAGGGACCAGGGGTGGGGCGATGAGGTTGGAGCCACGAACAGAGGGCAGGTTCGGGGATTTACTGCCAAGGGCAGTGGGCAGCTATCGGAAACCTCTCTTTGCCACCCATTTTCCCATTTTGGATGTGCCTCGGAGATGGGTGTTTGGTGCTCTGCCCCTTCTTGGCCATCCAGACTCATGGCTGAGCAATTCCTGCTACCTCTCTGTGGTTAATTCTTGAATCTTAATTGTGTACCGCATAGAAATCTCTAAGATATACGCCAGGGACCGCACGTTTTGGGGCAAACTTGAAGACGAAGACTATTCGAATGACCAAAATACAATGTAACTGCAATGCTTTATGGGTTCGTGCAATTATATAGTTTTTCGTAGATTGACCTGCACAATTTCCACCAATGAGATCGCTTCA
The DNA here is from genome assembly GCA_004026765.1 of Micronycteris hirsuta. NCBI lineage: Eukaryota > Metazoa > Chordata > Mammalia > Chiroptera > Phyllostomidae > Micronycteris > Micronycteris hirsuta. The sequence goes on from PVJI01000422.1 coordinate 182,883, forward strand.
TTCGATGTGGACAAGACAGTGTGTTGACATCTAAGGTCCATAACAGATGGCACGCGAAACACGAGAAAACTCGTGAGCGATCCTTAAGTTGTTAATACCCTCCTGAATTCCAGTCCTTTCCAAGCTACCTAGGATTTTCTACTGAGGTTTCTTGCTAGTACCACAGATGTAAATGTTGGAAACTGATGCCATCTTCCTTTTCCAAATTCTCTTTTTCCTGTATTTCCCATCTTGGTCGACAGCAACTCCACTGGCCTCTCAGACTGGAAATGCTGGTGTTTTCTTGATCTCCCCTCATTGTTCATTTATTTACCCTGAGGATACAGCAGGAACCAGCGCAGACGGAACTTGCGTTCTAGTAGCGGTGACCCACAGGAAACACAGTGTGTATTTTAATGTCGATTAGTAAATGATAACTGCTGTAGATAGAAAGTGATGGGGTGGGGGTGCTGCTTATTTCACCAGAGAAGGTCTCTTTGAGGAGGTAGATTTGAGCAGAGGCCAGGATAAGGATCCAGCCATGTGGATATTTGGGCAAAGACTGTACAAGGCAGAGGGAACAGCAAATGCCCAGCCCCAGAGGAGTGGAATGCTTGAGGAGCAGCAAAAAGGCCAGTGGCTGGGATGCATCAAGTGACAGGTTGAAAATGAATAGATGAGGCCAGAGAAGCAGGGCTTACAGTCAGCAGATAGTGCTGGAAGGTATGGACAGGGGGTTAAAATTTAATTCTAAGTGAGATGAGAAACCTTTGGAGGGTTTTGCTCAGAAAAGTGACATGACCTTGTATACAAAGATCAAAGGGCCCCCCCCCCGGCAGCTGTGTGAAGAATAGACTGTAGGGGACCAGGGGAGACCGCCCAGAAGTCCTTGTCTTTCCGCATTCACAGGGTCTTGCCCACATCCATTCCCCTCTCCCATCCTTGCAGCTATTTCCCTAAATTGACTTCCTCCATTTCATACCCAAAATATTATTGTGGCCTCATAAGTGCCATTCCCGCATCCTTCTGGATTCAGCTTCTAGTCGCACAAATTTGGGCCAGCCACTGCCTTCCCCTGTCCTCTGGTTGCTCCCCATACCGTGTGAATGAAATGCAACTTGTGCAGCCTTATATTCAAGGTCCCTCCTGCCTTCTAGCCTTATCACTCATGGCTGCCTTTCACGTGCCCCAAGTGAAAGCACACTGGACTGCTCACTTCCTCATATAGTCTTCTTGCCTTCCCACCGCCAAGCTTCTGCCCAACCTGTTCCATGTTCCGATGAAGCATTCTCACACCACTCCCTATCTCTGTAAGACCCAGGTGTCCTGAATCTTTGCAGATCACCCCAGGCAAAAGGGATTTGTCTGGCCTTTGGACTCATGTCTTTACGTTGACACTACTCATTTTAACGTGGTTATAACTCTTTATTGTACACATATTAGTTTCCTCATTAAATTGTAAATTCTTAGAGGTCAGAGTCCAAGCAATATATCCGTGTTTTCCATCCACACTACCTAGCCCAATATGCATGGTGACTACATGGCAGATATTTATCAAACGAATACATTGCTGGCTCCAGAAATTTCAGCAGTTTGTTTAGAGACGAACAACAAAGTCCTAAATCTACACAAGTGAACAACCTATAATGGAGAGCATATAATGGAGGGATACATTAGACAGCACAGGGTTTGTGGACTGCAGTAATTCGGAAACGGAGATCTGTGGGAGATGAATGGGTCAGAAAAGAGCTGGTAACAGCTGATGTTTCTGAAGTGCTTACCAGGTGCTGGCCTCTAGACTAAATGCTCTATAGGCATTATCCCATTCTTTCCAACTACCTTATGCTGCCAGCACTTTGTATGATACTCGCTAAGGATGAAGAAACTGAGATAGTAAGGCAAAGTAATTTCCTCAAAGTCATGATGTTATGAAACCTACCAAGGTGGGATTTGAACCTATGCTTGCCTGATTGGTTAGCCTATATCAGTTGCTCCAATAGTCTGCCTTTGAGAACAAATGAAAGGCTCTGCTGTGGAAATAGGGCTTTTGTTTTATTTCCTGTCTTATTCCAAATTTGACTTAAAGTAAACATGAGCTGAGCTATGCTCCGGAAGATAGGTAGGATTTGAAGATGAGACAGGTGTTTCAGAGTAGGGAAGCAGGTGTTTGTGGGCTGGAAGGCAGGCTTGTTTCTGGGAAGAAGCAGTGAGCTGCCTAAATTGGAGAATGTATCTGGAGACTAGTTGGGTGGGTAAATGGAGACAGTGTGTGGAAGGTGTTGATTGCCAAGAATTGTTGAATTTTGATGTGTTAGGACCCAAAGGGTTTATTAAAAGGCAAGGGCATAACTCCATTCAAAGAACATTTACTGGGACAGATTTTGTACTAAGCAGGCAAATGAAACTATGGGATTCCCTGAATAAGCCCTTGCTCTGAAAGAGTGGACAATCTTTGGGGAGAAACAGCCCACAGGATGCAAACGAGGCACAGTAAACCAGAGCTGGGAGAGGAGACTGTTGACAAAGCATCAGGAGAACTTCTCAAGGCTGTGGCATTTGAACCAGACTTTGAAGATGAGTGGGAGGAGTGGTATGGAGACTAGAAGACGGTGGCCACTTTTTGGCTTGGGGAAGATGGTTTTCGGAGAGGATTGTTTGGAGGTGTTTGGTAGTAGTGCACCAGCTGGGCCACTGAACACTCTCTACAACATTTCTGGGGGAGAAATGCACTTAGGCCAAAATCCACCTGCACAGGCAGCAGCAGCCATGAAGAAGACTTAGGGGTCTTGGCAGTCACCAAGTTCTCTGCAAAAATGAGCTGTTTAACCACGAGGAGCTAAAGTAAGTCCTCTGCAGCTCCCAGATTGTCTCCCAATAATTTTGTCAGATTTTTTTAGGTGGGGCATGCTCTAGACTAGCAGTTCCCAACTGGAGGTGATTTTGACCTTCACCAGACGGTTGGCAATGTCTGGAGATACTTTTGGTTGTCACGCCAGGAGGGGATGCTACTGACCTCTAGTGGGTAGAATCCAGGGATTGTGCTAAACATCCTACACTGCACGTGACAGCCAGTGCCCCTCCCCCACCCCCCCACACCCGCCACAAAGAATTATCCAGACCAAATGTCATTAGTGCCAAGCTTCAGCAACCTTGCCCTAGAGGATAAAGAGTCCAGAGCATGTTGTGAAGGGAACTTTTTACAATGGTATCATTAGGAGCAGGTGAAGAAACTGGGAGTGTTAATTCTGCAGGAGATTTAGGGACCTGAGAAATATCTCAGAAAAGCAGGAAGAACTGAACTGTCCAGAGCAACTGCCCAAATTTCCACTACCACTCACCCTATTGCAATAGGAGTTGAACCAGACCCCATGTTTGGAAGAATAAGAAAGTTGTTGTCATGGCAAACACTTACATAGCATTTCCTGTCTTTCAGACACTATCTTAAGAGTTGTACATATGTCAACACACTTACCTGTCACAACAAACACATCCCAGCCCTTTTTCTAATGGGGAGACTAAGACAGAGAAGAGGATAAATAACTTCCCTAAGATGACAAATTTTAGTGAGCAGCAGAGCTGGAGGTTGAACCCAGACAGCTGTACTCTTAACCACTGCACAGTATTGCTGTGCTACACTTGAAGGAGGCAGATCTGGGTGGGCTGACACCCCAGCTTTACTACCTACTAGCCGTGTAACCATGGACATGCTACTTAATCTCTCTGAGCCTCTGTTTATGCATCCAGCATCATAGTGATAGTAAGATGCTAAATAGCTCTTCCGCACGGTGATGAACGCAGTTCTCACTACTGAAAGAGGCACGTGTTTGTTTCTCTCATTTTACATATATGAGGGTGATGTAGCTTTGACAGATTGAGTGACTTGCCTTGGGTCACATAGGTTGGAAGTTAAGAGTAAGGATTTAAAGCTACATCTAGGGCCCTGGCCACATAGCTCAGTCGGTCAGAGCATTGTCCCAATACAACAAGATTTTGGGTTTGGTCTCCGGTCAGGGCACACACAAAATCCACCAATGAATGCATAAATAAGTGTAACAACAAACTGATGTTTCTCTCTCTCTCTGTGCCTCCCTCCCTCCCTCCCACTCTTCCCCTCTTCCTCTCTCTCTCTAAAAAAAAGTCAATAAATAAACCCACATCTGTCTGATTTCAGAGCTTGTTTTTAACCACAAAGCCCTACATTTGCAAGCTTGTGGTGAGAGAAGCATGACAAAGCATATGAACATTGCCTGGAACATAATAAGCAATTAACAACAGTGGTTTTTTATTATATACTAGTAATTACAGTTATTATCTTCATGACCAGCTCAGTCAGGTGTGCAGATGGCAACACAATATTCTAGCCAAAAGAACAAGATCAGCAGACAGTGAATGATGCAGTTTCTTGTGTTGATCACAACCTCTCAGCCAACTATAACATAATCCTGAGCTTCAGCCTCCCCGTAAGGTGGTATCATATTTGAATCATATGTTCTGCTCTTTGCGTAGTCTACTATTCATAGAATAGGAGTGGGAGAAGCAGGGGCAGTGTGAGGCTAATTTAATGTCAAGGTTCCATAGCCCATACAGTTCATAGATGCCACTTAGTCATAATTTTTTAGAAGATGAATGTAGTGCCTTGTGCAAAACCAGAAGAGTCACCACACGCTGCATGTTGCATTGCAAATAGAACTGCAGCTCGCTTGATGGTTAATTCCACTCAGGAAGGATTTTGTTTAAGACAATTGCCTGACTTCATTGTAGGTAACGCTGTGCGAGTGCCTTCCACAGAGAGAGGGTGGCATCTGCTAGCTGGAGGGCTAGCAGCACACGGAACCTGCTTGCAATGGATTCTTAAACATGAACCGTGGCTGAAGAGCTATCAGACAGGAAGAGACTGGAGAGTTACTTGGAGTGATGGAGGTGGGTACGAAGGGAAATGGGCACCCTGGACAGGGGACCGCCAACAGCCCAGTTGAGGGGATAGTGTTCAGAGAAATGTTCACAGTGAGAGGATATTTGAGCTGGGTCCTGAAGGATGAATAGGAGTTGGCCAGGATGAGAAAGGGGGCGGTGTATAAACAAGAGGGGAAATAGCACTGCAGAAGTTCTGTGTCCTGGGAGAACATGACAGGCTATGGCAGGAGCTCAGAGAGAGGGGGTACATGGGTTGGGGTGATGAAGCTAGAAATGTGGGCTGGGGTGAGCTCACAAAGGGCCAGTAGCCCTGCCAAGGCTTTCGGACAATGTGCTGTAATGGAAATGATTTTTGGCGGTGCAGTATAAGGAGCAATGACCTAGGGGGCTTGGAGTGAGTCAAATCTGAGTTTGAATCTGAGTTTCATTACTTATTGTCTAGATGACTCAGGACAAGTTACTTTACCCCTCTGAGTTTCAGCATCCAGGTTTATAAAGTGGAGACATAATGCCCACCTCACAGGCATGCTATTAGGATGAAACCAGGTGAAGTGTAAGTTCCTAGCACAGCCATAGCACACGGTAGGCTCTCAGTGAATGTTACTTCCCCCTTTATTGCAGAGGTGAGGAAGAGTTGTTTCCAGCAGGGCAGAGTTTCAATCAGATTTCTATTTTAGAATGCCAATGCGAATGGATTGTTCTAGAGGGAGACTGGAGGCAGAGAGAAGACTTTGCTAGTATCAATCTATAAATAATGGGTTTTAATAGCTTCATTTTCAGGGCTTTGCATTCTCATCATCAGGAACCAGTGTCTGGGGCAGTAGCCTGTGATTCTAATATCTGGACCTCTCTCTAAGAAGATGATGAACTGGCTTAGCTGCCTCGGTTTTCCCAGTGTGAAGAGACCAGTTTGAAGGGACACAATTAAGCAAGTTCAAGTTTATTTGGCCACATAACAAACTGTATTCATTTAATTTATTCACTGATTCTCTAGCAAACATTTCTTCATTTCTATTCTTCATTTAATAGAAATTCTATTCTTCACTTAATTTATTCACTCATTCTCTAGCAAACGCTTATTGAGTGTCAACCCATAAGTGGGCTGCGCGGGTGTTGGGGATACAATTGCCCACTCTCCCATCTGTGTGGTTTTATATGATCAGAACTTGAAGAAACAGTGATGCCATCCCCTCCTAGTGCCTACGCATTGCTGAAGCTTCCCATTGGCCAGTTGGATGTATTCCTGGCCTTTGTGGAAGGTAATTACCTGGACAGAGAAACATGGCCCAGCAAAGACGGTTCTACTGGAAAATTACTGCACTGTGCCACACTTTGTCAAGCTCTACTTTCTAAAATCTCAGCAAAGAATTGTGAATCTGAGGTCAGAGATCCTTAACTGTCTCTCTGAGAATGAGGTTAGAAATAAAAAGATGAAAAGAAATATCTGATGGGCAATGCTGGCTTTTTACTCCTGATTGGACTTAAAGAAATATACTCAGAGAATAAAGTGGATTCCTTAATTTGATTAATCAGGAATGTTGCCTCAAGTCAAGAGATTTTAGAGAATTAACCAAGGAAAACTATATTAAATAACAAGGCTGTCACCCAAACCGAAAGAGTGGAATCTATGATGTCAAAACTTCCACATCTCGTTGGGACACCCTCAAACACTCGCTTTGCAGGCTGTCTCTTCTTCTTATGGACCATCCTATGGCATCAACATCTTCCCGTCCATTCTCCAGCGTCCTCAGGGTTCTCTCCCAGGAGTAGAGGCAGCCCTGGCTGCTCTCCACCTGGGTACCTCTCTGACTGCATCTTCCTCTGGAGGAGTGTCAGGTGCTAAATGGGAACCCAGGTGGCTCCTAGCTGCCGCCCCCCCCGCCCAGCTCTACCTTCTGACATGCCTCCTTGTTTCAATCAATCTTTATTATTCAGCAGGACAGAACTGAGGAATGATGCTTAGAGGTATTTTCTTTTCCAACCCCAATTTCTTCAAAATCCAGTGCAGACACTATTCCCTTTCCTCATCCTCTAAAGAGCTGGCTGCTCCCTCACCTGCAGGGCAACCTCTGTATTCTAATGCCTGTACTGTGGCATTTTCAATGTCATATTCTACTTTACTGGCCGGTGTGTCTTTCTCACTTGCAACGACCTTTGTACACAAGGGCAAGGACTCTGCCTTGTATTTCCCTGTTTCTCCATTGCTGTGGAGTGCCCAGCACATGATGGACAGCTCCTTATGTGATTTTTTTTTCAGTTAAACTTAATGGTGAAGTGGAAGGGAGGGGAGTAGTTATTCTGAAATGGGAAAAAAAATAAGACCAACCAAATCTAGCCCCTCATCCAATAGTCAACACCCCTTTATTACAAGGGGCTTCCTTGCGCAAGAGGCTGGGAATTGGGCCCCGAGAACCACCCAGCCCTTTCCCTCATGGCATATTGCTTAAGAGTGTGGGGCTTGGAGCCAGCCCACCTGGTGTTCACTCCCAGGTCTGCCACTTGCCCTATGACCACGGACTAGCTACTTTACTACACCTCGTTTCCATCTGTGAGAGCAGGTTAATGATGATTCGTAATCATAAAGGTTTGTTTTGAGAGCGTGTGAAAGAAATCCTTGTCTAGCACCCAGAGCAGTGCCTGGCCTAGTGAGCATGGGATAAATGTCTGCTATCATTTAAAAGCTCACAGTCAAGCAAGCTTGAAGCAACATGAAGATCAAGTCATTACTGAGCAAATACCATTTTCTTAGTAGGATCCGTACGCACGCCTGCAGAAACTCTCTGGGTCTGCTGGGTAGATTCTTTGATGAGATGCTCAAGGATGGGCCTTTGATGCCAGAGACATGATTGGGGAAGACAGCTGTGGTGACTGAATGCTTCCTTAGGGGGCTGGAACCAGCTAGCTGTCAAGGTTTAGGAGGAAATTCAGAGCAATGGCTAGAGCCAAATTCCTGGGGACACCAAAAAGGCACGGGTGATCAGTGGAGCAGGCAGGAGGCCAGGCTGGTTGTAGCAGGGGAAAGGGCTTTGGCAAGGAAAGGGAGTCTTTAAAGCTGAGATTTTGATCTACTTTTTTGTGTGCTGTGTGATGCAACCCTCTCCTCTGCCTTGTCACGAGGTCCTCGGTGGAGTCCCCTTCAGTCTCGTTGCTGCTGGAGTTAGCTTCCTTTACTAGGAATGTGAAGTCTGGGCTCAAAATAGGATCCGAGGTGCCTCCAGGAGAATTACAACCCAACGTCAAATGGTTGATGAGAAAAACACTTTGGGTACACTGAGGCAAAGAGGCAAAAGCAACCCTGGGAGAAGCTGCAGAGGATCGGGAGCCACCAGCAAATGTATAGTGAACAGTAGTACAACCGAGTCAAGTTCTAGTCCTTACAGCCACTCCTCGGGGGTGCCAGCACTAGATACACTATCTAACACTATGTCTCAGTTACTGTCACTTCTCACGCTATATTCAATCATGCAGTTTCCAGTGGGAACAGGTAAGGAATGTGGCGCCTGCCCACGGACTTGGCATGGGTGGCTCTGTGTGCCCGAAACGCCAAAGTGGGCCAAACGGTGCAGCACTGGAAAGCCTCCAGAGGCCTCCACAATATTATGCACTCCTTAACGGATCAAGCACTTCGATGTCCTAGCTCAAATTTGAGTTCAGAACTCTAAACTCACCTATTTCTCCGCATTATTTATCTTTTCCATTTTCCGCTGAGTGCTTACTACCTGCCTGATGTGTGTGAAGGGTTTTACTTGCACCATTTCTTTTCATCCTCCTTGAAACCTGATAAGTCTGGTAAAATTATCAGCTGCACATTGCAGATGAGAGAAAGGTTAATTGACTGGTACAAGGTACACAGCTGATAAGTGGTGGAGCTGGGCTTGGCACCCAGCCACATCTCTTGGAATCCAGAGCCCACGATCTTAATAACTGCGTCAACTGGTATGGAAGGGATCAGAAATTACCCAGTTCAATCAATTGTATGCCTAGAGGAGCAGCTTGCAGTGGGAAAGTGCGTGGAACAGGGAGACTGCCATTGTTTTGTTGCAGGCACTGCTGTGTGACGCTAGGCAAGTCAGTAAACCTTCCTGGGCCCCAGTTTTCTTTTCCAAGAGAAGATCAAACTGCTCTGTTTACCTGGTAGGTTTGTTTTAAGGAGCAACTGTGTACAAAAGCCTAATATAAGGAGCGGAACACAACAAAAGCCGCCTCTTCGTCCTAAGCAGACAGCAGGCACACTCCAGTTGTCTTCTGTGGGGCAGCTCCTTCCTGGTACCCACAGTCAGATGTGATTAACCGGAAAAATTTAATATAGAACTGCTCCCTTTTCTGACTCACTAAGAAAATGAGATAATCTTAAATATTACATTAAAATAAAGAATTCAAATGTTGAGTTTGATTTTTGGCTACTCTATGCTAAGCATTTTCATATGCATTTAATCCCCAGTTAAACAAAATGAGGCTTCTAGAAGGTTCAGTGATTTTCCTCTAATCGCGCAGCTAGTAAGCAGTGACAATGTGAAACCAGCGCGGCCTGGTTTTACCTGTCGGCACTTTTTCAGGGAGCAAGGGCCACAGGATTCGATCATAGATGCAAACAATCCTGTCTTCCTTGGACCCCGATGTATCAAACAAAGTTGCTGGGAATGCTCCTAAGGCCTCCCAGCACCCGAAATAGAAGAGTCTCGGCTTCATTCTCTGCCGTCAAAGCCTAGAACTTCAGCAAAATCCAACCTCAGCGGAACAAAGTAACCCATCTCAAAAAATGTAGAAGAGCCAACAGAAATAACATGTGTGGGTGTTACTTGCTCAAAGGTAACTTTCATAGCTTTGACTATGAAAGGAGGGATTACATTTTTTAAATTATGGGCTACATCTAGTGTGAAACTTATTTAAAATGTAAAATAATGGCATGAAATTAAAAGGTGGACAACAAACTGAAAAAATATTTATACCAAAGATGATGAAGTACTCAACTGCATATGCACATGAAAAAGTAATTCAAATTAAAAAAAGAAACCCAAGATGTCAATAGATTAGTGACTTAAGGTCATGAAGAAAATGTTTACATAGAACAAGACACAAATATTAAACACTTATCTTGGGAAACATTTTTCCTGAGAAGTAATCAAAGAATTACAGTTTAAAATAACTTTATCATCACAATAACATATAAGAGTTTCACAGTTCTCAATATTTACTAAGTGCTTAACATATATAAATCCATGTAAATCCTGAAAGCCAGCTTAGGACATGGTGTTCTTTTTATCTCAGGGCAAGAAACTGAGGCCCGGCGAGGTTCAGTAACTTGCTAACTCAGGCAGCTTACTCGGGCATAGCCGAGACTTAAATCCTGGCAGTCTGACTCTAACACAGTATTCCACTTAGGAAGTCAACAAAAATAAAGATACTTAAAAGTAGAATATTCAGTGCCAGTAAAGTTCTTGAGAGACCCAGTGCTTGTGTCTTTATAAACTAGCACAAGTCTTTTTTTTAATAAAGATTTTATTTATTTATTTTCAGAGACAGGAGAAGGGAGGGAGAAAGAGCAATGTATGGTTGCCTTTCACATGGCCCTCACTGGGGACCTGGCCCACAACCCAGGCATGTGCCCCAACTGGGAATCGAACTGGGACCCTCTGGTTCCCAGCCTGCGCTCAATCCACTGAGCTACACCAGCCGGGCTAAACTAGCACAAGTCTTTTGAAAAGCAACATAGTGACAGGTAACAAGAGCCATAAAAATAGACTTTTTCATTTCTGTAAGCTCACTCACTGGAATGTGGACTGTGGGAACAGTTCAACAGAAGCAGAAATCTATATGTAAGCATTTGGTTGCAGAATTGTTGTCCAGACAGGCCTGTCTAATATGAATATCATACAAACCATGTATGGAATTTAAAATTGTCTAAGAACCATATTAAAAGAGATTTAAAAGTATGTGAAATTAATTTTAATAATTTATTTTATTTAACCCAATATATCCAAATATTATAATTCCAGTGTCGGTCATCAATATAAACCCTCATATTTATTATTTTTAATCTTTGTAAACCTGGTGCATATTCTATATAGTAGCCCCCTTGCTTGGGGGATTCAGTCCAAGACCCCCAGTGGATGCCTGAAATCATGGATAGTACCAAACCTTACATAAATTATAGTTTATCCTATACGTGCATACCTATGATAAAGTTTAGTTAATACGTTAGACACAGTAAGAGATTAAGAACAACAATAATAAAATAGAACAATGATAACAATACACTGTAATAAAAATTTTGTACATGTGGCTTCTCTATCACAGTATCCTGTTGGGCTGTATTCACCCTTCTTCTTGTGATGCTGCGAGATGATAAACCACCTTATTTGGTTGAGAATGTTCAGCCCTTCACTTGCAGGAAGCACTTCACCCTGCTGTCTGGCACATCTGAACTGCCAGCACCGCTACTCTCGGGCTTCAAGGACATTACCGAGTGGAATGAGGGTCATCTGAGCACAGCACCGCAGCACCTCTGCAGCTGATCTGATAACCGAGATGGCTACGCACTGGCTCGGTGGGTGAAGCGGCGTATGCTTTAAGTAAAAAAATCTAAGAATATGAAACGTTAGGTTAGTAGATGTTGAAAACGTGCCCACACACAGACCGTGGATGAAAGAGAGTGTGCACACGCTAGAACAGTTGTGTTGGCGCACTGGGATTCAAGGTGGGTGTCACTGTCAGATTTTCATGTAAGTAGGCACTCGACGTTTCTATTCAGAAATGGTTTTAAACGAAAAAGGACAAGGAAGGCAACTTTCATATGATAACATGAATATTCAAAGATTCGATGTTTTATGTTTTTATAAACCATATATTTTGATAAACTTCACATACCATTTATCATATGGGTTTACCCATATTTTGTAATTTCTTGATGTAGACTTTAGAATTTGAGATAGCTGGTCTTTTCATTTGTTTGTTTGTTTATGTTAATGCTTCTAAAAGAATTGATTTGCTAAAAAAAAATCATTCGCAAACTTTTGTGTGATACATTATCCTGACAATGGGATGCTAGAGCCGCTGTCCACACTTTGTAATATATTAAATAAGCATTTTTATATTATACTTCTTTTCTTTGACCTGTGAGGTATAGTGAAACCTGACCCAAAGATACCCAGAGTCTGTGGATTTCTAGAGATTAAAACTAATGAATAAAATCCTAGCTACTTTAGAAAAATACATACATTTATTTGTTTTCATTAACATGCCTAGGTCAGAAGTAAAGAAAGACAGAAATGGATGAGTTAGATAAAGAAGGATGACTGGGATCACAAAAATGATTCCAGAATAGAATCCAGACTCCATCCAAAATCCAAACTGATTTCAAAAATGGATGGGTTAGATAAAGAATGACAGCTGGCATCACAGGGGCTGTGATCCTGAACTTGCAAAAGCAGCCTCTTCATAGGAGAGGACATGAATTTGAGGTCAAAGAACAATTCTCTGCCCTCTACTACCGTGGGGAACTGTATCTTCATTTCCATATCTGTGAAATTGGAGGTCATGTCCTCAACCTCATAGGTAGAGAGGATTATATGCGAGAATCCACTTCTCTAAAGATGTATGATTCTCAGAGATCATTAATTACAGCTTCTTATTTTACAGATGAGGAGCTGCAGACTGGTGAAGATGAACTTGGCTCCCAGAGGTTTTGCTTAGTTAGGGTTCCTTGAGCACAGAGCCCAGGAGCCAGTGTCTGGAGTCAGAGCACTGGGGTATGGTGTTGGCTCTGCCAGACTCTTGACACCGTGACCTTGAGCAAGTGGCTTACACTCTCTGTCTCAATTTCCACATCTGTAAAGTGGGGACAATAACTGTATTGAATTCAAGACTGAGTGTGTCAATTTAAAAAGTCAGGCTAAGTATAGCATCTGGTACATTGCAAGCTATAGCCCACGAAACTTTCTTTGAATACTTTCAGTGTATCCAAACCAATTCTTATGGTCTTCCTTATTTTACACCCAGCAGGTACATTGTACTCATTAACTGGTTTAGTCTTTCCTCTAGAGCTTAAATGCTAAGAAATTAAATTTTGGTATTTCATAGAAAAATAAAATAGGAAGTTGGGGTGGAGGGACCATCTGACGACCACTAGAGGAAGTACTGGTGAAATTTTATTTCTGACATTTTGGGGCAGGCAGTTTCTGCAGTGGTAGAGGGAAGGAGGAGAGGGGGTTTGGGGGAAAACTGGGCATGGAAGTGTTGTCCTGGTGGAGGAGAGCTTGCAAAAAGTGAGCAAGAAGGCAATGCTGCATCCTAGTAATAGCTGTCAATTATTGATAACTTACTGTATACTACGCCCTCTGCTTCATCATTATTAGTTTCTGTCTCTGAAAAATGGGAGAAATAGTAGTACCTCCTTTATAAGAGTTGTAAATGCTTTGAGAGATACTATGTATCAAATATTTGAACAGTGAGTGCTTGACACATAGTATAAAGTTATGTTATTATTATTACTATTAAACCTCTCATGTTTCAAAGGAGAAAGGCTAAGTAGCATGCTCAAAAATGGGAGCTACTAAGTGGCAGATTGCACCTGTTATCTGACTCTGAAACTTAATTCCGTAGAGCTTCCAAGTCAAGCAGAATCTTTTATCTTCTTCCTGCCCACTCCAGTCCCACCTCTCAACCCTCCAATGATGTCAGGTGGGGGCTCTCCCATCATCCAGACCTGGATTAGAGCTTGGCTCTGTCCCTCCCTGGCTATATAACCTGGGCAAATCATGTCACCTCTTTATAACTCAGTGTGCTCATGTGTGAGGTAAGGGGTTTTTGGGGATTCATAAGATTTTCCAAGCAGAGTGCTTAGCCCAATGCTTGGCACACACAAAATACTAGATAGGTGGTAAGCTATTGTAAAGTGCGTCCTTGGGTTTTTCTCAACTAAAGTTACTAGCCACTGACATTTCATTACCTAACCTTTAATCTGGAATGGGCTGTGACAAAAGAAAACTATTGGAAAGCTAGGCTTGGGTAGCTCCCTCCTTCTCTTTGTAATGTGCCATTTTCTTAACTCAACACCATATGAAGCAACGTGGTCATCTCTTCTGGTTTCTAAATTCATCGGTCGTGTTACTTGGTGATGAAATGTCAGTGCACTTGAATCCAACTGTCCCATTGCCGTTCTCTGGCTTTTCCTGGGAGAACGGTAACATTTTCAAATGGATGAAAATCTCCAGGCAACGTTACTCTCCTCCCCCAGAGCAGATTTATTACAGGATGGTTGGCATTTCCACATGCTCCGCATTTGTCAGTGTCAGATTCATATGCGATTCTCAGGTCTCTATACATATACAGGCATAATTTAAATCTCCAGCAAACAAAGGCTATTTTTCTAGTTTGGAGACATTCCAAAAGATCTTTGCATTGCATCTATTTTTAAATGTTTGTGCAATAGAAAACTATGGTGCTATCAAATGGTACAGGAAAAGACTGAATACTCAGCTTCCAGTAGCTGACTGATCAGGTGTCATGTGTCAGGCAGTTTTATACACAATATTTCATTTAACTGTGGGATGAATATGCATTATTCTCAGTCTACGGAAGGGGAAATTGAGGCTCAACAACATGAACTACTTGTGCAGGCACACATACACACACACGCACACATCACACACACATGTCACACCAGCTGCAAGTGGCAAGGGTGGGACATAAACCATTCTGATTTCTTTATCGATGTTCCTGCCATTCTTCACAGCTTCCTCTGCAGAGCAGCACTCATTCATTCATTCAGAAACTATTTACTGAGCACCTACTATGCACCAAGCACTATGCAAGGCTCTGGTGATTACAGCAGCAGAAAAAAATCAGCAAAAACCACTGCCTCGAAGGAGCTTACATTCTAGTGAACAAACAACACAATTCTGTGGCTTGGCGAAGAGTTCACCTGCACTGGGTGGCATGGAGGGAGAGGGACGTGACGGATGCAGGGGTGGGAGCAGGGTCTCTGTTCCTCCCCAGATCACGCCAGCACGGGACAGGTCCCAGGCAGGCACTCGGGGAAGGTTTGAAAAGAATGACGGTGCATGCAGCTGTGACCGCTCCCACCAGGGCCCTGTTCTTCCCCCGCAATATTTAGGTTGTTGTCTTTGGGGGTCGGGGTTTTGACAGCACATACTGCTGCTCTAGGGAGAGTAGAGACCCAGCCACTGGGCAAGGCATTGTCAAGGCGGTGAGGACGGAGAAGGACTGAGAGCCCCAGGTATTCGACAAATAATAGTGGGCACCCTGTGACCACAAAGAGCCCCTTCCTCAAAATTCTGTAGTTGAGTCAATGGGAAAACAAAACTTAGCTTCCTGCCGTCACTTTCCAAAGCAATATTGCTAGCGACCATCCGTTCAACAATTCCTCAGCGTCAGGCGCTGTACTACATTCTTCGTGTGCGTTGTCTAATTGAATTCCAGCAACTGCAGTTGAGACTCAGAGAAGCTAGTGAATGGAGGAAGTGAACTTTGAACTTGAATCTGTCCAACTGTAAAGCTCTTGTCCCCCCACCCCTTCACCCCCTACCAAGCTGCCTCTGTGGTTCCCCAGAAGGCTTTAAGAAGAATGTGGAAATAATTCATTATTTGCTCTGTGTTTTTATAATTTGAATTGTTGTTCACAGGCCAGCCACATTGGCAGCACTTGGGAGCTAGTTAAAAATGCAGAGCCACAGGCCCGCTTCAGACCTACTGGAGCAGAATTGCTTTTTTAATGAGACTCCTGGGAGCATTAAAGTTTAAAAAGCACTCCTCTGTAGTTCTTACTGAAAGATATGACATAAACACTCTGAAAGATGGTGGGGAGATACTTATTGCTGACTCCAAAAATGATCATTTCTAGAATTGAATTGATGGTGACTTCAATTTAATCAAAAAATGAAAGTTAAAAAATTGTCTGGGTACCTGTTAAATAAAACTGGAATGGAAGAACCACTGAGTGATCTAGGAAGTATAGAAGATGTGTTTCTGTTTCGAGGATGTTCTGATACGCTTTTTAGAAAAGCGGTGCTCTTTCGTGTGGCAATTTTTCCCCTGGGGGAATCTCAGTCTTATAGACAGCAGGTCAAAGGGGGAATAGTTTGTAGCCTGTTAACATGGATATAGGCTAAAGTGTGGTAAACTTGAACTTCCATCTCAGGTTTGTCCATCAATTCACTTTACGTTCTTAGGAAAACAGTCAACAACTTTCTGTTTATCTAGTGCTCTCGACCTGGGCAAATTCAGCATAACAGCTGTGTTCTTATGCCATTATAATGATAAAATTGGGAAACTTCTTTTGAAAGCAAGTATATTAAGTAGACTAACATTAAGGGATCTCAAAAATTCATAGGAGTTTACTAAAAGATTTACTAGTCCCTTCCATCAGCCAACAACCCAATCAACCAAACCATTAAGAAGTGTTTATTGGGAAGTTGCCACGTGTCTTGGAGTACAAAGGGAGTTATGTTCCTGGGACTGAAAAATAGTAATTCTGAATCTCTTTCCACCTGCCCTTTGTCCCACAAAAGCTAAGCACGGTGATGAGCATGAAGAAGCCGGTTGCAGGGCCGGCGCACAGGGAAGGAGGTGGGTCTCGGGAACGAGGACTGCGGGGTTTCGGGAAGAGTGCTGTGGCTGTCCTCCGGTTTTCCTGCTCAGTCTGGCCCCACCCCTCTTGCCTGGCATCCAGAGCAGACTTTCCAAAGGCCTGCTGCACATACACCCGGAACACAGATGGAGTCTAGGTGCCATGCTACAAAGGAGAGGAAATCGAGGCTTGGAGTTTTCTTAGCCCCTCCTCTCTCACATTTCCATCCAAACCCCGAGTCCTAACCATTGCGCCTCAGTGATATCTCTTCTCCCTGCCCTCCACACGCCATTCATTAGCTCGAGCTGTTTGCTCGAGGCCTTCCTACATCTGGGACAGATCAGGTCCCTTGCTTCCTCCACAACCTTTAGAGGCTCCGCATTGGTGTCAGAAGTAAGTCCCACCACCTTAGCCTGGCATTCGGGACCCTACGCTGTCCTTCCAGCCTCTTGTTCACTCTCGTCGTCTCTCCCCAGTGTCCAGCCTTGATGCTGTGGTCACTGTGTCCACACCCCACCATGCCTGAACCAACACCACACTCATGTCCCGACTGTTCATTCCACTTGGCCTGCTCCGTGAGACCGCTCTACGGTCAGCAAAACCTTCCTTCTTCCGCAAGTGGGTTTATACATGATGTTTGTGAAAATGTTCCTAAATTGTACTTACTACTTATCAGAGTCTGTTTGGCATTACAGTTTGTCAATTTATTTTTCTGCTTTGTCAGGCTCTGGGCTCCCGAAGGACAGTGATCACACTTCAGCCACCTTTGCGTCATCAGAGGCTAACCCAGCCGATGCTTCCTAAATGAAGGAGACTGCCAGGCGAGGGCGCCACGACCGGCTGCCACAGGGACCAGCTTCCTATGAAGAGTCTCTGGAGGGCTCTTCATAATAAGACAGTATGGTGCCATTGCTCTCTAGCTGTGTGATAACAGGAAACTGAACTGGCTTCTCTGTGTCTGTGTTCTCCACGACAAAAGGGGGATTCTAACAATGTCTGCTTCGTAGAGCTGTTGCAAGGGTGCAGATGAATGTAAGTGCAGGAGCCTGCAGTTCCTGCTCTCTGAACATTTTACGTCCGTGACAGTTGCCCTTTGCTCTCCCCACACCCCTTCCCTCTCCCTTGGCCTCTTCCACCACTCCTCCAAACCCCAATGTTGATGCTGCATTTTCCTGCGAGTGTTCCCCGGCTCCCCCACATCTGGGGGCAGTGCCGCTGGCATGTCTTCCCACAGGGCCCTGGTCTTCCTCCGTCGCACACCCGTCTCACTGTGGCATAATTCCTTCTTAATAAGCCAATAAGTAGAGCAGGAATAGTAATATTTTTTGAGCCAAGGACTCTGTGCCAAGGACCATGGCAGGTTCTTACAAGCACTGTCCCCATCCATCCTCACGATGACTCTAGGAGACAAGGCTTTATTATTCCCATTTTACAAATGAGGAAATGGGACAAAATAGATTCTGTAACTTGTCCAAGATTGCCCAGCCGGTGAGTTTCAGGACGGAGATCCAGACCCAGCTCTGTCTAACTTTGATCCATATTCTTAACATTATGCTAAATGGCCTCTGCTCCAACTCCCATCATGCTCTACCGGGGTGTCCCACCTGCAGCCCGTGGGCTGCATGCAGCCCAGGACAGTGATGAATGCGGCCCAACACGAAATCATGAATTCACTTAAAACATTATGAGATTTTTGTGTGTGATTACATGTCGCAGTGTATTTAATGTGTGGCTCAAGACAACTTCTCTTCTTCCAGTGTGGCCCAGAGTTGCCAAAAGGTTGGACACCCCTGTTCTAGAACACTTTAAAATAAACAAAACTTGAAACCCACACCGTGTTGAAATCAAGCGCTTGGTAAACCAATAAGCTCTGAGTGTCTCTTCCACCTTTCCCCTTGCTCTTCGGTCTGTGGCTGGGTTGGGACTGGGAAACTGGCTCCATGAACTGAGCTTGTGAGAAGCCCACGGAAGTGAATTAAGGAGGCATGAGTATGCCACCCTACCTAGCCCACATTTCAGGTTCCTGGGGCATATGGGCACCCGCTCATTAAAAAGCATTTTTAACTAAAGTACACAACAGAAATGTTCAGCATATGTTAGAGTAGGTAGGGATTCATGAAATCTTAAATCAACTTGCTTTTTATAGCCATTTGGAAAGGGGCAAATTAACATGAGCCCCAGTTTCCTTCCGTGCACACTGAGCAGAGGCTGGGCTGCGGAGCAGCGGGAGGGGCCAGTATCGATGCTGAGGACTGGGGGTTGCTGAGCTCCCAGCCCCCACCCACCTGCCTTGACACGCTCATCCTCCCCAGCGCAGTGCCAGCTATAAACAGTACCCCCAAGGAAGGCTTTTTAATGGTGTAAGTAATACATGTTAACTCGAAGGTAAGTTTAAGTTTTTTAAAAAATCCTTACTCCCATTCTCCTAAAAAAAAAAATTTGGCGTTTATCCTTCCAGTATTTTAGGGGTTTGTTGATGATTTATATGATATGATATATACACACATAGAATTACACACGTCCATATACACACTTACATACATATGTGCATATATTTACTTCCTTCCCCAAATCGTGATTGTATTAGATGTTGTGTAATTTGCACCCCCTTTAATACGACCATTTCGAGTCAATAATACACACCTACATTGCCGTTTTAAATGTGCTACGGCATTCTGCTGTGTGACTTGCCGTAATTTATGTGACAACCCAGCACTGTTGACTGTTGACATTGCCTAAGCAGCTGCTGTTGTCAACAGCCCCTCCAGGAGCGTCCTCACACACACCACTGTGAGCACCTGTCCCACCATTTCTTAAAATAAATTTCCAAGGCACCATATCTTAAAAATAAGTTATTAATAACCACCGGGGGTTGTAATCCTTCCTTAATAGCTTGGCGTGACTTAATTTGAAGACTCCTCTTTTATAACAGCTAGGAGCCCTGCCAGTAGAAGGACGCTTGCTGAAGGGGAGGTTGGATGGGCATTTGGGAGAGGAGAGGTCAGGAGAAAAGCATCCTGGGGGTGGAAGACATTATCAGAGGAAGGTACGGCTTGGTGCCATGGGACTAACTGGGAATTTTAGGGCCAGGCTGAGGAACTTGGATGGAAACAAAACAAAAAACCAGAGAGCAAAGATGGAAAGCCTTCACCATGTACCTCCTTGGTTTGCCATTTTGCCAACACTGGACCTTTGGCATGAAATCTGGCAACAGACATCTTTGTTGATCTTTTGTAAAATACTTTAGCAATCAAGAGCCACAAAAATATTCAGAATACTTGATTCAGTGATAGCACTTCTGGAAGTGCATTCTAAGAAACCAACATCTAAGAAAGATACAGCTATTGCACAAAGATGTTCCTTATAGAGCTGTATAAAGTAACAGAAACTTGTACTCAATGAAAATAGTGGACAGTTGTTCATCACACCTCCCTGATACAATAGCATGTAGCCATCTGACTCTAGCTGTGTGATCTTGGGCAAGTTATTTAGTCTGTCACCTGTTCAATGGGCGTAACAACATTTATTCTCATGGGCTTGTTGTCAGGATTAAATGAGATAACATTTGAAAAGCACCCAGCATGGTGCCTGACACATGGGAAGTGTCGAACAACTAGCAGCTAAGTATACAAAGAATCTGTTACACTTACGGAAATCAATGTGATACAAATAAGAAGTTGCCTACAAAGCACATATGTACGTGTCAGACAGGGGGAGCCCTGCATTGGGAACTGTGCATTTCTTTGTCTCAGTGGGGATTTCGTGAGTCCCCAGTTCCAACACCTGGACACTCGGTCCTGTCCATGCCCTGGGGTGTCAGGCTGCGAGTCTGTCCTTTCTCTAAATAACAAAAGCCTGAAGCAGGCACTAGAGTGCCAATGTACTGACTTACTAAGAGAATTGTAAATACCATGTGGAACAGAGACACCTACCCTGGTGCTATGGGGCTTTCTCTCCCCAGAGGCAAGGAGCTGAGGGAGCCAAAGCAGAAGTCACAATATAGGATAAAATTATGGAAGCAGCAAACCCTAATGGGAGAAAAAAAACCCAAATGTTCATCAATGGATGAATGGACAAACCAAAAAGGCAATAAATACCTGCAATGGAACACTATCAGCTTTTTAAAAGGCAAAGGAAATTCTGAAATTTGCTACTGCACGGATGAACCTTGACAACATTATGCAAAGTGAAATAAAACAGACACAGGACAGATACTGTAGAATTCTGTGCATACGCTGTGCCGAGAACAGGCAAATTCAGAGGATAGGAAGTCGGATAGAGGTTACCAGGGGCTGCTGGGAGCAGGACTGGGGAGTTGCTGTTCAATCGCGACAGAGTGTCAGCTTGGGATGGCGGTAAAGTTCTGGAGATAGGCGGTGGAAATGGTTGCACCAGCGTGAATGTACTTAGTGCCACTGGATTGTACACCGCCACATGTTTAAGATGGTAAATGTCATGCTATAAACATTTTATCACTCAAAAACCTCTAAAGACCTCAAACTTCATGAGCGAGGCCAAGTGGCCTGCTGCATAAGGCACGGGCTGCGAGGCCGCGCTGGGCGGGCTCACGTCCGGCTCCGTCTATTCACCGGCCACCTGTCCTTAGACACACGACTCGTGCTATCCATCGCCCATCTGCAAAATGCGGACTCTAACGGTGTTTACAGTTCTGAGAGTCACTAAGAGGATTCAAATGAGTCAATTCCTCTGAAGTAGTGCATCTTAGAAGAATGCAGGGCACATAGCAAGTCCTATGTAGTTGCTAGTGGAGACAGAGAGACAGAGACAGAGAGACTTTCTGGTTTCCCATGGAAGATTGTGAAGATGGGGATCCGAGTTACTCAAAGCCGTTGGAACTGGAGCATTACCTTTGTGCAGCAGATCTACGGAGCCATAAAGGCTGCTTGGCAATCATGGAAGCAGAAGAAAGGAGTTAGAGAAAGTGTGTATCTAATAGTATCCAGCTAAGACAGCCCGATTTTATCACAGGGATTGTCTTGCTAGCAGAATTGGAAACCGTCAAAACCCATTGACTAAAGCCCTGTCTCTCCCAAGAGGGTTCGGGTCGGAGCGGCTGGGGCTTGCTTTTGCGGCTCTCCATCGCCAGCCCTTCCAAGGCTGGCCGGTCCCTCTCCAAAGCTCCCGAACATCCCGACTCCTTTGGGGAACCTGCCTCTTTCCGCCCCATTTTAATGTATGGTCTTCAC
Organism: Micronycteris hirsuta; assembly: GCA_004026765.1. Lineage (NCBI taxonomy): Eukaryota > Metazoa > Chordata > Mammalia > Chiroptera > Phyllostomidae > Micronycteris > Micronycteris hirsuta. Next base: position 204,570 of record PVJI01000422.1, read on the forward strand.
AGTTTTGTTCCCTGAGAGGCTTCTATTTCTCTGGAAGGAAACATGGAAAACGACAGCAGCCTGATTTATGGGTGATTGCAGAATTGTGGGTAAAATATTTTGAGTTCTGTTACTTCAGCTATCATGGCTGTACAATTTAAAAACAGATTTTAAATATATCATTGTTGTATACCAGTGTTTTCCCACTTGCAAGCAATTTTCGGCTGCTGTCTGATTGTTCGGAGTTCTGCAGGCAGCGTGAGTAATGAGCTGTGAAAGGGGGGCTGGATTAGGCCACGGGGTCCCGCATTCATTCCAGCCTGTTACCCTTCTCTGGGCTGTCTTCAAATCCCAAGAGTGTGTAATGAGGGGCTTGATGTGGCGTCTGAATATATGATGAGCCCCATTCATTCGCTTTTACGCTCCAGTAAACAGCTGTTCAGCTTCTCCTGAGTGGCTTATTCTTAGCTTTCTATGGCTCGAAGTAACTGCAAAACCAGCGACACTGCATGCACGCGTGTGGTTCTGCACGTCCCCGCCCACCCGTGTCGGGGCCGCTGCTGCTCTTCGGGTGCTTCCCAGATGTGGCTCTGTCGGATGAATGGTCCCTTTAAATCTCACCTTACCCTAAACAGGGGCTTGTTCTCCCCAGATGCTGCTGGAGTCTGAGATGCTCGCTACTTCTTGTGCTTGGCTGGTAAGGACAGGAAGGCAGCAGCTGAGGCCGGGCTCCCCTAAAGCATGGAGTGGTGGGCCTTGTCAGCCTGCTGCTCACATCCTTCCAGGCTGAGCCAGGTGCCTGGGCCAACCTGTCTGTGTCTGGGTGTCTGGGGACTTTTTTTCAGAACTGCAGCAAGCTGGAAGTGCGGTGGAATTAATACACCTGGGAGAATCCCTGAAGCAAGGATCCTTGGTAACTGGGGCACAAACATCCAAGCTTCCTCATTCCTCGGGTGGGATGATTATGAGGCTTGTGTTTTATATTGTTTCCCAAATTTTTCCCATAGGATTCAGCTCCAGTTGCCCACTGAGCTCACTGGTTCAACGCACGCTCCCGACGTGCCGCCTCCTCCTCGTGTGTCACGTTCCCACCCCCCACTAGCAGTCCTGGAGCCGTTCAAATGCACCCTTGCCCTTGAATCCCTGTCTCGAGGTCTGCTTCTGGGAGAACCCCTGGTGAGATACATGATGTTGAGAAAAGAGCACAGGGTTTAAAAATGTGGCTCTGGGACATGTCACATGACTTTAGGTCACAGATTTCAATCTCTCTGACTTATAGTTCTCTTACCTATAAAAACCAGAGGAAAACGCCCCTATGTTATTCCATGGGCCATTTGTAAAGCCTAAGAGAGAAGGTGTAAGAGGAGGAGCTAAACAGGATGAAGATCTTTAGAGATGTTCATCATATTGTTTTACGTGGCTCTGCCACGTCCCCCATTGTCTACAGAATGTCCCCCAAATATTTGTCCACATTTTTCTATCTGCGTGCATACAAAATCCTGTGTGCAACTGAGGTGACTCAGCACTGGTACGGAAACTTCAGGATTTTAGTGTTTTTGTGACGAATTCTTTCTTTATGATTTTCTATCCCTATTTCTTTTTTTCCTTAAAGATTTTTCTTTATTTATTTTTAGAGAGAGGGGAAGGGAGGGAGACAGAGAGGGAGAGAAAGAGCAATGTATGGTTGCCTCTCACATGGCCCCCACTGGGGACCTGGCCTGCAACCCAGGCATGTGCCCTGACTGGGAATCGAACCGGGACCCTTTGGTTCCCAGCCCGCGCTCATTCCACTGAGCTACACCAGCCAGGGCCTATCCCTATTTCTTATTATGAAAATTTTCAAACATAAAAGAAGTTCAAAGAACAGGCCAATAAACCTTGGATTTTGATTCAACAATTGTAAACATTTTGCTGTATTTCCATTATCTGTTGGCTTATCTGTCTGTCTGTCTATCTATCTTTCTGTACTGTTTGAAACTAATTTCTAGACCCCGGACACTTTACCCATAAGTGTTTCCGTCCACACCTCCCAGCTAGGCCAATATCTCACGTGCAGAACCCCCTTCTTGTGCCTAAGATGATGAGCCTGGTTTCTACACCATCTGACATTCTCCCTACGCCCAATGTTCCCATCATGCTGGACTGTCTTCTATAGCTGATGTGTTTTCTAGCTAGGATCCACTCCAGGTTCATTGCCAAATGCCTTTGCTTAGAACAACCATCCTGGCACTGACTCTGTGTGTGTGTGTGTGCGCTGATATGGTTGTCCCTCGGCATTCTTTTTCAATGAAGCCAGATCAGTGCTGTGGCTCTCTGGGCCCCGGTTGACAATGGGACAAAGCTGAGCCTTGTCTGGATGTGTGATCTTGCTCAGCTTGGTGGCCTCTGCCAGCAGCAGAGGATTCCAAGCAGGTGGCACCTGCCAAGTCTGCCTGGCCATTCATGTCAGGGCGGCACTAACCACCTCTGTGGCCGGCTTCAGTGGTCACCTGCCAGACACAGAAGTGTTGCCAGCAGCATTGGCTGTCAGTTGAGGAAGAAGGCATCCTGCCTAGTGATTTAATGAGAGATAGATTTTATCCTTTTTGGGGGAAAAAAAATCAAACTACTTGGCAGGTAGAATGCCTGTTTAGACAAGTCAGTATATGCTGTTACTCCAAGTTGCCAATGTTCTTCTGTCCCCTCCTATCTTCACAGAGATGTTGAAATAATGGAGACAAAGGTTGATGGAGTTTAGAGAGCAAGCAAGAATGCAGACCAGAATGATAGTAATAAATATTAATCTCCCATGGAATTCACTTAAATCTTCCCTGCCAAAGCCTTCTTCTTTGTCTATGCTTTCTATTTTAATTCACAATAGCACCAGAGAGTTATTCAAACTAGAAAAACAAACAGGAGAGACAAACAGAGTTTCATTTTACTATCAATGCCCATCATGTGGGAATGGCTGCCTGGAACGCTGTGTTGAGGAGGATTCCGAGGCCACATCATGGCTGTGGGGAGGGGGGCGGGGGAGGAGAGCAAAGGGTAGTGATCCCTGCAGTGAGGGAGCGCGGGGAGGGGCTGGCAGCCCTGTGTTTGCTAGCCAAGACTTAGAGTTAGCGGAACTCTTTTCTCTCACCTTTCACATGCGTAGGGTCCCAGGTCTTGCTTCTCTAGCTGATTCCTTTCTCTCCATCCCTACCATGCCTTCTCAGTCCGGGCCTCCGTATGACTCACATGGCTGTATTGCTGGGCTCCCTGCCTTCAGGCTTTCTCGGATCTAATCCATCTTGCCCACAGAGCAATTTTTCTAAGCACATTCCCACACTGCTGAAAATCTTCCATTGGCTCCCTACCACGTACAGGATAAAATGCAGAGTCTTCAGCAAAATGTATTAGACCCTTGATGGCCTGGTCCCTGTTGATTGTTCTATCTCATTCCCTGTCACTCCACGACTTCCTCCTCAGGTAAGTATTCCAGGCACATTGAGCTACTTGTGGCTACCAATAGGCCATACTTTTCCGTGCCCCGCCCCAGGTTTTACCCCATGCAATTTCCCCTTCCCCAGTACGCCCTTCTCTGCAGCTCCCCTTTTCCATGCTGAAATGTGTAGCACCTCCTCTGGAAGCTCTGCTTACCTGGCAAATGTCTCTCCTTCACCTTCCTAAGCCATATTTAGTGGCTTCTTCTTCTTTGTTTCTTTAGGGTTTTGTAAGTTACCGTATTTTTCGGACTATAAAACACACTCCTCCCCCTCCAAATTTGGGAGGAAAATGGACTATTCAGTCTTATAGTCTGAATGTAGTGTACCTGGCTATTTACATTTACATTGGCAAAATATTATGTTATTTATGTTATTAAATATTTTACCACGTTTTTCGCTTCAAATTTTTTTTCCTATTTTCCTCCTCTAAAACCTAGGTGTGTCTTATGGTCTGGTGAGTCTTATAGTCCAAAAAATATGGTAAGCTATTATTACTTCACTGTATTTGCACTGTTCATGGTTCACTCATTTACTCATTCAGGAAATGTTTATTGAGCAGCCTCTATATTCCAGGCACTGTTCTAGGGCCCTGGTGTAGAGTAATGAACCTAACAAAGTCCCTGCTCTCAGTGAGCTTATATTCTGTGTGTGTATTGTATGTGTACAATATTCAAATACATAAATAAATGTGTAATTTGATGTTAAATGAAAGAGAGAAAAACGGTTGGCAGAAAGTGGGGTGCTATTTTAGCTAGGTTGGTTGTGAAAGGCACTTTTGGTCAAGTGATTTTTAAAAAAAGATTGTACTTATTTATTTTTAGAGAGAGGGAAGGGAGGGAGAAAGAAAGGGAGAGAAACATTGATTGGTTGCTTCCCATATGCACCCCAATGGGGACCAAATCCACAACACAGGCATGTGCCCTGACCAGGAATGGAACCAGGGACCTTCTGTTGCTTTGCAGAACAACGGCCAACCAACTGAGCCACACTGGTCAGGGCTGGTCAAGTGATCTTTGAGCAGAGATTTAAATGAATGGACAAGTGAGCCAAGCTGCCTTCTGGGGGAGGAGTGCTGTTGCAGGCAGAGGAAGTGGTGTGCAAATGCCCTGTGGCATTTGCGAGGGATGCACCAGGAGGAGCAGGAAGTGAGTGAGGCTGAAGGAGTGAAAGGACACATGTCAGGGTCAAAGTCAGAAGGAGCAGGTGGGGGGCATAGTATACTGGTCCTTCTGGAAGAGAATAAGGGCTTTGGAGTTATTCTGCACGATCAGGGAAGTGTTGGGTGCATTTTGTGCAGAGGAGTGGCATAATCTGCTTTGTTCTTTAAAAGCATCGGGCTGGCTTTTGTGTCAAGAATAGACCACAGCGGTGAAGATAGAAGCAGTACTCCAGGCAGACGTGAGGGCTGACCAGGGTGGTAGCAGGGGTGATGGTGGGGAGGAGATGAATTTGTGACAGAATTTCAAGGCAGTGACAGTAGGATTTTCTGACAGCTGGTGGGGACATGGGGAGAGAGAATTGGTCAGTTAAAGGTGACTGCAAGAAACTGCACCGTAACGACCAGTGTACCTGCCACTGTCTCCTACACCAGTGGTTCTTAACCATCTCACCACACCCCACTTTCCTGAAATTCTGGATGTCTTTGAAAATCTCATCAGAGCTATGGGTTTTTCTCCCTGAAAAATTCACAGCATGCAGACACATAACCAATTTTGTCTATAATTTCAGAGGGTCCTGGGCCTTCTGAGTCCCACCCGAGAATCCTGGGGTTACGCCACCATATTCATCTCTGTTTCTGGAGCAAAGTAACCTGAAGACAGTCGCTGATCAGTAAACGTGCTGGAATGATGGAGTGAAAACCAGCTGCTGCTTTATTCTGCTTGTCCTGGCAACAAGGAAGCATGTCTCATTTACACCCCCACCAATAGCTGGGGCTATTACTGCACTGCAATGATGACCAGACCAAACCAGCAAACAGAAAAGCTGGGGAAAGGGCAGAAGGAAAACAAGGCAAGGGAATTACAGCAGAAAAGCATTTTAAAAATGGTCCTTTCCAAAAGCGTTGGTGGAGATGCGTAAGGGAGGAAAACACGTGAGCAAAAACGCAATCATGGCACCGGTAACGTCGGGACGTTCTCCAGCTCAGCTGCAGGCAGAGCGAGTGGCTCGCTGTAGAATCTCTGCCCACGAAGAGGGAGATTCTGGGTTCCGGTTGTAGCCAAGCCCCAGGCCAGGCTCTGGAAGGGAGGGAACACAGTATCCCGAGCATCCTAAGCTCAGGACCCAAGGTGGGGGAGGGAGTGCTGCCAGAGGGAGGTCTGATGGGACTGGTGACCGAAACCAGAAGCAGGACAGCTCGGAATGATCGCGCTGGCTCTCAGGAGCATTAACCTGGCTGCGAGGACAAACTGATCACACCAAACAAGTGGTTTTCTGGAAGGTGCCAAGAGGATATTGTCAAGACAATGGCTTTTCTCTTTGTGAATTTAACAGGAGCCTTATTTAGAAATTGAAGAAATCCAGGAGGAAGTCTTCATCTCCTTTTAACAAAGGAGTGTGGAACTCTAAAAATAAGTAAAAACAGCTTTAACCTAGGCTCGTTATTCCTGAGTCTGCCCGTTAAACATAACTGATGATCTCGATTGAGTAGACATTTATGGAGTCTGGTCCTTCCTGTACCATGTTGCCTCTAGTCCTGACCACCAAGTTGTTACCGTGCCTCTTCTCCGTCGGGTGAAGGATCCGAGGCGCAGAGAAGTGTTCACCACTAGAAAGCGGTAGAGCAAGAACTGGGTCCCTGACGTGGCTGGCTCCAAGTCCGAGTTCTCTCATTCACTAGGCAGTCTTCTTAAATGCCTACATGCTCATCCAAGAGAAAAACAACGAGCTCTCCTTTGTCCTGTGAGTCAGAGGGAGCTTGGAAAGGGCTTCCTGCTCACAGCCTTTTTCCCAGCTTACACATCGCACACAAGAATGCCAAGGGGAGCCCTGGCCCCGGCGGAGAGCCAGGCTTGCGTGGGCGGCTGCTGGGGAACGGGGCTCTGGCTGCCTGGGTCCCTCCTGCTGCTGACATCTCTTTGCACCTTGTTGGATAGTTCCTGCTCGAGGAGCCAGCCTGGAACACTGCTGCTGTCTGGGGAGAAAGAATGTTCTCATCTTGTCCTTTTCTGGGAGGAAGCGGCTGGCCCAGTGGAGATGTAGCAATCAGAGCAGATTATATTCAGATCTTGTTCATTTTGCTCCTGGGCCCAGGGGCTCAAGGACTGGTTATAATTTTGGTCTTAATTTTTCAGGCGTTTTTTATTTTTGCCTCAAAGTGTAAAAAGGCAGCACAAACTTTTAAAATGATGTACGGCAAAGAGCAAGAGGAGGAGGAGGTGGGGGTAGTTGGGAGAGAAAACTACCTGAGTCTCTAATGTGTCTCTTCTGAGCTTCTTACCGTAAAGAGAGAAGAGCTCCCAGACAGAGGGAAAATCTTAAGAGACTCTCGATAGGAAATATGCTGGCACTTATCAACTACCCAGAGGCTCCTAATCCTCTCTCCCGAACTGACATCCCCTTGAATTGGACTATAAAATTCCTCCTGGTAGAAGGCACTTCACTTGAAAATGTAAAACCCTTCACTGAGAGAGAAAACAAACACTAATTTGAAATTTCTTGTCTTAGGAAAGAAGATGGAGGTAGAAGCTTGAAGAAGCCCTGCTCCTGCCCACCTGTTGAGGCCTCAGCTCGCAGGGGTGGGGTGAGCTCGGAGGCCTGAAGGCGAGGGCAGCCCTCCCCGTGTCCTCTTCAAGTCAATCGGCATTTCCTCAGGAGTCTTGCTTTGACTTGTTTTTAAAAATTACTTTAAGCATTCAGCAAAGGGAAAAGAAAGCCTTGTTTAGAAGCCAAATAGCCCTTTGAAATGGCCCACAATTGGATCAAAGCTTCCCTCAATGCAGGAATAATTGCTTGTAACTGGCTAAAGCATACAACCTGGGATGGGATTGATAACTGGGATGGGATTGACAACTCGGGGAGATTAGAGACAAACTGGCAACTACCAAAGGCTGAGGGGCAGAGGGAAGGGCAGTTGCTAGAACATTTTCTTGCTGACAGCAGCGCAGATTGCTCTCACAGACTGTAAGATTTTCCCCCAGCTGTGCACCCCACCCCTGCTCTGTGTCCTACCTCTGACCTACTTCTGCTGTCTTCAACCGTCCCATTCTGTGCTCTCTCCTGACTCCTGGAGTGTAGTTTGGCAATAGTGTACCTTAATTTTCTGAATGCTGCTCCTGGTTTGGGGGTTAGGGGCTGGGACTCTGCTGTGCCTGGAGGTGGGAAAGCTGGGTCTGGGAAGAGCTGGGCCTCGGTTAGGAGCGGAAAAGTGTCCCTTACTCCCCATGCCACCCAGGGGCACCGTCCCTGGGATGCCAGTAAGCAGCTCAGTGGTGGGAAGTGAGACCCACTGCTGTTTCGTCACTTCGTGCTTGACATCGTGCAGGTTTTATAAAGGGCTGGCAATTACGGGATTTCCTTAGTCGGCCGTGTTAGGGTCTGCAAAAACCGTGGCTGCCTCCCTCCTCTTAGGAACCTTCTGATCACACCCACACACACAATCAGGAATTGTATCAAGAAGCAGATAGGTCAAAGGGTCTCAACTCTCCTGGACAATCTATGCACAGGATGCAAAGTTGGAAAGATCCCAACGAGTAGACTATTTTCCCCTGATCTTGTTTTCCCCTCTCTTCTGGGCCCCTTTCAGCTCTGGGTGACAGCAGCATTTGGGAGAGACTGGGAGTAGGAGACAGGAGGCAGGCTTTCAGCTCCCAGCCTGGTGTGGGATGGGGTGGGGGAGGGCTCGGGGAAGGACGGAGCGGGCTGCATGATGTCACTGTGGAGGAGGAGTGGGCGGGTCTGGACGTGAGGAGGGGTAGGGTGTAAAATATGGGGGTCCCACAGACAGTGGGTCAGTTATGGAAGGCGAATGAGGGGCCTGGCTGAAAAAGACAACAGAGGGACGGGATGGCACGGCTGCAGGTTCTGAAAAGTGCAGCGGAGGCAGGGGAGGGACCCAGCAATGTGGAGTTTGTTCTTACAGACACTGAGTGTGTGTGTGTGTGTGTGTGTGTGTGTGTGTGTGTGTCTGTGTTTCTCTGTGGCTGTCTGTCTGCCTCATAAGGGACAGGATTTCCTCAGGGTAGGCAGGCGTGCTGGAGAAACTCTTCTTAGTTAATCGAGCCATGCCTGGTGGCTTTTTCTACCACAGACAGTAAGTCCCCAGTGTAGCATTGATAGTAACCGTATTTTCCAAACCCCAGACAGGGCCACGGCGTCTGACTGAGCACTGAGTTCTGCTTTATGAATGGAGTCCAATGAGCTTCTCACCAAGACACATCATCTGTCATCAGCCACGTTAAACACCGCCTTTATGGGAGAGATAAAGGCAGCATGTCAGGACCACACGACGGTAAGGGGACACGTGGTCTCTGGACCCCCAGTTCCAGGGGCCTTTCAGGAGAGATGCTGAGTGGAGCCTCTCTGCCCCACAGACCGAGCGGGCCTCGGTGACCGACCTTGCTCATATCCCTGTGGTTAATGAGCTCACCCTCGGGCCGCCGGCTGGTCTGCTGCTAGCCAGCTGCCAGGCTCTCGGGCTCCGTGTGAGTCAGTCATGGGCTGTCACTCGGTCCAGAGCCTCGGAGCCTCCCCGAGCCCCGTGCTGCTGTTGCAGCTGGACTGCAGCGGGAAGCTTGCCCTGCCCAGGCCACCTCCAGGCCTCCCTGGCCGTGGTGCCAGCTGGGGCAACAAGATCAGAATTCAGGGCATTGTTAAGAAGCGCCTCGTCCCACGCACAGCCCTGCTGCCCCTGCCAGAGGAGCAGAGCCCGGCTTGGCAAGAGGGCTCCCTCCACGCAATGTTTCTTTGAGGCACTCCAGAGATTTTACTGAATTAATCTCCTTTGTCCTTCACATAATTCCAGTGGCATTAGTCAGCTTTAGTGGGTAGCATTTCATCCTACTTCTCTTTCTGCCTGGAAGCACACCCACTAGCTTCTCCCTCCAAACCCTTCTTTTTCAGTTCCTGGTTGGTGGCTATTCAGACTGTGCTGTTAACCCTGATGCAGCCGCAGTGGGTGAGGAAGGGGAGGGAAGCCGTAGCATTGAAGTTTGCTAAGGCAGCCACCGTAGCGGGAATGTGTGCGTGTTTCATCCCGTTGAATCTCCACCATAGGCCTCCAAGACAGGAGTTGCCGTTTTATAGATAAAGGAACTGAAGGCCATGTAAGTGTATCATTTGTTCAAAGTCTCACAGCTGGTGAGGGGCAGAGCATGGATGCAAACTGGAGTCCCCTGATTCCGTAAGCCCTGCTAATTCTACTAACAAGCAAAGAGTTTGGGGAAACCTCTGTTCCTCACATTGGTTTTGTTTATGGTTGGGTTTTTTTTTTTTTTAATTCCTCCCGGAGTTCCTCACGTTAGGAAATCTCCTCACTGACTGCATGACCCTGTTCTCAGTCACGGGCCGATGCTGGCCGACGCGATGACGCAGCGTTGCCAACTGCAGACAGGGCGCGGCCGCCCGCTTGTCCGGGCCACCCACCCAGCCCGGAGGACATGCAGGCTCTTCGAGAGCCGGAGACCGGCCATTGCCGTGCTTAGTCCTGGGAGTTTAGAGAACAGCCCTTGACCGGGCCTATCCGCCCGCCTGCTCCTGTGCTCCCCACTGCCCCTGCCTGCCCACTGCACTCTCCTACCGGCCTCCAGCTTCTCTGCTCTGTGCTCTTTCTTCCTCACTCTTCCTGCTAGAATCTTCTAACCCCAGATTCATATAGCATCATCTGCTAAAAACTGCCATCGGGCCTAGCAGTCTCCCTCTGGGAATGTATCCAAAGGAAATGAGCTCAGGATCTTGAAGGGACCTGCTTCCCCAAGTTCACTACTGCTTTACTCATGACAGCCAAGACACGGAGACGACCTAAGTGCTGACCGGTGGGTGAGCGGGTGAAGGACATGGGGTGCATGCCTGCAATGGGATGTTATTCAGCCTTGAGAAGGGAGGGAATGCTGCCATTTGCAATCACATGACTAAAGCTGGAGGACCTCACGCTAAGTGAGATAAGCAGACACAGAACGATGCACACTGCATGAGCTCACTTAGATGTGGAATCTAAAATAGTTGAACTCACAGAGTGGCATGGTGGCTGCCAGAGGTTTGGCAGCCGGGAGTGGGTGGGGGGATGGGCAGGAGGGAAGGTGGGAGGCGTGGGGAGATGGTGGCCAAAGAGTAGAACATTTCAGTTACGCAAGATGAGGAAGCTCAGGAGACCTAGTGTGCAGCACGGTGGCTGTAGTTACCAATGACGTACAGCATCCTTGGAATCTGCTTGGAGGGTGGATCTTAAGTGTTCTCACCCAGGAAAAAGAAACGTAACTAGGAGAGGTGATGGATACATCATCTGGCTGGACTGTGGGTAATCATTTCACCATGTATATGTATATCGAGACATCACATTGTACGCCTAAATTATATACAATTTTTATTTGTCAACTGTGCCCCAATAAAGCTGGAAACTTCCCCCTACCCCACCGCCAAAATCCAATACTTCCATGACTCCCAAACCCACGGGAAAAAAGTCAAAATTCCTTGGTGAGTCACACAGGCCCTTCCTGTTCTGCTCCTTTGTCGGCACCACCCCCAGACGTTACCACATGCGCACCAGGGCTAAGCCACTGGAGAACGTGCTCTGTCCCTAACCAGGCAGCCCCTGTGGGTCCCCCCAGGCTTTGTAGGTGCTCTTCCTTCTACCTGGCATGGCCTTCCCTCCTACTCTGAACGGCAGCCCTCTCTCTTCAAGTGCTAGGTCTAATGTCACTTCCTCTGCGAAGACCTGTGCTTTACGTAACACGCCGTGGGTGCCAGCCGCACCCTGTCCCCCTGAATTGTCCCCCACAGCCCAGCACCCTCCACAAAGGTGGCAGCGTTTGCTGGCGTGTTGCACTTGGCCAAGTAATGTACATTATTACTAGTAAAAGCACCAACATTTCCAAATGAGCTGCCTTTGTTATAAACGGGAGCAGATTCAACATTATTCTTTTAATAATGTCATTTTCACTTACTTGCATGTTTTCCTGAGTAGGCGAGAAAGGGGCGGTTGCAGCTAGCTTGCTGATAATTGTTCCAAGTGCTAAAGAAAAGGGGCTGAGAAAGGATCAACAGATCTGGGGGCACACCGGTGGGCTGCGGATAACCCATGATGCGGGCAGGGGTGCCTGTCTGCACGGACAACTTATTATTTGTGTTTGTGTGTGCATATGTGTGGCAGTGTGCATGCATGGGGGGCAGGGAACTTTACATGTTCATGTTAAAAAGTACCCCCGGGGTAAGAGCAACAATGATTTCTACTGTATTGAAGGTTAACTGTGATAAAGCTGGAAGGATGGGGAAAACAACTGATGTAATCTTAAGAGGAGATAAAAGACGAAATCTCAAACTATGTGTACATTATACGTACAAAAAACGTCAATGTGAATCTGGAAGAAAGGCAAGCTAAGACAGAAAAGCTCTGATTTGTCAGATGATGAGGTTTTAGGTGAGATGTTTTTGAAATGGTGGTTTGAGCAACGTCTCTATCCTGTAGACCCATGCCCTAGGTCTGCCCTCAAGCCGGCGGACAGCGTGTGGTGGGCAGTCCTGCAGCTGTGACCGGCCCATCTGTCTAGATGGCTGTTCCCTGAGCTTCGGGGGGGAACAGACAACCCAGTCTGCAGCCAGTAGACCTGGTGCCCACCCTCCTCCGAGGGATATTTGACGTGAAATACTCCATGTTGGTCATCGCTATTGTAACCAGTCAATAACCCAAGTATGAGTCATCTCCAACCTCACTTTGCTAATGTTCCCTCCTTCCCATCATGCCCTGGACCTCCGTGCCTTTCACCGAGCTCCTGATGACTGAGACGTCTGGAATTGCTTGTTCCCCAACCACCAAACCACTGGGGATTTTCGTCTTCTTGTCTGAGAGCTCCTAACCACCCCTCCTTGTAACATAGGCTGGCTTGCCCTGAGGGCGCCATGCACCCTGCAGGCCTCTCCAGTATCAGCCGTCCTCTGCACCCCACAGTCTTGGGGTTGGAGAGTGTTGTCACTGTCCTTGTTCCCAAATGCCACTTCCACAATATCGTGTCTCTCCCCTTGGAGGGCCATGCTGCTTAGCTCCACCGCTCTCTCCTCCACCACGCTGCCGCGTTTTCCCGGCTGCCATCGTGACTGGGTACCCACGGGAGACTCGAGCGCCTGGCTTATAGTCTTCCCTTACACTCTCGTCTCTGCCTCCAACCTGGTGGACTGGCTTACGGGTGGATGTCTCAGCCAGCACCATGGCCCCGTGCATGCTTTTCCTTCCCAGTCACGTTCCTCCGGAGAGTTGCCTCTATTTCCTGTCTCTATGTTCCTTGCTCCCCATGCCTCTCCTCAGAAACTCTAAGAAGCAGGAGGCTGGTCCTGCGTGTTCCCAGAGCAGCTCCAATTCAGGCCACCGACAACTCCCCTGTCATCGAATTGAGGGGACATTGTCCCGCTCTCACCTTACTTGCCCTCACAGCAGCATTGGACACTGTTGACCATTCATTCCTTCTAAAAACACTTTTGGCGTTAAAGACAAAATATTTTCCTGGTTTCTTTCCTGGTTTCCTGTATGCTTCGCAGGCATACCCTTCTCATTTTCACCACCAAGTGCTGACGGCCCTCTCCTCTTCTCCCTCTGGAATCTCTTCCTAGGCGACCATACCCTTATGCACAGCTTCAGTTCTCTACAGAGAACGTGGACATTTATGTCTCCAGATTTGACCTCTTCTCTGATGCCAGGCCCATAGCTCCAGCTCTTGACTTGACAGTCCCACGTGGAAGGTAGCTCAGACTCCGCGGGCCCCACACCAAACCCACAGTCCTCCCCCACACGCTGGTCCTGCCCCAGTGTGCTCTGTCTTAGAGGAGAGCGCTTTGGCCATCCAGTTGCACAGCTAGAAATCTGAGTCATTCTTACTGTCTCCTTACCATGCATATCCTATGTGCAATCGATTACCAAGGACGTTTCTTTGCCCTCCTAAGTTTCTCAAACCCATCTACTGTTCTTGATCCCCAAGCAATGCCCTAATCCAATATTATGATTTGTAAAGACTATTGCTACAATTTGGGCTATCCCGCGTTTAATCTGATTCCTTCCAGTCCGGTCTCTACAGACACCTGTAAGCATCTTTCTGAAGTAGTCATTTAATGATGCCATCTTATGCTTAAAACCCATGACGACTTTCATTCCCACCCCTTTATCTCATTCTCTCCTCTCTAGCTTCTTTTCTTTCTGTTCCCCGTTTGCCCTCCTTGTTCCCCTGTGCCCCACGGCCTCTGCACAGCAGCTCCCTCTGCCTGGAACATTCTCTATACCCTCAGCACAGCTAACTTCTACTTATGCATTACATGTCAGTGCAAATGCCACTTTCTCAGGGAAGTCTTTCCTGACCTCCCCCAAAAGGTCAAATTTTCCTCTAATAAGTTTTCACAACACCATGCGTGCACCTCATCGCGGCACTAACAGCAATAGACAAGTACATGCGCCACCATTTGAGTAGTGGCTTCCTCGTCCCCTGACAGAGTTCCATGGCAGACAGAAATCATACCTGATTTGATCAACATGGAATCTCCAGCAGATGTATGGCACTGGATCTCCTAATTTAAAATAACAGCCCCTGCCACTCTATTTTTTATAGCCATATTCTTGCTCATTGTAGTTATAACCACTTGCCATACATGCACTGGTTGATTTGTTTCTCTCTCTCATGAGACTAAAAGTCTCCCGGGGGCAGATAATTTTATTGTCACCGAGGTATGTTATTCTCAGCCTCTAAACAACAGCACCTAAAACTGCTCTGTAAATAGTTTTTGCATAGTGCTTAGTAAATAACTGTTTAAAGAATAAATGTATTTTGCATAATATCAAAAACAGCAACTCTCCCCAACAACAATACATTATTTAATTAGCTCATCTAACTATTAAATAATTACGTACTTGCATGCCTGGTTTTGCCATAAAAATCCATTATATACAGTTATGACAATAACTCCCAAATCTACCAAAATGACTACCTTACCCTAGTGAGTATATAAAATAGAACATTTTCTACAGTCAGCAGGCAACTTGTTTATTTGCTTATCTACCATTAAAATGATTCACTAATCAATTGATCCCCAAAGAGGAAATTCAAATAGCGATAAACATCTCACCCGTAATTACGGTGCGATCTTTAAGTAAGTCTTGAGTTACTGCTTGTCTCCTCCAGGCTAAGTGCTCTCCTTTTCATAGGCACTGCTGAACTGCCCTTCAAAGGGGTTTTACTGATATTCACCGCTGCTAGTGGAAACGAAAATGCTCATTTTTCCTCACAAGAATAAGGGTTTTCAAAGAACAAAACTGGCCACAGTGAGTGAGGGTAGATTAAAGAGGGTGGAGAACAGAGGCCAGAAAGCCAGGTATCTAGGCACTGAAATCATAGCGGGGGCATACTGATATCTACCATTATGTCTTGTACCACAATAGGACAGGGAAAACAGGCTCAGGATAATGCTACCATCGCCCCAATTTTTCCAAAACCCTACCTTGCGACTTCCTAGGTGTTGGCCGACGAACTCTGGGTCACTTGCGCCACCTGCTGTCCAAATTGAGTAATTGCTGGCCAACGTCAATGCATAGGGATTTTTGTTTCAGGAGATCTCTACCCAGCTTTCTTCCTTCTCTGTGGCTTTCTTCTCCTTTTCTCCTTTTCTCCTTACAGCACACCTTCTGAGCTATGAATGGACACAAAGGCATGATGCGAGAGGGTGGCTTTGGGAAAACTCCGGCTCAAAGCTTCCACCTGTTCTTAAGTCCGGCAATGTTTTAGCCAGGTATTTCAATTCAATGTGCCATCAGGCCTTGAGTAGGCCCCGCCTAGAGTAACGAAGATGCAGGAGATGTGAGTCTGCTTCCCAAGCATCTCATAGGCTAGTGGGGAAGTCAGACATGCAAAAGAAAGAATTTAAATGCCAATGTCGTGATACAAACGATACAGTCCTGGAGGGAAATGAGAAGTCCTCTGGCGGAATGCAGAGGGCTTCAGAGAGATGACCTTTCCCTCAGCTCTGAAGGACCAGCAGGGGCTCACAGGTGGGGAGGAGGATTAGCATTTGGGGCAGAAGAAGGGCGTATGCGAAAGCCAGGCAGTGAAAACATCTATAACCTATTCTGGGAGCAGCAGGAAGTTGATGACTACTGTTAAAAACTTGTTACAGGTCCTTTCATGCTTTTGAGATGCCTTTTCATGTGGATATTTGAGGACAAATGTGTGTTTATCTGTGACTTCCTTTCATTTCACTGAACATTGTATTTAGAAATCTGTGCTGGTGAGTCAAGACTTGTCCCGTTCCTTTCGCTTCCGTGCAGGTTCCATCGGGCTGATGTATCATGGTCCCTCTTGAGTGGACATTTTAGGTGGTTTCCACTTTTTCACCTGGTATGCCTACCTTTACAAACACACACAGGTATTTCCTAGAAGACAAGTTGCCGAGTCATTTAAGTTTTGCTAAGTATTGAATAAATTCTGCATAAATTCTGCTGCATTTAAGTTTTGATTGTTATTTCTTAACGGTCTTCCAAAAACGTTCTACCAATTAACACTCCTTATGGAGCAGCTAACGTAAGACGTGTAAGCTAGTAACTTTTTCAAATTGTTCCCTTTCTGGTTTAATCCATGCACATAATGTTTTTGTCCCTAAAAGCATGATTCTGACAGTAATTTTACATGCACTGAATGGTTTGTTTTTCACGGTCACTGCAACAAGCACCTGAGATTATTGGTATTGTCCCCACTTTACAGATGACAATAAACTGAGGCTCAGAGGAGCTGGGTCTTGGCCACAGTGACCCCAGGTAGTCAGAGCCAGAACTAGAACTCAGGCGTCCAGAATCCTGAAGCTCTTTCTACTATTCGGTTGCTAGGCAACGCTTCTCCCTTTTGATTCTTGTGCCAATGCTACTTGTTGCCATGGCACTGCTGGGACAAGGAGCAGTAAGTTGTAATTAAGCAGTGAGCTAGAATCTTTGCTCTGAACAGAAAAGAGTCTTTATGCCCTCGTATGTGTAGGTGGACAGAGAGGGACAGCTGGTTGGAGCTGCTATCATGCGAGTTTCATGCGGGGCAGATGCTTGTCTCTATCTCTGTCCACTTGAAACCACTGCTCAGGAATGCACAGGCAGGAGTGCCATGCGGGGTCCCTGCCTTCATACTGTCTTGTCAAAATCAGCATCCAGTTTCAGCATGTGCTTTCTCTACTCAGTCTGGAAGAAATAGGAGCATTGGAAATGGCGCCATTTTGGAATCAGACAGACCTGAGTTCAAATCCTGTCTCTGCCACTTTCCTGCAAGTTACCCATTTTCAGATTCTCAGTTTTCTCATCTGAATGAAGAAAATCATGGTCATCTTTTAAGGCTCTAAACGTGGATAGAATGAGAGAAGGGACACCAGTCACTTAGCCAAATGTCCAACATTCACTACCATTTTTTTTTGAAGCACTCAGTACATGTAGCCAATGTTAGAATTGTTATTTTTATTTTTCACCCACCCATTTCCCTTTGGACCCTTTGCAGTAATCAAAGAGGTTCCAAAACATCTTTAGCATTCCACCACTCAGCACTGAGTTGAGGGATTACAAAAGCTCCTCATGCTTTTGTCTTTAGAGAAGAATGCTCACAAACAGATTTTCAAAAGATTTGATGTAGTGAAATTCCATACTTAGAAATGCATTATCTGCCCCAGGAATGAGTCATCTGTAGTAGGAGGAAAAATGAAACTTAAAAAAAAAATGACACAGTGGAAATAGCACAATTCAAATGACTGCAATTGCCTTTTCAACTGAATCCAAGGAATTTTTTAAAAAAATCCATTCACTTGACTTTTTGAACACCTATTATATGTCAGACCCCATGCAAGGGGTGAAAGATGAATAGAGTCTGACCCTTGCCCCAGGGACCTCACAGATCAGCAGCGGAGACAGGCCTTTAAAATGATTGCGGCAACATGATGGCCGCTATAACGAGGTCTGTGGATGGTGCTCTAGGGACACAGAGCAGGATGTCCTTAACCTTCCTCGGGGGAGGGGTTATACAGGAAACACTTCACAGAGCTGGGGCCAGCAGAGTGGGCAGACTAGGGGCGAAGGCACGTAGAATGATGGGGAACTGGGAGAGGGCACGTGTACTCAGAGCGGGTGCAGGCTGTGCACAGGGAGGACTGAGGAATGAGACCGAAGAGGCAGGTGTCTGCACCCACGTTCCTCTCCCGTGGCCAGGCCTGGCCATGCACGGCAGAACTCGGCCCTTCTGAAAGCACCTCCTGTCTGTTCCCATTCTTGCAGTGCTCACAGCTATAGGCCTGAACCTCCTGTTTGCCCTGTGTCTGCTCCCCACTTGCTCCAAATCCTCTGTCTTCTTACCCCACGATTTACCTTCTTCCTTTCTCTGACTCTCAGACCCTCATCTTTTGCAAAGATGTTCCACTGCTCCTGGACTCTCGCATAAAAGATACCACTTGGTCTGGTCTTGGGTGCAACCCTCAGTAAGCTCAGAACCTGATGCTGGTTTTGCCCCATCAGGATGAGAGTCTCACTCCAGGGCAGCCAGAGGGAGTTGTCTCCGTTGTGAACAGCACTGATTCCCATCCCAAGGCTGTGTGCTGGGCACAGGGTGCAGGTGGAAACTTCTGATGTAGGAAAGGCCTCATGTCGTCAGCTGAGGCAGAGCAAATGCCATTTCTGGCCTCTCGCTGCCCTGGGAGATAAAGACACAGGCTACCCCACACACGTGGTTCCCACAGGGTCCTGGCAATGCCTGAGGATGTGACTTTTTGTTCTTCCACCTCTGATTAGTGAGATAACACCAAACTGTCTTTCATCGTTTCTCCTGGGACACTGAGTCAGTCAGCTAGTCCTCCACGGAGTTCTTCTGCGAGCTGAGGGCTCCCCTTTGGGATGGAATTGTCTGCATTGTGGGTGCATTTCCGGGACTGTGAGCCCATCCATGATGAGCTACACCAGAAAATGAGGACAGAGGCTTGTGTGAGGCTGCTGGCCTGAACGCCTCACTGAAGGACCTATTACAGCAGGGCCAGGCTTTGGACCGCTTGACTCCATCCTGTGCCCTGGAGCAGGATGTGAACGTCACCTCTTGTAGTTTTGCAATGCAGGGCCCTCCCCCCAAGCTCTGGGTGGACCCCTTCACGGCTGAGAAGGTACAAACGTGTGCACGTGGGAGGGGTGGGGAGAGGAGTGTGGGAATCCAGCGGCACCCCACGCACCCTCGTGACGGTGCCTGCATAGCCCCCTCAAATACTGTTGCATCTGAATGGACTCAAGGGCGTGAAGTTCATCACGGTTGTCTTTGTACTGTACCTCGGCTGCATGGAGGCTAGCTTCTTCTCTACTTCCTGGATTTCCTGGCCCAGATTAAGAAAAAGTGAATTCAGGAATCACCCCTTCCTCATAACAGGCAGGAATGCATCTTACCGCTGGTAACCTATTACTAATTTTCTTTCCTGAGTGTATTACTGGGTAGTGTTAGTGAACATTCAGCTCCTGACCGGTAGGAAATGCTTGGCTTAGAAGTGTGTCTTTTTCCAGCATTACTGAACATTTACTGAAGCAGTCCAGGCAAATTAATGATCCTCGAGTCTTATTTCTGACCCAATGGCCCCAAACTGTTCTTTATTTCCAGGAAGTAAAAACAGAAATAACAGGCTTTCCTGCTCGAAGATATATACCTGTACTTCCATCCATTTAGAATATCTTTTAAAAATAGAAATACCCACTAGGACACTAGGTCTTGTGAGTCACTTTGGAATGCGCCCTGTCAGGTACGTGCAGGGAAGTGGAAAGAACCAGAAGACCTGTTGCACTAACTAGCGGAAGACTAAAGAAGTTCCAAAGTGGGCTTTTCTACTTTCTGTGGGATCTTAGACAAATTACTGAAGTCTCCATTTTCTCAAATAGGTATAACAATAATGCCTGCCTTAAGGTTGTTTCCAAAATTAATGAGATATTTAGCTGTAAAATACTTAGCGCTGACTTGGTACAAGTAAGCTCTCAGGAATAGACTTCTGGTCAAGATGGAGGCATAGGTAGATACAGTTTGCCTCCTTGCACAACCAAAAGAAGGACAACAAATTTAAAATAAAAAAATAACTGAAACTGCCAGAAAATTGAACTGTATGTAAGTACAACAACCAAGGAGTTAAAGAAGAAACATTCATCCAGACCAGTAGGAGGGGCAGAGATGGGCACCTGGGGTGGAGATGACTCTGGGCAAGGTGGCGGCTGGTGGACCCGGTGAGGAGGTGGCTGGCAGACTGGGCGGTCCCACATTTGCGTGCAGATAAACCAGGAGGAATAACTGCGGAGCGAGACAGACGGTTCAACCCAGGCTTCCAGTGTGAGAAAATAAAGCCTCAGAACCTCTGACTGAAAAAACCTGTGGCGGCTGTGGGAGAAACTCCCGGTCTTACAGGAGAGTTTGTTGGAGAGATCCACAGGGTCCTGGAATGTACACAAACTCACCCACCTGGGAATCAGCACCAGAAGGGCCCAATTTGCTTGTGGGTAGCAGAGGAAGTGACTGAAAGCTGGCCAAGAGCTAAGCAAGTGGCACTGTTCCCACTCAGACCCCTGCCCCACATGCAGAGTCACAACACAGCAACATGGCTTACCCTGCCCTGGCGAATCCCTAAGGTTCTCCCCCTTTCTACCTAACAGGTGCATCAAGACAAAAAAAATGCCCCAAATGAAAGAACAGACCAAAGCTCTGAAAAAAAAACACAATTAAGTGTTGAAGAGATAACCAATCTATCAGACTCAGAGTTCAAAACACTGGTAGTCAAGATGCTCACAGAAATGGTTGAGTATGGTCACAAAATAGATGAAAAGGTGAAATAAAGGAAAATGTACAGGGAACCAACAGTGAAGGGAAGGAAACCAGGACTCAAATCAATGGTTTGGGGCAGAAGGAAGAAACAAACATTCAACCAGAACAGAATGAAAAAACAAGAATTCAAAAAATACGAGGACAGGCTTAGGAACCTCTGGGACAACTTTAAACATCCCAACATCTGAATCATAGGGGTGCCAGAAGGAGAAGAGCAAGAAATTGAAAACTTATTTGAAAACATAATGAAGGAGAGCTTGCCCAATCTGGCAATGGAAATAGACTTCTCAGAGAGTCCCAAAGAAGTTGGACCCAAGGAAGCACACACCAAGGCACATCATAATTACATTACCCAAGGTTAAAGATAAGGAGAGAATCTTAAAAGCAGCAAGAGAAAAGGAGACAGTTACTTACAAAGGAGTTTCCATAAGACTATCAGCTGATTTCTCAAAAGAAACCATGCAGGCAAGAAGAGGCTGGAAAGAAGTATTCAAAGTCATGAAAGGCAAGGACCTACATCCAAGATTACTCTATCCAGCAAAGCTATCATTTAGAATGGAAGAGTAGATAAAGTGGTTCCCAGATAAGGTCAAGTTAAAGGAGTTCATCATCACCAAGCCCTTATTATATGAAATGTTAAACGGACTTATCTAAGAAAAAGAAGATCAAAACCACGAACAGCAAAATGACAATAAACTCACAACTACCAACAACCAAGCCTAAAAAAAACAAAAACAAAACAAACTAAGCAAACAATTAGAACAGGAACAGATTCACAGGAATAGAGATCACATGGAGGGTTATCAGCGGGGAGGGGAGAATGTGGGAAGAGGCACACAGAATAAGAAGCATAAATGGTAGGTACAAAATAGACAGGGGGAGGTTAAGAATAGCACAGGAAATGGAGAAGCCAAAGGACTTACATGTATGAGCTATGGACATGAACTAAAGTGGGGGAATGATGGTGAGCAGGGGGGTACAGCGCAGAAGGAAATAAAGGGGAGAAAAAATGGAACAACTGTAATAGCATAATCAATAAATTATATTTTAAAAAACCTAAGGAAATCTGAATAAGGTATGGGTTTTACCTAATTAAAAACAAAACAAAACAAAAGAGCTCTCAGGAATATTAGCTACGATGGTTATTGTTTTATTTTTATTGATAAAGCATCTGAGATTTCTCATAAGGGATCAGAGATAAATAGTTTGGGGCAATGGCCCTCATCACTGAATACAACCCGGACTGTGCACTGGCTGAACTCACATAACCCCATCCCATCTCTGGTTTTAAAATGTACAAGTTCACAGGAGCAGCCAGTTGTTCAAACCAAGCCAGGAGTGGAATCACTGTGGTTGGCATCTCTCAGCTGCCTGAGAGACTGAACGCTGCTTTTCCATTCAAGTCCTGAGCTGGTGGGAATGACCACATGAAGACCAGACAGCCAGGATGTACAGAGCAGTCTGCCTCCATGTCCACTCTTCTGCACGAGAAGACCCAAAGGCAGGGTGGTCCGAACCGTAAGTCCACCCTTGCATGCATAGAGGGGAAGCAAATGAAAGGATATACCATAACTTCTCTCTGAGACCTGGATCCAAGCAAATGGCTTTTATTTTAAGGTACCAAAAGTCAAGAAAGCTTTCTTTGAACTACGCTGGGAAAATAGTAGCTGGAGAAGCTGGAGACGAGTTCATCCCACTGCCAGGACAGTGACGCTAGCTTGTCTGTGGGTGGCTCAACACTGTTCCCCATCGTCCTTCTACTCCCCCTCAAACTGAGGACTGAAGGCCCAAGTACTAGAATATTCCAGCATTCCCTTGCCAGGGCTATGTGTGAGAGTCTCTATACTACTTGCACAAGATTTGGAACGTGGAAAGTAGGTGGAAACCATCGTCTGGCTCCGCTGGCAGGGGCGAGCAGTGTATGGCATTAGCAGGCGTGATGCACTGCGGAGATCTGCCCTCTCCTGTGTGAATGAGCAGCCCGGGCGCTGCAGCCAGCGGCGAGCAGCTCTCCTTCCCTCTGGCTGCTCTGATGGCCTGCAGTGAATCCCCCGGCCAGCCCTGGCTTTCCCTGACTTTTGCTCTTTCAGCCCCTTTAAATTGTTCAGTAAGTATCGGATACCCTGGGTTAAACCCCTTCCAGCTTAAAATACCTGGCAAGGTATTTCCGTTTTCCTGACCAGTAGAAAATGCTTGGCTTAGAACTTTGTCTTTTTCCTGCATGTTCACTGAAGTAGTCCAGGCAAATTAATAATCCTTGAGTTTTATTTCTGGCCCAGTGACCCAAAACTGTTCTTTATTTCCAGGAGTAAAAACAGAAAGAACAGGCCTTCCTGCTGAGAGATGCAGACCTGTGCTTCCTATCAATTTAAAACATCTTTTAAAAACATAAATACCCACTAGGACACTAAACCTCATGAATTCTTTGATTTTATAATCACCTCATTTAACCCATAACCAATACCATTTTAGGAAAAAGCTTAATGTTATGCATAAAGAGCATTACTAATGCATTAACGGTTTTCAAAATAAGAGAAAATGTATACCCATATTTTAAGCACCTTGACAGGTCTATTGAAACATTTTTTTGTTGTCTGCTTGTCGTATCCCCTGCATGAGAAATTTTACATAGTGCTAACTACCGTGAAAACACATTTTTATAGTTTGCTTTTTATACTTAACAGTACATTAATAAAATTTCCATCTTGTTATATAGACTTCCTAATTGTCATATTTAATTACTTTGTAATATGTAATTGATTAAATTGCTCATAATTTACTAGCCTTATCCCCCATGGCTGAGTGTTTAGGCAGGCTCTAATTATTTTCTTACTATGCTTACTGCACCAGTGAACATCCTTTTGCATCTGTTGATTAATCTCCTCAGGATAAATTCCCACGAGTAGAATTTCTAGGCCGGGAAGCCTAATTGACACCTTTGGAGTGGATTTCCACTCTCATCTTACTTAACCCCTCGGTTTATGCTTGAGTGGGATAGAAGGATAGAAGGAAAAGGGAGAAGTAATCAGAGAACTTGGGGTTCTTCTACAGTCAAGCGGACAGAGATGGAGGAGCCTCTGCCACCAAGCAGCTGTGTGAGGAGAAAGGGCCTGCGAGATTAAGGAGAGAGATTCCAGGAGCGGGACAAACGCAGAGGTGGCCACGGTCTTGGAATTAGTCAGGAGAGGTAACCGCAGCCCAGCTTTTCACAGGACGAAGGGCGTATTTCTTATGTAGTGATAGGCGGGGTGAGGGGCCACCCCTTGTGCAGGCTGTCGCATCCAGAGGCTTCCGATGCTGGAGCCAGGATGCCCTCTTCTGTAGCCAGCACGTAGAGAAAGAGAGCGAGTGCAGTAGCGCCCCCTCTCGTTCGCAGTCTTGCTTTCTGCAGTTTCACTTACCCATGCTTAACAGCGGTTCTCAAAACTATTAAATGGAAAATTCCAGAAATAAACAACTAATAAGGTTTGAATTGCCGGCTATTCTGAAGAGCGTGATGAAATCGCGCAAGTCCTGCTCTGTCTGGTGCCGGAAGTGAGTCATCTCGGCAGCGTTCAGTGTATCCAGGATCCAAGTGCTACCCTCCTGTCAGTTAGTAGCCAACCGGGATATCAGACCGACTCTTCAAGTAACTCTTACTTTATTGGGTTGACCAAAACCTTTGTTTAGTTTTATCCGTACGATGGCTCTAGTAGTGCTTAGTTGTCTTTAACTTCCTCTGAAACAATTTTGTTAGACTGTATTATGACAGCTGTCATATCAGCATGCATTAAAAATTTTTTATCAAAATTGGTGAATTTTTGTGCAGCCATTCTAATATTGAAGATGGAAGAAAATATGCAATATTTTTGGTGTATTATGCTTTATTACTTCAAGAAAAGTAAAAACGTAACTGAAATGCATGAAAAGATTTGTGCCGCATATGGAGAAGGTGCTATGACTGATCGAATGTGTGAAAAGTGGTTTGTGAAGTTTCTTGGTACTATTGACATTTTGGCCAAATAATTCTCTGCTGTGGGGCTGTCTTATGCATTGGAAGATATTTAGCCACACCCCTGGCCTCTGCCCACTATAAGCCAATAGCGTGAGATAGCCAACATGCTCAAAATATCCAAATTGATAAAGTTATTGGTGAAAGTGAAAAAAGTGTCTTTTATTTTACAGAAAAAAACTAAATGGACTTTTTGGCCAATCCATATTTAGTAATAGCCCCAACACACAAGAATAGTGATACCGGCAACTCTCATATGCCATGGAGGAGCTGTCAGATGCTCATTATGTATTGTCAGAAGGCCAAGAGTAGCCTCCATCAGTCATCCGCTTCACTTCATCTCATCACACGGCCTTGTCTCATTCACATCGTCACGAGCAGGGTGAGTACAATAGTGCAACGTTTTGAGAGACAGGGAGACACCACATTCACATAACTCGTTCTTTTCATTATTAGTTACGGTTATGTGTTATTGTTATTAGTATTGTTATTGCATGTTATTCTCTTACTGTGCCTAATTTACAAATTAAACTTTATCACGGATATGTGTGTATAGGAAAAAACATAGGTTGGTACTCTCTGTGGTTTCAGACATCTACTGGGCGTGCACAAGCAAGTCCCTCCCAGAGTCGTTTTCAACATTGAGCCAATCGCATCCCAAGGGCTGGGCAGCAGGGAACGTGGAGCTCTGCTGCCCGCACACGCTGTGCAGGCCAAGTAATGCAAATAGAATATGCCTTTCCAGACTCGGGCAGCTTTCAGTGCTAGCTTCAGGCCACACAGTTCCTGAGTTCTCTGTCCTCCCTATCCCTCCCCCTCCCCCCACCTCCAATCAACACAGGAAGAGGGACAAGCAGGGTCACTCTTTACTTTTTCCTGGATTTCAGGGGAGGTAGACATTAGTAATACTACTTGCTAAGGCCCTCTCCTGTCCCCTCCCTCTTTGGAGCCTGGCTCTTTCCGTCCTAAAGCTTCAGATCTTCGGTTCCAGAGTTTGGCTCCAGATCTTTTTTTCCTATTTTTCCAGTTTTATTGAAAAATAATTGGCATACATCACTATGTGAGTTGAAAGTGTACAGCATAATGGTTTGAGTTACGTATGTTGTGAAATGATTCCGACAGGTTCAGCTAACACCCATCTTCTCATACAGATACAATACAAAGAAAAAAGACAAAAAATTTTCCTTGTGGTGAGAAGTCTCAGGAGTCCCTCTGTAACAACTGTCATGTGTACCACATAGCAGTGTTAGCTGTGGTCATCGCGCTGTGCTGTGCATTTCATCCTACACCTACCTCATAGCGGGAGGCTGCGCCTTCTGACCATCTTTCTCCGATTCCCCCTCTCCTCCACCCCGCCGCTGGTAGCCACGAGTCCGACCTCTTTTTCCATGAGTTTTGCTGGGGTTTTGTTGGTGGTGGTGTTTTGTTTTAGAGTCCACATACAAGCTTATACAGTATTTCTCTACTTATCTCACTGTTTTCCATAGCGGCTGCACCTGCCTCCAGATTTTTAATCTCATTTTCCCAGTCTCCTGCTCTCAAGTCTCCTTTCCCTATTTATTAGTTGTTTATTGCATGCTAGTCATTGTGTTAAGGTCTTTATACATGTCATCAGAGGAAAAAGAAATATTGCTGCAATTTGAGCTTCTTCACCTACAAAGATGGCAGAAATTCATTAAGGATGAAAACGATCTTTTTGTTAGGGACACACCTTAATGGACATGTTTGGCTATAAAAGTGGAGCTTCCCCGAGCAGGAACAAGCAGGAAGAGGTTTAGCAAGCAGCACGGCTTGGCTGTTGGCTGTGTCCCTTGGCTGTGTAACTCCACTCTAATAGCCCTTTCCTGCAGCTATTGTCTCTGGGGTCTGGTACCCTCTCTCCTCTCTTGTTCCTTCAGGTCTCCAAGTACCAAAGACAATGAAATGTCCTTCTTTACCGGGTGAGGACAAAACACATGCAATCCATGTGTTCTTTTATGCTGATGCAAAGCGGGAGTCTTGAGGTTCCTAAATTGTATAAAAGTTGCCCCTGCTCCCTGGCTGATGTGGCTCAGTGGACTGAGTGCTGGCCTGTAAACCAAAGGGTCACTGGTTTGATTCCCAGTCAGGGCACATGCCTGGGTTGCAGGCCAGGTCCCCAGTGAGGGCCATGTGAGAGGCAACCATACATTGCTGTTTCTCTCCCTCTCTTTTTCCTTCCCTTCCCCTCTCTAAAAATAAATAAATAAATAAATAAATAAATAAATAAATAAATAAATAAATAAAAGCTTTAAAAAATAAAAAAATGTGGAGCTTCAGGCACATTTGAAGCTGCTCTGTAAAAACATATACAGGATCTCATTTCAAACATAAAATAAATCTATGCCTACAGGCTGCATTTACTGTGATGAACAGTAGAGGGCAGACCTCACAAAGTTATTTGTCATTCAAAGCATTTTCCAACAGGAAAGCCCAAATTCCAGAAATGACTTTCTCAAGCACTTTGGCTGAAAGATGCTTCTATCGCTACTTTTAATTTCCTCACAGAAACTGGGGCTTTCTTGTTTTGCAAGAATTTCAAAGGAGGCTATTGGGCAATGTTGAACTGACAACTTTTGTCACCGTGATGCGTCCCCAGATTAAGGTGGAGCACTTTTGACAGGTTTCTCTGACCACCTTTCTGCCTGTCATCGATTTGATGACAAATAGAGGAAATAAAAGATGCCAAACTCTCCTGACATAATTTCAAGTTGCATCATTTCAAAATAGCCTGAAGTTTGTGACAAGAAGCTGTGTGGAATACGGAAAGTCAGCCTGCAGCGGGCCGGAGATCAGAACACGTTTCGTTAATGATTGGCGTTGCAGTGGGTGGGACCCCCCCACAAGGGAAGAATAAAGGGGCATTTGTGGAACTCTGAAGAGGTTCTGAAGTGTGAGCGTTTGTTGCAGTTGACACTGCCACCCTCGGTCTGTGGGAACCAGCCTCCCCTGCTCTCTACAACAGTAAGTGGTAACACTCCTTGACATTTTTGGTAATTTAGAGATGAAACAATGGCAGCTCATGTTGCTTAAAACTGGCATTTCTCAGGTTACTAAAGATGGACATTTTTTTCCTCTGTGACTTTGAATATTATTTCTTCTTTTATGAATGGCCTAATCAATATGTTTGGCTTATTCTTCTATTTGAGTCCTGATGATTTATTTCTCTTAACTTCTGCAAAGGGTTCATTGTAAATCATTGATATCATCCTTGGAAAACATAAGTGATCCAGTTCCATCTGTCTGTGATTTTCCTACCATATCACATAGCACATGATTAACACTCAAAATGTTTATTGAATTGTTTTTTCTAATTATTTTATATTTTAAAATATAGCTTTTAAATATAAATAAAATATATACCGTATTTTTTTTCGGACTATAAGATGCACCTAGGTTTTAGGGGGGAAAATATAAAAAAATTTTGAAGCAAAAAATGTGGTGAAATATTTAATAACATAAATAACATAATTTTCACGAATGTAAATGTAAACAGCCAGGTAAGCTACATTCGGACTATAAGATGCACCCCCATTTTTGAGGGGGGAGTGTGTCTTATAGTCCGAAAATATGGTACTCATTATTTTTAAAAATATTGGTTGTATAAACAAAGTATGAAGATCACCAACCAAAGGCAAACAATGTAGTTTTACTAGGCATTTTTTATTTTAATGGTTAACCACTGTCCCATTTACCTATTATCTCACTCTTTTTTTGTTCATTTTCACTTTTGCTCTATGATAATCTTATACAAACAGAAATACCACATTATAACTGTTTGTACTTACAGTCTAAGCCCTCTGCACGCCGCGTACCCCACACCGCCAACTGCAGTGCACACTGACTCTTCACCCCCCATCCCACAGCCCTGCCCAGGGCCGCAGTCCAGAGAAAGGCACTTTGGCGTTGCTGAGCTGAGGGAAGGAGAAGCCTTGTGAATGGCTGAATGTACGAGGAGCAAGCAGTTTACTAAGAAGGTAGGTGCAGTTGTCCAAAGGGATCAAGTATCAGAAAAGTAGGTTTTGAGACAGCGAAGAACAGAACGTTGGAAAGAGAGAGGTGGTCGAAGAAGTTTAAGAAAGTTTTTATGTCTAAACCAGTGCTTACAGGCTGGTTAGTAAACTCTTTGTTACTTGTCTGTGCTAAGCTAACTGTGAAAATTGAGTACCAGACTTGAGAAGCTCTTCTAGAAACTTGACATTACTGCAGCACCCCAGTGGACTTGTCTTTTTGAACAGAGTGCGGGCAAGCTGCGCATCGGTCTCACACAAAAAGACCATGTTATAGCACGCAATGGTCACTTTATCAACGGGAACGTGAAAGTGCATACAAATCTGAGAAAATGTAAGTTTATAAAAATGAACTCAGTGTTTTTGAAGGATTAGAAGCCATTTTGGTTAACTTTTAAAAGATGTGAATTAGATAACCAGACTTGCTTATTTTTTTGATATTTTGACAATTTTTAAAATATGTTTATTGATTTTTTTTTAGAGCGAGGAAGGGACAGAGAGAGAAACATCAGTGTGAGAGAGAAACATCAATTGGTTGCCTCCCATGTGCATCCCAACCAGGGAATGAACCCCAAACCTAGGTATGTGTCCTGACTGGGAATTGAACCCCCAACCTTCTGGTGAAGAGAACGACACTCCAACCAATTGAGCCACACTGGCAAGGGCAAGATCATAATACTTCCATGCCAGGAGGTAATGCAGTATATATCTTTTTTCAATGGTAAATAAGATCTCAGGGCATTAAAGAAGTGAGAAGCTTGGAAGAACTGAGTTTCTACGGAGCGTGTGTATAATGCATACCTACATCTAGCTACCCATGTGTAATGCACATTCTTATTTTTCCCTCAAAAATTTGGGCAAATTATACACAGGAGAATACAGGTAATTGGGGCATGTTCCAGAATGTAACACAATCATCAGTGAAGTGATAATCTTGCTATACTGCACACGTGTGAAAAGTTATCACTGAATACTTCTCAAATTCGAAAGTACATGTTAAAATTTCATCAAGTGAAGCCCCTACAAGGCAATTCATAGATTTAGAATCCATTTCTTTTATCAAAAGACAATTAAATTTAACCTCAACTCTATAGGATATTTTGTTAGAACTGGCAATTGTTGAAGGATTGAAGATCAATTTTGAAAGTGTAGTGTCACTTGTTAATTTTGTATAAAAGTTAAAAACAAATATCACGTGTTCCCTGATATGGCTTTACTGTCAGCAGACCCCTGGGGGACGGAGTTCTCTCTTCCGAGGGTCACTGAAGCACGATACGGAGAGAGCGTAGGCATGTGTTACCCCTATGAAGCATGGATCATCGATCTAACTTGGATTAAATAAGTTAAAGGAGGAAGCAAGCTCATTTTTCACATCAAAAGTCTCAAATTTTATACTATTATAAATATTGTGGTTTTTCAAAGTCTGAATATAGAAGCATAATATGGATAATTGCTGTTTTACTCATAATATTTTCCTTTTTTACATTGCTTAGTTACAATTACAGCATGACAAAAGTTACAAGTGTAACAATTATTTTCTTTGTCAATGACATGTATGTACAATTTCAATCAATATGTATAATTTCTGTATTTTTCTTATTTCTTATGTTATTCTAGCTCTGATTATATTTATTGAAATTTAATTCTATGTTTGTTGAATCTAATAATAAAGTTGGACTTTGCATATATTTTTAGATTTCATTTCTCTAATTACTCCTTTTTATTGCCTTTTATGAAAATATCAGTCTACGATGGATTGGAGATTTTAAAATCCTTGTCCTTCAGTACAAATGGTTTGAGAGGCACCCATGAAAGGACTTCTAAGGGATCTATTGAGGTTTATGATGAGAACCTACATTAGCAATCAAAGCTTTGGGAAGGCAGTTTTCTTTGCTTTCCAAACCTCGGCTATTCCTAGTTGTGATCACAAGTAACCCCCTCGCTGAGGGAGCCTTACAGCAGAAGCAGGTTCAGGGTTAGTTGGATCGTCATTTTGTCGTTCTGACCTTGGATTGCATTTAATATAATTTTCTTAGAATGCATCTGAGAAGTGGAAGGTTAACATATTAATTAATTTCAAAGCTTGAAATGATAAGTTTTACAACATTCGTTTGAAATATTAGAAGCAAGAGACATAGCTCCGAATCCCAATAAGAATCAAGTCCTGACAGTGAGAAGACCTGAAGTCCAATCTTAACTCACCTAATCTATAGCCAATAAAGACCAACAAACACTCCCCTTGATCTTGCTTCTTCTACAGACCACCATCCCAATTCTCTTTTGGATGTAATAGCCAAATGTCTCAACATTCCTCAAAAATGGTACCCTACACTTACCGCCTTCCTTTCTGGCTCACTTGGGTCTCCACTCACTGCTCACCTCACCCTCCCACTGTACGACTTACATCCAAGTTCTCTGCTCTCTCTCTCTATGGCCAGTGGCATTGCCGATTTCCTGTTTCTTGCCTTCTGTGGCACTCTTGGTTCTTCTCTCGATTCTGACTCCTCATCTTTAATCTCCCTCACGCTCCTCCTTTTCTTTCTGCACCCTCAAGGCAGGTGTTTCTCAATCCTATTCCTTCCATCCCCTTGGGGATCTCACTGAAACTCACAGGTCCCAGGGTTCGTCTCTCACATTTATATGTAAGTCACATAGCAGTGGGCACACATTTTCCAAAATTCTAACTATCATTTCACAGCTCAAATTTTGATACTGATTTTTTAAAAGTCAGTTGTTTTCTTGAACTTCATTCATTTTCATAGACTTACTTCATAGGCTTGCTTAATTCATTTTCAAGAAAGTATCTACCAAATTCCCAACTCTGAATGACAGTAACTTATCAGTCCTTCAAGTGAAAGTGGTTCTCCATGAGAAAAGCAACCACTTTAGTTCACAGGTCAAGTGATAGTACATGTGCTTTTTCTTGGTGTGCAGCATCCTACTTGCCTTCTTGACAGTGTCATGGCTGACAAATAAGATGCTTTCTCTTTACTTCAAGACTCAACAAATTATTCCTAGTCTTTGGGCTTTAAACTATGATGATTTTATTTTCTGAATCTCAGATCAGATCACATAGTTTGCAAAAGGATTTTTATGCCAATTTGAGATACAAGAGGCAGGGTAAAAGGTAGATATTTTGATGGTTTTCATAGTTTCTGTGATTGGCCACAAGGATGCTTAAAATTGAAATAAGTAAAATGCCTGACATAAGCCCCCAATGACACTGCTAATGCCAAGTGCCTCCATCAAGGTGATGAGGAGCCATGGGACCATGTTGCTGTCCCACTTGGAAACAGGCAATCCTTGAAAGTCAGACCAGTCATGGCCTAATTTAAGTTGACATTTCAAAATGGAGCCGCTCAGAGCTGCCTCACCAACGCTGTCAACAGATATCAGACACTGAGATACCAAGTCAAGGACCAGTCTGCTAAAGACCACATCTGCCTTACACCCTTGCAGACATGCCTGGCAAACATTTGTACTAGAAAAGCTGGATAGATTGTTTATCTGCCTGGTTTTGGAGGTGGATCTGATATGGTCATGTGATCACAGGTACCACCTGTTGGGGAGGCAAGACTCATAATTAATCCATGATTGTTGGACAAGTGGAAAAACGGGGCATTGTTGAGGGAGGGAACTGGTTACGGTCTCCATGCCTAGCCCACCTGGCTGAGTTAAAACACAGCACACGCTGACATATGGCCACGAGCTGGAGAGAAGGGAGAGGATTACAAGATACAAATGATGAATAGATGACACCACAGCTTCCCTTTGTGGCCAGTATTGGAGGGGTATTCTTTTTAAATTTTCTTAAAAATATTTGTGAAGAAAAGGGTCTTTTTTTTTAGTCCCAGTTCTGTCACTGGGGCATTTTAAGGCTCTAGCCGAGCACCATTCTCTCAAACAGAAATTGTAAATATTTCTACTCATTTGCCTTTCTGCAATGTGTGCAGATTAACTGATGTTTGATGATGGATGGCTGGGGTTTATGGAAGAAATGTTATATGTGTTTATGAGCCATCATTACTGTATTATTGTAATTTCTATCACGTTACAATAGATGTAATTTCTATCACATTACAATAGATGTAATTTCTATCACGTTATTAATGTGTTAGGCATTTCCAATGCATGACGTGTTAACTCATTGAAGTCTCACAAAAGTCCTACAATATAGAAACTGGTTACCATCCCCCTCTGAGGCATGGAGTAATTAAGGAACTTGTCCAAGGGCACAGAGCTCATAAATGGCTGAGTGAGCCGATCTGACTGTCGGATTCCAAAGCTTGTGATCTTCACCACTTTGCTTTACTGTAGGTAAAATGGAAAGAACATAAAACAAGGGGAAGATCCCTTCATTTTCTATGTGCACTTTAACAGTATCCGAAATAAAAGGCCTCCAGGTTCATTTCACCTTGAGTGTCCACAGTTCTGTGAGTATCGTTCTGCTTGTATCCTCTCCGGGGAAGAGGGAGGTCGAGAAGGAGAATTTGTTCTGGAGGTGGATGATCTGGGTCTCAACCCTGCTTCTATTCATCCTCGTGTTCAAAATGGGAATGATGGCCTACCACTCACAGGAAGATTGCAAGAATTAAACAAGGCGATGTGTGTGAATAGTACTTTGCAAACCATGAAGTACTTTGCAACTGTTGGTAATTATTAACATTATTAGACCAAAAGCACTCTAATTCATCCATTTGTGGGTTTTTTTCCCACAAGGTTTTCAGCTTCTGTGATGGGAGGGGTGACCTCTGTAGAAGCACTAAAGATCCAATACTCAGTTATACCAGAGGAGAAAAGAGAATTGCTATTTAGCACTAATATGTAATTAGTAGTTGAAAATAAGATGAATTGTGCAGGCCTTTGTTCCACTAAATGGTACCTCTGTGGCTTTCCAAACCTACACGCTTCGGTGTAGTCAAAGGGGAAACAACTGACCCTGCTCCGGTTAAGGTGTGTTATGTAACTGCCTGGTAAGTGATAGTTAGCATTTGAGAGAACGCTGAGTTGGCAACAAAGCTAAAGGGCTGTGCCACTTCAGCAGGGCTGCTGATTCTCCTGGGCTGGGACCTCAAAGAGGAATTCGGTTCAATTCGACTCGACTCAACTCTACTCGATTCAATAAAATGAGGTGTGCTGGACATTGTGACAGGTGCAAGGAGCACAGAAAGGCGTGTGACACAGCATCTGCCCTCCTGGAGCTCACAGGTACCGGAAGGACACAGACAGAAACTTTAAGTTGCCCTGTGGGAAGAGTTAGGCTAGAGGAAATCCTAGAGGGGAGCCAAGGCAAGGTTTCTTCTTCACTGGCTTGTTCTCACTTCAGGAGCACAAGAGTGGGTGAGATTTATAAGGACAATGAGGAATAAGGGTGCATTTTTGCTGTTCTCTGTTCCCCCCAAGTCACAGTCCTAGGGGAGGGATTCCAACATTAGCAAGTGCCCATAGAGAGATTTTTTTCTCAATATGTCCCCACCTTTTTAATGACTACTTTTGTTCCTTCAACTTGAGGTACTGGCATGATTTTAAAACATTTATTTTTAACAGCTTCATAAATGGGAGCTTTATGAGTTTGGTTTTGCTGACGATTTCCTTATTTGAAAAGTAGCAGAAGCAAGAAGGTTTAGTTGTTCAAGATTAACTTCTGTCAGGAAAAATTGTTGAAAGGCTTTGAAATGAAAAAAAAAAAGATTGCTGGGTGTCCTGTCTAGTGCATCCTGTGGGTTCTCTTTCTGTCGCGTATATGAGCCAGTGGACAGACCTGTAAGTTGTAGAAAAGGTAATGCAGATGGCTCTTACGTCAAGTGTCCTTTTATAAAAGGGGGGATTTGGAGAACCAGAGAAAGAACACCATGTGAATGCGGAGACAGACCTGAGTGATGCATGTGCAAGCGAAGGCGTGCCCCAAACTGCCAGCAAACACCAGAAGCCCGGAGGGAGGCATGGGACGGGTCCCCTCTCATAGCCCTCGGGAGAAACCTGCTGACACTTTGACCTTTAACCTTCAGACTCTGGCACTGGGAGACAAGAATTCCTATTGCTTTAAGCCACTCCGCTGTGATGTGTTATTACAACAGCCCTAGCCAACCGACACAGGCCATTTCAAAATTCTATAGATGTTTCTACTTTAAAGAATCATTTCTATTTCATTACATATGTAAGAGACCATCCGGTGCAGGAAGACCCATTTCTCAGCCAAACCCCATTGTTAGCTCACAAGCTCACAGTGAGATCTAAGTTGAGTTCGCAGCCCTGAGCATCCGACAGATATCTGGACCTCAGGCAAGGCGATTGGCAGGCAGGGGACTGCTGTGTGTGCCACCTATGCGAAGGACCAAACAGCAGGGACATATCACCTCCCCCGCATCAGGTTCCAGTGACAAGAAAACTAGCCCCATCTCCCAGTTATCACCAGCCTAAATGGATCACGTTATCCTCTGCTGTCCTTAAGTTCAGTGGCATTTGTGTAACGAAATGAAACAGCACAACCTTTTCCTCCTGGAACGAACCTGAAATAAATGATAACGTGAAAAGGAGTTGAGATTTTATTCCAAGTGTTGCAGGGAGGCGATGGAGGGTTTGAGCAGCAGGGGCCCCACACTAGTTGATATTTGTAAAGGGCCATTCTGGTAACTGAGCAGAGAGCGGAGTTGGGGGTGGCTATGGAAGTGGGGAGACCACACTGGAGGCTGTTACAATAGACTAAGGGAGAACAGATGCTGGCTTGGATCCTGAGGCTGCTGTAGAAATGTTAGGAAATAATCAGGCTCAGGATACTTGGGAGGGAGAACTTGTTGGAGAATTGAAGGTGGCAGGTATTAGAAGGAGAAAAAAATCAAGGATGGCTCCAATGTTGTATTTCTTTCCCTGGTAAACTGGGTGGGAACCAACTAGGCGAGAAGGGAAAGGCTTGGGGGAAAGCTTGTTTTTTTTTTCCTACCATGGAGGTACCTGCTGAGAAGGGCAAAACTTGTGCCCTGGTCTCTCAGAGAGCAGATTCATAGAAGTTCATAGAAGCCTAAGTGCTCTTTTTCCTTCAGATAAACAACATTAATTATATGCTTACTCTGACAAAGTGCTGTGTAGGCTGCCAAGGAAACTGCCAGTCTCCTAGACACAGACTGAGCAGTGGGGGCCTGGAGAAAAGGGCGATGCAGATTCTGAGGAGAAAGGAGGGCTGTTCAGCATCCTCACCTGCTCGGGAGAAATGTTATGGATCCAGAAGCAGAGGCAAGTTTGTAGGAAGCTTTCAGACAGTGGGAGCCGCTGGGACAAAGATAGCTAGCTGTCTTTGGTCAGGAAGCTCCAGGCTTGGGATCCCAGGGGCGGAGATCCCATCCTGGCTCCTTTCTTTGTGGGAAATCAAGTTCCTAACTCTGCATTTGTACTGCAAGCTTCACTCTCTCTCCCCGGGGTCTACGCAATGCTTCACATAGGAGGCACTCAATAAACCTTGTTGAACGTGTGAAGAATGTATGTTAGGGGTGTAATTATTTCCTTTTCTAAGCAGATTATGAGGTCGGCAAATAAGTGGATACTGTAGAGAAGGTATTCCTTAATTTCAACAACACATTTGAGAGAATGCTCCTAATATTTTGAGATTATTATGGAAGTATCTGGAAATGAATATGGGTTGGATGATCCTGCACTTAGAAGAATGAATTACTATTGACTGACTATACAGAAGAGGCTGGTATATGAATTACTGTTCCACAGGGGGTGGGGGTGGGAATCAAGTGACCTCCATATGACTCAGAGTTAACCCCTGTCCTGTACAACATTTTTAACAATGACTTTGATGAATATGTAAAAAATTAAAAGTCATTACATACGCAGCTATTTCAAAATTGAGAAGTCTGATAATGACAAAGAGATAAGAATCAAGATTCCAAATTTATCTAAATGGAATTATTTTCTGTACCACAAATAATAAGGATTTATACAACAAGAAAACGTGATCAAGAAGAGGATAGGGGACTCTTGGTCTTTCAGCACTTCATGTAGAAAAAGCCTAGACTTTTACTGAACATAAATTCAATATGAGCTCATATATTAACCAGGCTGTTAAAAAATCAAATGCAGTGTTAGGATATATTACTACAATTAAAATCCCTACGACATAGGAGGTGGAACCCATAGCACTCTGCACTATTTTCAGTACCTGTGTTGTCCACAGTTCCAGAGGGTATATTGATAAACCAGAATTTGTTAATCCTATTTTTACTGCTTCCTACCTGTTAAAGGAATACATGCTCATGACAAAAATATTTCAAAACTATGAAAAATATAAAAATCACCCAAAATCCATGATCCAGAGGTAATATTTCTTTCTAGTTTTTTCCTGTGTATAATATTTCCACTATTGGACTTCCGGTCAAGATGGAGGTATGGGGAGACATGCTTTGCCTCCTCATGCAACCATAAAAAGAATTACAAATAAATCTCAAAACAAATAACACCCAGAACTGTCAGAAAATTGAACTGTATGGAAGTCCAACAACCAATTATTTAAAGAAGCTACCTGTTCATGCAGACAGGTAGAAGGGGCACAGAAGGGATGGAGAGGCAAGGAGACATGTGTGGCATGCAGAGGCAGTGTTGGCAGTGGAACGAGCATGGGTGGTCCCATATTCATGTGTGGTAAATAAAAATAGAGAGGGAGAAAGCAATGCCAGCCCCAAACCAGACCACATGCCCTGGGTTCCAGTGCTGGGAAGATAAATTCCCATAATTTCTAGCTATAAAAACCAGTAGGGGTTGGGGTGGTGAAGAAACTGCCCGGTTTCCAGGAAACTCCACTTGAAGAGCACAGTCTTAAAACATACACAAACCCACCCACTTTGGGATTCAACACTAGGGCAACAACTGGAAAAGCACTAGTCAGGTATGGGAAGTGGGTGAAGTGACTGGAAACAGGGCAAGTGCTGGGCAAACCCCCAGAAGCCAGGCAGCAGCACAGTCAGTCTTTTTTATGAGCCCTCTCCCTACACAGAGCCACAAAGTGGTGAAGCAGGTTGCCCCACCCTGGTGATTACCTAAGGCTCTGTCCCACACAATTCATGGGTGCCTTTTACAGGGGCCAAAGCAGCTCTACTTAAATTGAGGAGACAAATAAATATGGCCCCAAAGAAAGAACAGAACAAAACCCCAGAAAAAGAGCTAAACTAAATGGAGATAGTCAACCTATCAGATGCAGAGTTTAAAACGCTCATGGTCAGGATGCTCAGAGAACTCATTGAGTACGGCAGCAACATAAAGGAAGAAATGAAGGTTACACTAAGTGAAATAAAGAAAAATCTACAGGGAACCAATGTGAAGAGAAGGAAGCCAGGATTCAAATTAACAATTTGGAACTGTTTGGAACTCTTTGGAACAGAAAGAAACAAGAGTTAAAAAAAAAAAAATGAGGATAGTATAAGAAGACTCTGGGGGCATCTCCAAACATACCAGTAGCCAAATCATAGGGATGACAGGAGAAGAGGAAGAGCAAGAAACTGAAAACTTATTTGAAAAAATAATGAAAGAAAACTTCCCTAATTTGGTGAGGGAAATAGACATACAAGTCCAGGAAGCACAGAGAGTCCTAAACAAGTTGGACCCCAAAAGGATCACACCAAGACATAATTAAACTGCCAAAGATTAAAGATAAAGAGAGAATCTTAAAATTAGCAAGAGAAAAACAGTTACCTACAAAGGAATTTCCATAAGACTATCAGCTGATTTCTCAAAAAAAACTTTCCAGGCAAGAAGGGACTAGCAAGAAGTATTCAAAGTGATGGAAAGCAAGGACCTACATCCAAGATTACTCTATCCAGCAAAGCTATCATTTAGAATGGAAGGGTAGACAAAGTGCTTCCCAGACAAGGTAAAGCTAAAGGAGTTCATTATCACTAAGGCATTATTACATGAAATGTTAAAGGGACTTATCTAAGATAAAGGAGAAGATTAAAACCATCAACATTAAAATGGCAATAAATTCCTAACATCAACAACAGAATCTAAAAAAAACACCCCAAACAAGCAAACTGAGCAAACAACCAGAACAGAAACAGAATCATAGGTATGGAGATCATTTGGAGGGTTATCAACTGGGAGGGAGAAGGGGATGAATAGGGAAAATGTGCAGTGATTAAAAAACATAATTGGTAGGTACAAAATAGACAGGGGGATGTTAAGAATGGAGATGCCAAAGAACTTACATGCATGACCCATGGACACAAACTAATGGGGGGAACTGCTGGAGGGAAGGGGAGTCCTGGGTGGAGGGGGCAAAAAGGGGAAAATTGGGACAACTGTAATAACGTAATCAATGAAATACACTTAAAATATTTCTACTATTAATATTGTGCCATGTGCGTAATTTTGTATCTTGCCTTGTATTTCTTTGTATAACGTTATATCAAACACTCGAGTAAGCTTACTCACACAGGTGAGTAAGCCTTTTGGCTCAGAATCAGATAAGTTGAAATTAGAATCTTGGTTCCACCAGTTACCTAGCCAATTTGATCTAAGATAAGTCACTTAACATTAGTTTCTACATCTGCAAAGCAGGAATGATATTAGCATCATTTCAAAGAGTTTGTTACTCATGTTTACTTTATCATCACCATCACCATCATTATAAACTACTCTTTGAATTTCGTTTGAAATCAGAACTTCCTTTTTTCCCAAAACTCATTTCTAGTTCAAAGTAAAAACAAATTTAGTTTAAAACAAAAAAAAATCCTTTTTTTAAGTAAATCTTTTTGAAAGTACCTAAAGAATAATAATTGTTTAGTATTCTATATAACAGAATCTTGTTAGTGTTTTATATATCAGTTTGAATTTGGTCTCTATCATTGTATAGAAGTAAATACATTTTTAAAAGCTTTAATTCTTGAACCCTAGGAGATGTACTGCAACCAGACATTGAGTTGTCAAGAACAAGCAGAACGTCTCTGATCTCCCCACCAGAACCTGGCAAGAGACCCAGTCAGTACTGGCTGACGGTCTGAAGGCTCATCCTCTCGGGACAAGACACTGCAGGATGGTGTCCCTGGAACTAAAAGAAGGGGTAACACTCCTTCATCTTCTTCTTGACTTAACGTTGCCAAGGAAGTGAGTAGATAGGAAGACGTGAGGGCATTTCTGGCCCCGCAGGAATTCCTGGCCATCCTTCTGTTTCTCCCCAAAGACCACCTTGGGCCAGGGCAGTATTTTACGCTTCTTGGTTTTCGTAGTACATAGTATAAAACTTGGCAAACTGAGACAAATCGCATTATTCTCTTTGTTATTTCTCTCTCTCTCTTTTTTTTCTAAGCACATCACGAAAGTCTTTCAATGAAAATGCAGTAATCAGTTGTGTGAGGTTGGGCAAAGTGACTTAAGGCTGCCTTTCCCTATCTCTGACATGAAGATGTGAGGTGGGTGTGGAATAATATACGTTAAGAGAACATTGAAAGGCAAAAAGTGCTATGTGAATATGCTGGGCTTTTCCATTGGTGGTGTCACTGCCGTGACTACCATAAATGTTCAAGGATTTCTCTAGGGGCTTTTGCTTGGCATGAACTTCTTAACAAATAACATTTCCACACAGCTGAGTTCTTTCTGCCCAGATGCTGCTTAGCTCCGTGGGAATGTGTTCTAGCTCACACAGTAGGCAGCTCAGAGCCTGGCGGCACTCCTAGCCGGGATCAGAGGGTTGGGCAACTCAGCAGCATGGAGTCTCTCACCTGCTCGTGTGGGCTTCATTTCTAAAGCTCGGATCTTTGTACTTTCTTAGTCCCAGGGGCTGAGTCACAGCCTTCAGAAAGCCTTGGCTATTTGGATAACCACAGAAGCCCAGGAAAGTTTGGAATTCCATTAGATGTTCATGGAGTGCTTCCTGCATGTAGCATCAGGCCTCTGGGGTAAGGTGAGTCAGGTGGAAAGATCAGGGGGCCGGGCGTCAGACTGAGGAGAGTTCTAGTTCTTAGTTTACCCTTGTGCCCATGTTCAAATCATTTGAGGAGCCTCAGTTTCTACTTTTGTAAATCAAGAATAGTTTTCCTGCTTGCACAGCCACGGGACACCAGTCACTGTGTTCTATGAGGACGGCACCTTTTATATGATGACTTGAATGGTGCTCTTGGATTTGGATAAGGCCTGCTTACAGGTGTTCTTTTCCCGTGAGAATTAAAATGTAATATATACAGAGGGAATATAAATGGGAATCCCTACTTTTAAAATTAGATGGCTTTCCTCATTGTTAACAAAACCTTTTTATAGACCATTTAAACTTAAGAGTATTATTGTGGGCAAGGTGGGCTCAGATGGAATTTGGATTCCTCATGTTCATGGCCAGACCTGGAAGGCCAGGACGTGCCCTTGCCTGAGAGAACGACAGAGAGTGTTCGGGCCGCCCATTCTTTCTTTGCAGAAGCTTCTCAAGACTCAAGTTCATGACAGTGACTGGCCTCCTTAGTTGCTCTCCTGCTCTGGCAATACCCAGATGCCCACAGCTGGTGTTTTGTCAACCACAGGGCATGGCAAGCCAGGGTTGACTCGGAAATCTGGAGTAACTCCTTGGCACTGAGGTCTAGAGTCATGGTGTCTGGGCATACCTTCTCTGCCCTGCTCACTTTCTGCTTTGACTGACTTTTAAGAAAGACTCTCGAAGGCAGACTGCCTTCTGCTGTGGTAGCTGAAGCTCTTCCCTTTCTATCAGACCCTTCCCAGCTGAGATAAAAACTCAGCTTCCTCAAGGAGCATGGGAAAAGTCACTAAAGTGATGGCCTTGTGCAGATGTGTCAAGTTTATGTGTTACTCACTTTGGGTTTCTAAAAACATGCATGCCTGCTCTGGGACAAGGGGACGGGAAGACCTGCTGCACCTTTTCCCTGAGATTAACGGCTGTGAGATGTTGCAACAAACCCGAACCCCTTCTGGGAATGGGTGCGCTGTTTATCTTTGATCCCGCCAACATGGTGGTGAATGCTGAGGGAGTGCTCACACCCTTTTTGCACTGCTCCAGTCCGACACGCGGCTCTAGGTGCAGCATCAGGTTCCAGCCTGCAGAGCCAGAGTGAGCTGCTGGACAGAAAGAAATGGTACTTTTCATGTGGTCAGTGTGGGCTCCGTTCCACAGGGGAACACCGTACGTCCTTTGAGGCGTGGTTCTTTAGCCTTTGAAGCTAAGCCAAATGGCCCTGCCAGGGAGAGAGCCTGCCTTCTGGTGTGTGGACGCTCTCCTCAGGGCTGAGGAGATTCCAGCTCGGAGTGCTGTGAAAGGCGCTTTCGGCCCTGGACCTTTGCATTCCAAGTGCGGCGCCTGTCTGACAGGAGAGGGCCTCCCTTTGCAGTTGGAGCAAAATTTCATTCCTACCCAACTCTCTGGGAGGTTGGGGTGGAGATGGGGGTGAAACCCACAGTTGTATGTATTCTCTCCCCACCCAGAAATGGCCGACCCGTCAACGGGATGCTTTCCTGGAATTCCCTCTTTTCACTCACATGATTCGAATAACT
Source organism: Micronycteris hirsuta (assembly GCA_004026765.1). Taxonomy (NCBI): domain Eukaryota; kingdom Metazoa; phylum Chordata; class Mammalia; order Chiroptera; family Phyllostomidae; genus Micronycteris; species Micronycteris hirsuta. The sequence goes on from PVJI01000422.1 coordinate 246,496, forward strand.
ATGAACAAAAAAGAAAGAGTAATAAGTAACTTTTTAAAAAGAAATCCAGTACTTTTGGATATTCTCTTCTTTGGGAAGTTAGCTCTAGTTCCACCCTTCAGAAAGCTCTGTCTACATTGTGCCCACGTGATGGGCTGAAAGTGAACCCCAAACCAGATCTCTTGCTCTCTCTCTATGAATGAATGAGTTCCATTGGGAGAATAGCTAGTTTTGATTTGCTGCCTTGGTAAAAAAAAAAAAAAAAAAAGTGCCTAAAACACAAAGCTGAATTAATGATAATGCCTTATCTATTCTTTTTTTAAAAAAATATTTTATTTATTTAATTTTAGAGAGGGGAAGGGAGGAAGAAAGAGAGGGAGAGCAACATCAGTGTGTGGTTGCCTTTTGTGTGCCCCCTACTGGGGACCTGGCCCATAACCCAGGCATGTGCCCTGACTGGGAATCGAACTGGTGACCCTTTGGTTGGCATGCCAGCACTTAGTCTATTGAGCCATACTAGCCAGGGCAACTTTAACTATTCTTGAATACACATTTCAGAAGCAGACAGGAATGGATTAAAATTCCACTTGAGAACTGGGCAGCTCCATGACTTTGGCTAATTCACATGTAAACAACTTGAGGATCAGGTGAGAAATTTTCACCTTTAAAATTGTACTAACAAGGCTGGTTCATAGTTCATAGTGAAGATTAGACGAGATAGCAGATGTAAAAGTGCCCCAGCTCAATGACATCACACGTGGAGGTAGGTCTAGTGAGGGAGTCAGGGACGAGCCTAGCAGCCTTAGAAGCCATAGGAAATATCTTGTCTTTACCCTAAAAGCACTGGGAGATAAAAGGAGGTTTTAAACAAGGCAGCAATTAATGGCTGTGGCATGGAGAAGGCATCGTCAGAAGTGGAAAGGGTCAAGATCAGAAGCAGGGAGACCAGCTGGCTGTTAGAGCAGTCCACGTGACTCCATACATGACCCTCCGTGATTTCGTGGCTTTTGGCATTGCACCTGCCTCTAATGCCATGAAAGGGCTTTCCCCTCAGGTGAAATGGTCTAATGATGGGTACACCATTGTTACTAAGTTCATTCCTTGGGTCAAATATAGTTTTGGTATTGTTTTGTTAAATCAATATTTATTAAATACTTATGTGCTAAAAAATAACTCTCCTGGCTGAATATAGAGTTTAACGCAGAGATGGCAAGTAGGTTTCAACGATGCACTGGTGGAGCTCATGGTGAGAGGATGCCGGGGCCCCACAGCCTAGAGGGCCAGGATCCGTCAGTTGTATCTGCTGTGGGTGAGGGGCAGGTTGGCAGCATGTGCGTCTCATATTTTCCATCTCCGGCCCCATGGCTCCCAGCTCCTGTATTCTATCTCAGCTCAATCCTGGTTCTGCCCGGACCACATTACATTCAGACAGCTCCCACCGGTCTAGACAGAGTAGTAGACACCTGTAGTTGTTTCCTAACTAGGAACTATTGGACAGTAGCCATTCTTTTACCTTGGGGACTACTATGCTAGCAGTATATTAGCTGACAGGGACTTCCATGTGGGGAGAACATGCTTGATCATGAACACAGAGGGCAGTGAAGTTGAGTGATAAAGAGGCTGATCAGGAGTAATAGTTTGAAGCCCTGGATCTACCTGGAAGCTGTCCTCCAGGGAGAGGCATCCACTTGTGGGGAGGGGTTGGAGTCTTGGAACATATCTCCCGTGGATAAGAGAGATTACTATAAAGGTAGTAATCAGACTAAGTGATTTATGCAAGTTGGAGAGATTTTATAAGTGATGCTCACGCCCCACCTGAACTCTGACCTCTGCTGGGAAGGAAGATAGAGGGAGAGGATGGAGTGCTCAGGGGAAAGTTGGGTTGGGGTGGGGTGAGGAGTAAGAGGAAGAAGGCACAAGAAAGAAAGAGCCTGAAGGCAGTAGATTTTGGAGAAAAACATATATAACTCCGAGCATTGCAGAGAGATGTCAGTAGGGAATTTGCAACAGAATAATCAGAGTTATTGAATTACAAGATGATGCTTAAATAATTTCAGGTGGCGAGACTAACAATTCTCCGTAATTATTAGCAAAAGCCCCAGTATCTAGAGGCATGCATTCTGATGTAATGGACCCAGATTAGCATTACCAAAGAATAATAATAATTTTAAAAAGAGTTGAGTATTTGAGCATCCAAATATGACCAAAATGAAGGCATTTCCCTTACTCTGAAGAGGAGGATTTGGATTTAAGATCACATCAGGGTTGTATGGTTTTCATTACTTGTGTTAATGTCCCCCTGTGGCTCCAGAGATACAAATGGGAATATCTGATAGAGGAAAAACTGGGTGTGGGCCTTCTCCATAATTAACATACTTAGTACAGCATAGAGAATTGGAGGAGTGTGTGAAATACATGGAGTCAACTCCTTCATTGCCTCATTGATTCATTAATTCATTTACTCACTCATTCAACACGTGTGCTGAGAATTGACTGATATGCTAAGCACTGGAGACACAGACATGAGTCAGTTTTCTGTTTTCAATGAGCACAGCGTCTAATGGGGAAGGTGACCATGCACATTAACCCATCATTACACAGTGTGAGAAATATTGTCATGTTGGAAGGCACAAAGTGCAGAGAGTGTAGCCTCAATGGGATAGTACATTCATGAACCTGTAGGACTTTCCAGGCCGAGGGATGGGAAATCACAGGCTGTGGAAGGAGCATGGCATATGCAAAGTCAGAGAGGTGAGAGGCGGGGCCAGTTTGGAGGACCATGAAATATTTTGTGTGGCTGAAGCTTAGGTGTGGGGAGTAATCGCCTATGGTTCTTGAGCTAGATGGAGAGTGGCCTCCTGCATGCAACAGCAGTGCTCACCCTTGGCCAAGCATTGGTGGGGGAGTTTTAAAATATTGATGTCTGGGTCCCAGGCAGGGATTCCAATTTAATAGGCCTGGAGAATGGGGTGGCCACTGGGACCTTAAAATCCCCCCCAGGTGCCTCTATTGTGCAGCCAGGGTTGGGAGCCATTGCTCAAGGAGATGGAAAGTCCTTGAATAACTTGATCAATTTATGTGTTTATAATATTTCTTTGGCATTAATATAGAGACCAGAGACTGGTGGCAGAGAGGCACGCTAGAGATCAAGGGCACTTGTCCAGGTACGAGAAGATGGAGGTCTTAAACAAGACACTGACTGTGAGGAAGGAGGGAAGGAAACAGATCTGAAAGATACCAAGGAGGGAGAATTGGGGGGCTGGAAGCAACAAAAGTGGACACTCCAATTTCTTGCGTAAATGCTAGTAACTCCACTGAGATAGGAAGCCAAGGAGAAGAAGAAAGGTTGGTACATGCTTAGGTGTTAGGGAGACAAGAGTGGGAATGATAGATTGTCTCTTGTTGAATTTGAGGAGCTTCTCTACGTTTCCATCTTTCAAGGCCTAGCCAACAATTTATAGGCTTTTCCAGTTGTGTGGATATCGCAGCTCAGATTGCTCAATATTCATCCCAAACTAGGTGCTTCCTGATATACTGCAGAGGCTGGACAGGAAAAGAGTATTTGCTAGACCCAATATAGCAAGGGTTCTGCATGGTATTTAGGCTCTGTCAGTCAGATGTATCCACGTTCAGTTCAACAGGTGGAAGTAAATCATGATGAGTTGGAAGCCACTATTCTGCTGCTTCTAGTTCTGCTGGCAAGAATGTTTATGCAGGCATTTGGGTTTGGGTTTTTTGTGTGTTTGACGCAAATTAACTTCAACACTGGCTGGAGAAAAATGTCACTGGAAGCATCAGCCTGCTGCTGAGGACCAGCATTCAAATACATACCAAACTAAAACAGAAGGAGAGATTTCAGATTGTTGGCTGTTTGTGTTATTCCTGCCAATGGTCCCCTCTGTCGGGCTAATCCAGACTTGACAAAAATTAAAAGTGTGGGCATGTCTTGCTGGGATGCATCACACACGTCACTCCACCATTTACACAAAACTGACTTTACAACCATTTACAACTTTCAGTGACAAGCGGGAACATATTAGTTTGTTTATTAATTGCTGTTTGGGTAAGTGTCAAGGGTTTATGAACAGTTCCCTATTACGGAGCAAGTGAAAAATGGGCCACTGACATGCTGTTCTTCACCTTCCTTCTCAACTTGGTCCCCATCTTGGAGGTTCCCTGCTTTACCTGCACACTTCAGGCCACACCTGGCTTTTGTGAATGAAAAGATTTTAAGACTCACTGAGGGGTCTGGGGTGGTCTCCAGGTGACTTCTCACCTCCAACTGCCTGTCTGCCCAAGAGTTAGAAACCCCACGGAGAGCCTGCCATCTTCCAGTCTTTGTTAGGGAGCCAAAGCCCTCAGGCACCTTCCCCGATGTCAGCGCCTTGGCAACGCCCTGGTTTGAACACGATTTTAACAGCAGCTAATTCCCTCAGCTAAGGCACTGCCGCAAATGGCTCATCGTTTTACAGGCAAGTTTCAACAGTCGTGAAACCAGATGAGAATATTTGCCCCAACAACAGCGTAGTGGCAGAAAACAGCTAAGGCATGTCAGGGGGACAGCTGTAAGGCAGATAACAAACGGAAGGTGGGATGAATGACCTGCTCGCTGGGGTGATTACTTATTCAAAGCTTTAAGAGTTTCTTAAGGAAACGGGGTTGTGGGCAACTATGGGCATTTATAATGTTCAAGAGGGAGTTAGCACTCAGGGATGATGGCTAGCAAAAACGGGGGCCTAGGTTGTAAGAGGAGTTGTTCCTCAGTTACAAGTCAAGCTTGATGAGAAAGAAAAGCCACCCTCTGAAACACGGCTGGAAACATGTAGGCTTGAAGCAGAAAATTCATCCTTTGCATTTGAGGTGCCACCACCCCATCCTCCCCACCCCCTATGCCCACCCAGAGGTCATCGGAAAGTCTGCTGCTCCTTTGGGTGCTCTAGTGGCTGATCCTTCAGGATTCTGCCCCAGGATGGTGATGGGTGGCGGGAGGGCACTAAGGAACAGTGTGCCTGAGGCTGGGATGTTCAGTCTCTGCCGTGTCCGCCTCTGAAACGTATGGCATTACTCAGACACCTGTCGTTTGCCCTTTAGCCTCTTATAAACCAACCCGCCAATTCCCTGAGAACCACACTGACTTAGGCCACCTCCAGCAATACAAAAGCACAGATGACACAGACTCGCGAAAAGGACACATTTTCCTGCATTCATTTCCAATGAGAGTTTTTGCTCTTTGAAAATCTGCTTTGGGACAGGGTCTTTTAGCAGATCAATGTGACTTCTCATCTTTGGGCTACCAACAAAACAATCTTTTCCCGTTTTCTCCAGATGAAGAAGCAGAGACTCAAGGAGATGACTGAATTTTCCCCAAGTGAGTGGCTTCTATGGAGCAAATCCAGTCTATCTCACTTGGGAGTTTGGGTCATTTCTACTACATTTGCTACCATTAACTCTGCTTTCCCTGAACTTGGGCTAATAAGTCCACGGTCTTGACCATGTGCCTTGTGATTGCATTGCCTTTGGCATCTGTGAGTTTTCCCAACAACAAAGTCCTGTTTGTCTCAGAATCCATGAGAAGCGAGGGTTTCTGGGCTGCCCCTTCTCTCAGATGCCCTTCTCTGGAGCTGCTCCAGGTTTCCCAAGTTTTCCGTGAGTTTCAACGGCTGGGCCTGCAATCACTGCAGTGGCCGATGTTCTTTGCTTTGGTGTAAGGATAAGGAGCTAATTCTTGCTTGTTTTTTAATTCCCAACATTGACAACAAATTCCCAAAAATTTGAGCTGGAAAGAAGTTTAGGAATCACGTATCCCAGTGGTACTCAAACTTAAGTGTGCATTAGAATCACCGGGAGTGTATGCGCTGTTGCTATACAAGTTACCCAAAACTTAACAGCTTAAAATAAGAAAAATGCATTATCTCACATAGTTTCTGAGGGTCAGGAATTCAGGAGTGGCTTAGCAGAGTAGTTCTGGCTTATGGTCTCTGATGAGGCTGCAATCAAGGCGTTTGTTAGCACTGCAGTCATCTGAAGGCTTGACTGGGGCTGCATCACGTGCTACTGAAAGGGCTTATTCCCATGTGGGCCTCTCCATAAAGCTGCCTGAACATTCTAAAGACCTGGCGGCTGGCTTTCCCAAAGCCAGCGACCTAAGAAAGCGCAAGAGAATAACCAAGACAAAAACCACAGTGCATTTTGTAATATAAACTTGGAAGACGCATATCTTCACTTTGATGTATTTTAGTCATCAGACAGACCAATTCTAGTTCAAGGTGGGACGCAACTACAAGGTTTGAATTCCAGGAAGTGGGGATCATTGAGGATTATCTAGGGGTTTCGATGTCAGAGCTTGTTGAAACATGGATTTCTGGGCCCTATCCCCTGGGTTTCTGATTCAGTATATTTGGAATGGGATCCCAGACTTTTCTAACAAGTTCCCAGGTAATGCTGATGCTACTCATCTGGGACACACACTTTGAGAACCAGTGGTCTATCTCTTATTCTGATTTTGTAAATGATAAAATCAAGTCTCACAAGAATGGAGAAAAACATGAAGCAGGCAAGTATACCAACAATTAATAATCAAATACCTACTATGTGTCAGGCACTAGGCAGGAGGCTTTATATACATTTTCTTCTTTAATACACCAAATTTTGTGTAGTACTTACCATTTCATGAATGAGAAAACTAAATCTGAGAGCAATGAAGTAAACTGCTCAAATTTACCTGCATAGTTACTGACAGGGACGGGACTGGAACCTATATCTCCTGACTCTCAAATCAAAGCCAAAATACTTTTTATAACCAAGTAGCCCCCAAATCCACTATTCTATCACAGGTGGAATTATTTTTCTTGAAAATGCATTAACTGAAGTATTATGGCTCTATCACACAAGAGTTGGGAATCACTCTGTAAATTGTACCCACTGGACTGCAGCATATAGGCTAAAAATTAACCTTCGTTTCATTTGAGGACTTAAGAGAGTCAACATTCATGGTGCTTTCTAAGTCTGGTAGCACATGTATAAGAGAAAAAACTGGTTTTACAGGGATTCCCCAGAGGACTCTGACGATTACACCAATTACTCAGAGGACATAACCTCAATCCATTCAAGTGCTGAACTTGCTTGCTGAAGTCACAGTTCCACCGTAACCTTGGCCAGGTCTCTTAAAAGCTCTGTCCCTTCAGTTGATTACTTGTACAACAGAAAGAATAATACTTGCCCACCTCATAGAGTTATTGTGAAGACCAAATGAAGTAATATATGTAAAGTCTTGCAAACTGCCAAGTGCCTTGCACATAGAAGATCTTATTGCTATTAACTGTATTTGTCGATCCAGTATCTGCTTACTTCTGCTCTTTGGTTCTTATCTCCTATTCTTAAGAATGGGATGCTGTACTTTATTGAAAGCCCTTTAGACATTAAAATAATGATTTGATTTTTCTTACATAACAGGTACTTCTCTAGGCAAAATCAGGTACAGTGTAAGAATTTAAAAAATAAAAAATATATATAGGGAGAAAACCAATTCTTACTATATTCATGGCCCTGTGCTGGTTGCTTAACTTATTTGACTTCTTGTAACAAGCCTGTAAGGGTGATAGCAATATCTCTGTTTTAGATATAGAAGCTGAGGACAAGGACATAAGGTCATTGCTGTCAGTAGGAGAGCCAGAATTTTACTCTCTTAAAACTACTCAGCACACAGTCTGGCTTACAAAAAAGGTTCAGTGAATGGAAACTTTCAATATTGCTGATGCATCTATCGGTAATGATCAGGACACATTCCCACTGGGTTGGTGGGCTTGCTGGAATCAGATATTTGGGAATCAGCCACACAAGAAGGACTTACAGATCCTTTCTTCTCAGTGTGGAGTGTGGTAGAAAGACTTCTTCTAGTAGAAGGTCAGATTTCTATTAAGCCTGTTGCTGCTGACTTTCTCCTTTATTATGGACAATATTGGAGCAGAATTTCCCAATGCTGACCACTTGGTAGCATTTTAGCACATCCAGAATGTGCAGTGGTCACTAGGAGGCAGCATGGGTTAACTAAGAACCAAAGTGATTTGGGGCTGGATTATTAGATGTGTAAATTAGAAAAATGCTATAAATGTAGTGCACCCTGATTTCCACAGAATGCTTTGAATCAGATGGAGAAAAGGGAACTGGACACAGGGAGCTTCAACCAGCTGGTTGAAAATACGCAAGAAAATGCTGATGCCGTGACATGTTATAAGGTTTCCTTGTCGATGCCATGCTATTCAACACTCTCAGTAGTGCTTTTGTCAAAGGTTGATGCCTTGCTTATCACATCTAGAGGTGCTGTAAATCTGGGAGGGGCAGAGCGTATGTTGTATGACAGAATAAATGTTTAAAGGGGACATAACAAATATTAATAGAGGCTCATTACATGGATTCAATAAAAGCAAAATCATAAAGACAGAATGGGGGACTGGTGTGTCTGTAGCTCATACAACAGTAACGTGGGTGTTTTTGGTTAATCATAACCACCGTCAGTATTTTTCAAGTTCATTTTACTTAGCTAAGAAGGTAGGTAGTTAGAGAGCTTGAGACAATACACCTCACTCGTGGCTCCCCTTGGGCTGTGCTGACGGATGAGGAGGAGAAATGCAGTTGTAAATTTTCACACAGCTGTACGATGGCTGGAGGTTTTGGCTGCTGCACTTCCAGAGGGATATTGACATATCTTGATGTACGGAAGATGGAAATTACAACTATTAGAGACACAGATGCGGGAAGCTTTTGTAGGACCTGGGACCGCTGGGTCTGAGGAAGAAAGAGCTGGAGGGAGGGCTTGGCAGTGATGCTGAAATGGCCGCTGGAAGGGCGAGAGCCGTTGTGGACCATGGACACAGAGGGTGAAGGTCATCGTGGTCGGCATTGTTGCCTTTACTCCTGAATCGCCTTTATTTTCTCTCCTTTGCCTCTTTTGGTGCATATTCTCTTTTTAATGAAAAACTACTATTGAAATACAATAGACCGGCAGTATGTTATGTGTGCAGCTTGGTGGAGTTTTACAGAGGTATCTGCCTGTGTGGCCCCCACCCAAATCAAGTTTTAGAGCAGGTTCTCTCGTGCCCCGGAGCTGGGTGCTATCCCTAGCTCTGTGACTCTGGGTTAGTCTTATCTGCAGTGGTGTTACATAGGAGATACTCTTTTTATCTGGATTTTTGTCATCCACATTATTTTGAGAGCATCAACTATATTGTTGCGGGAAGTGGTAGTCCATGATTTTTCTGTTGCTTAGTATTCTGTTGTGTAATACAGGGTGGAGCAAAAGTAGGAAAATAATACGATAATTAATAAATAATACAAGGATAAACTCTGTGTTTCACATACTCACAACTGTAAACCTACTTTTGCCCACCCTGTACACTACAATTTATTTATTCAGCCCACCGTTGATTGACGTTTGGGTTGTTTACAGTATTGGCCTATTTTCATGTGCCCTTTTTAGAGCTCTAGTAGCTTGTCTTCTTATAAATATTTATAGTTTACTTAAAGTAATTTTTGACATAAACCCCTAATTTGCTGAAGAATTAGATCTATTCTGTGTTGCTCCACAGGCAGAAACCAGCACTAAGGGTCTTTTCTGGCACATAAAACGTGCTCAGCAAATGCCTGTCTGATGAGTTTGATGAACCGTTGGTTAATTGCTCAGAACCAATGAGTGTAAGTTGGAGGTACACATTTTAGCCCCTATAAGGAAGAATTTTCTTAATATCAATCCAATGAACACTGGAAAGGGATGAATTGTAAAACAGTAAGTTCCTCTTTTCCTAAAAGTGTGAAAACAGAAAATAGGATCCTCCTACAGGCAAGTTAGCATGGTGGACACTCTGAGGGCTCTGCACAGATCTCCCTGGACCCCCTTTGCCATTTCCTGTGCCTCCCTCTCAGCTTCTGTGTACTTTTGCATCGAATGGTCAGCGCTGTAGTCGCTGGGAGCCCAGCTCCCCAGCTTTGAGTTTGGAGAAACTCGGGGGTGTAATTTGCCTTCAAGGGCCCACCTGTGGTGTCGGGCAGAAGCTGAGACTTGGTCTCAAGTCTCATGCTGGGTTGTCCTCTTTCTCTTCCCTTCCCTGCTCCTCCTATCCTATTATTAATTTATTTTGGGAGTGTTTCCTTAATATATCGCTTGGATATGAGTCCTTATCTCAAGGTCTGTTTCTAAAGAACCTGCCCAAAGACATTTGGTAAAGAATGAATTGATCTGATCATGTCTGACAGATGATAATTCAGTCCATTTTGTATGGAAATAGAATGATTTAGAAAACTCAATGTATCTGCCATTCAAAAAACCTAGATTATGCACAGTCCTATCGGAAGTCCGAGTTCACTGTTAAAACCTGGAGGAGCTGAGTTACTAGGCAGTGCTGGGAACTCAGATGGGGGAATCAGCTCATGGAGAAAGAATGTGCTACAAAAATGGTAAGTGCCCTCTACTTGGAGGTAATTGACAGTCCAGATCACAAGATCCAAGTTATATGACTAACTCAGACTCCAGCGCCTATCTCCAAGGGAAATAGTCAGAGTCCATTGGGAAGAGCATCAAAGTTTGTTGAGGTTGGTTCAGGATCCCAGCTAGTGGCTGGTTGCCACTATCCAAGGCAAAAACCTACTCATACTGGCTAGCCAGAAAAGCCAGGACCGGGGAAATTTGTGACTTCAGGGACATAGAGGTGTCCAGCTCTCAACAGAGCTACCCTGTGCTGAACTTGTTAGCAAAACAAGATTCATACTTCTCGTGTTAGGGGAGCAGCAATTTCTAATAAATAGACACCGCGCTCTGGTTAGGGCTGGAGACAGGAAGAAGAAAATAGGCAGGGAGAGATGTTAGGGCTAATATGTGCCAGGTGCACTCGTAGGTACCCTTCATACATTATCTTTAATCTTTACAACTCTATAAAGAAAGTATTATTGACCTCATTTTTCAAATTGGAGAACGACGCTCAGAGAGGTTGAATTAAGTGCCCTAGGTCACTGCTGAGGGCGGAATTCACACACATTGAACAATAGCTAATTGAACAATGCCCTCTGTGTCTGTGCCAGGGGAGTGGTGCAAGTGATCATTGCCACAGGGGTGTAAACAGAACAGACAGAGGTGCCAAACCAACTTTGTAATCAATGAAAACAATCAATCATCCTCATATGTTGCGCCTTAATACCAAGTATTGGGAACTAGAACATTACTTCTCTCAAAGCACTTTTCTAGTTTGTATGATCCAGAAACTTTCCTTTCCTAGTCATAGAAACTCCTCACTGGCCTGGGGCAGGGGAGGATGGAGCAAATTGTTTTAATCCTTTTATCTAGGTTACCTTATTTAACCTTCTCAATAGCAGTGAGGAATGTATACAATCTTTTTATTTAAGAGATGGGGGTACTGAACCTCAGAAAACTTGAACTTTCCCCAAATCTCACAACCTATAAAATAATCTATTTTTTTCCTGATCCTGAGTGTATGTGGATTATTCTTTGCCCATGCTTCCCTCTCTGTCATATTCTTGAAATTATCACGGAATTCATCGATACGGGGCTGGTTTGTTGCTTGCCCTTTATAACTGCTTCTCTGCTAATTGAAGGATTTTTTCCCCCTTAATACATGAATGACTATTCTTACTGTATGTTGCCTACTCAGGCCACAGCCTTGGTAATCATTTGGGTCCTTGGTCAGTCAATATAGGCAAGCAAACATGAAAACTTGGGCTGCAGAATCTGCCTTCAAATTGAGGATATCCAGATAGATGGTGCATACTTGTGAAATACAGATATTTTCAAAGTCCCCTATTATGAATGTGTGCTATCCTGACCAACCAGCACACCTTTATTCTTCTAGAAGTAGAACTTCTCCAGCCCTGACCGGTGTGGCTCGGTTGGGTGGGTGTTGTCCCGCAAAGTGAAAGTTTGCTGGTTCCATGCCCTGCACATGCCTGGGTTGCAGGTTTGTCCCCAATCAGGGTTTGTCCCTCTCAAAGGCAACTGGTCGATGTTTTGCTCCCTCTCTTTCTCCTTCCCCTCCCTTCTCTGTAAAAATAAATATATAAAATCTTTTTTGGAAAAGAAAGAAACAGGCCTTTTCCGTTTGCAGAACTTTGATGCTCTCACTCCAACATGGTTTTAGTGGAGACTGACATTCTCCGCCTTGCCATAGAAGTCGGTCCAGGGAATGGGCACATGACCCAAAGCAGATCAATCAGAATAGTTCCCTGGGATTTTTTGAACTGGAACTGAGATGAGTTTTTGTCAGATGGCAATGCAGGGAAGATAGGAACCTGCATCTTTTGGGAGCATAGGTCAATCTTTGGAGAGAAAGCCAGTTCTGGAGGATAAGGTTGGCATGCGGAGAGAGGCAGAGATCAAAAAGAGAGCAAGAGCACCTGAGTGATGGAGCGCTGATGGTGTCCATGTCCTGGGTCTCTGATTTCAGATCCCAGGTTGGCCCATCATTATATGACCCCCAAATGTCTCCTTGTTGCCCAAGGATAGTCAACGCCATTCTGCTATAAGTGGGAGCTCCTGGGAGGCACAGACAAAGTGCGTCTTACCCATCTGTGTAGCACAGTGGAATTTTGTGCAGCACCTTGAATCATGTGTGAACTCAGGTCCCTCCTACTCAAGGCTGTGTTACACTGATTGGGGAACTGAACCGATTCCACGGGGTGAGAAGTGTGCACAGTGCACCCATGTTGCCGGGGCAGGGCATGGCCGCAGCGTGGTCGTTCTGGAGCCAGCAGGTGCACTTTCCCACTTTAGTGGGAGTGACTCCCTGATCGTGGTGGAGCCGCAGCCCCCTTGAGGCCCAGAACCACAGAGTGGTTTTGGGTGTCATTCCTAGAAGCTCAGCCTGGAGTGTGATTCTTCACTTCTGCCATTGATTCTTTCTGTAAGCGAACACTGACCTTTGGACGATGTCTGCACAGACCTGGGGGCGTCACATTTAAGATTCAGGAGAGCAAGATAGGTTGATTTCACTTCTCTCTCAATATGCTTTTCATTTTCTTCTTCCCTTTGGTAGTGGAGCCAGAATCTGAGGATCCTCATCTAGGCTTCTGGCCCCTCATTCAGTACCAGAGAGTTCAATACCTGCTCACTTCCAACCGTCGTCTGCCTGGAGGACCATGGTCACTGCTGAAGCTGATTCAGACAGAGTCCAGCATAATCATGACCTCCCCCCCAACTCCCCACTGTACTGATGTAACCGTGACATAATGGTCTAGAGCTTCCCTTAGACTGATATATATGGTATTGTAGAACTCTTTTTTTCTTTATATCAGGGTCAAGTGGAGGTATGTGTCTTTTACTTATAGTCTTAAAACGATTCTTAGATGATAATTTTCCTTCACATAATCACAGCGTGGTTTCACATCCTCACAACTGAGCATTTTTCTTTTCTTTTGGGAGGAGGTAACTTGGAATCATAGAGAAATATTAATCATTTTGTGTGGTTTTCTTGATTAAAGGAATTATAAATGGCTATTTGAAAAACTCAAGGAAGGCTCATTCTTGGATTAATATCAGATAAAACTTGTGTCTCTAATTCATCTTACAGAGCAATTGACTATTCTTTAAAAGTTCAAACACAGTAAAATAAGGAAAATGAGAATAATCATGCCGTTAAGCCTCAATTAGTGAGATGTCTCAGGGAATGGGCTGTCCGATCATTAGAGTAGAAGGACTTTTCTTACTAATTTTCATGTAGTATAATTTTGGCAGCCTCAAGAAAGATCCACACATCCAAAGACATTCCCCTCCCCTGGCTCACAAGTGGCTTTGAATTTCTTTAGGAAGGTGTGATGGTTAATTTTACGTGTCTTAACTGGGCTGTGGGGTGCCCAGACATTTGATCAAACATGATTCTGGGTGTTTCTGGATGAGAATAACATTTGAATTGGTAATGTAGGTGGGCCTCATCCAATCAGTTAAGACCTAAATAGAACAAAAAGTCTGACCCTCTGCTGGGAAAGAGAATTCTCTTCCCTGACCGCCTTCAAGCTGGGACATTCCCTTTTTTTTTCCTGCCTTCAAACTAAAACATCTGTTGTTACTGGGGTTGGAGCTGGCCGGCCTTCATACCGGAGCCACATCACCGACTCTCCTGGGTCTCCTGCCTGACGACTCACCCTGCAGATCTCGGGACTTCTCAGCTTCCCTAACTGTGTGAGCCATTTCCTTGTGCTGTGTATATACGACATGCATATAATATTATATTCATCGTATTGGCTTTCTAGAGAATCCTGACTAACACAGAAGGGATCTCCCCCTAAAAGAACCCACATATTCCAGAGGGGAAGCAGGACTCATACCTGCACACTGAAGAGTAACTGATCTCTCTGATTTCATCTCTCTCTCTCTCTTTCTCTCTCTCTCCGCTTGCTCTCTGTGCTTTAATTCACAAATATTTTGTAGCAGAGCAGATATTATTCTCAACAACGCAATTTTCCCCCCAAGGAAACGAAGTAATATGTGAGGTTTTTTGTTTTGTTTGTTTGTTTTGTTTTTTAAGAAGAGATGGTTATCCTGATGTTGTTATCTTGGTAATTACAAATTACTTAACACCTGAAAAAAGTAGCCGCCCAAGGGAGGGGAGGGATCCATTTGAAGGTGGTTATCACACAGCATTTGCTCCCTGCCCTGCCCATCCTTCTCTACCAGCTCCGAACCTCAAGCCTCTCACATACCCCTGGCTGCGTTACTCCCACCTCTTGTCCTGGGTGTGGTGTGATCTCAGGAAGTCTGTCTTGGCCCATAGAATGGGGTTGGGTGCCTGTATCAGACATTGATGCGCCATTAGATCCTCTGGGATCCCTTTACTATTTCTCTGTATCCCTCCCTGGCTTCCTTCTGTTTCCATTTTGGAATGTTTTCACTTCTGGCAGCCCACACCTATGATTCTTCAGCGGAGGTGCCCTGGGCCCCCTGGTGGCAGCATATATAGCGTCTGGGGATGTAGGTGCCTGTCCTGACAGCAGCCCCTAGCTAATGACCAGTGGGGTGGGAGTCTGAAAGCCCAGGTTCTTCCTTCCTGGTAGAATGAATTCCGGGGCCTGGCTTAAACTTGAGTCCCTCCCTCGTCAGGGTCAGCTACAAACCACTCTCAGTAGGACTTATGCCTCCAATCTCACCTTTGCTGGGCTTCTTCCCCTACTCTGCTCTGCTTTCCCACTCTCTGGTTTTTCCTGGGAGCACTTCTTGAAAAATTGCTTATACGTCAGTCTATCAGGGGGCCAAACCTATGATGTGCTCCCATGGCCCCCTGGATATGCCCCTGTTATAGCACTGATCACGATGAGTTGTAAGTCCTTGTCCTCTAGCCAGCCCCTGCCACTGGACTGGGAGATTTTTGAAGACAGGGGCTGTCTGAATCGCAGAAGTATCTCAACCAGCTCAGGTCCTGACAATGGACTCAATGAAAGCTCATGAGTGAATGAATGAACCACGAACTCCAGCTATCAGAACCAATCCCAATGGAAGGTTGAACCCTGGAAAATATCTGGGCACTCACTTCTAGGGAAGCACAGGTCCTAAACAGAAATTGAACTGAATACTTTCCTGAAAATGAGGTGAAAGTGTCACCAGCTGCTGGGCCTAGGACGAAGTAACCACTTCTTCCTTGTGCTGTTCTGTGCATTTTCACCTGCACAATCTTGGCCTTTGGTTGTGAATCCTACTTCCCAACAGGTCTTACTCTTAGAAACATGCGTATGTTATATTTACATCTGTCTTCTTCATTTTTAATTCCTCTGCAGCTTCTGTGTCCAGACTCTTGGATTCCACCACAGGGTCTATATCTGTCTCTTAGCTTCTGTCTCACTGTTGGATACCGACCTGTCTTAGCATTCCACCTTGACCCTTACATCTGCCTCATTTGGTGTGCTGCCTGCTGCTCTCAGAGGTTGCTGGCCTCCAGGTAGTCCCCATCAGTTGCCCTTTCCAGATGGCAGGACCCGAGGTGTTAGATTCCAGTCACAACGCTCCCTGGCCCACATCTCTGTCCCCACCCAGTGCCAGCACAGTGTGGAATGTGGTTGTGACAGAGAAGCACGATCTGTTACCACCACACCATCTCCGGCACGTCCAGGCAGGCCTGGGCAGGTTGCCAGGGGTTTTGTTGACATGAAGGATGGCCCATAGGTTTCCCAGAAGAAACCGTGATGAAGCCTTGGAACTGACACTTGGCCCAGATGGGACCTGAGCAGATTGGAAGGCCTTGCCGCCTTAGTTATTTGGGGTTCAGGAAGTTGGTTGACCACGGGCTCAATTTATCCTGAGGCAAGATACCAAGGCCCACTTGTCCAATTTATTTGGGGTCTGGGTGAGGCACAGGAAGAACAAGTCATATAAAAGATATGAAAGAGCCCGAGAGAAAGAGGGCCCTGCTGGAAATGCAGCCCACCAGCTCAGGAAGAAGGCCCTCAAAACAGGTCTAAGAGGAGAGAGAGCCATTGGAAAGGGCTGTTTAGTTGTAGAGAAAAGGCGCCTAAATCTCATGGGCTGAAAAAAAAGTGCTTGAAAATGAACTTCGTGATCTTAAGTTCCTTTTCCCTTGCTAAGGTGGCGAATGCCATCCTTTCATCAAACATTCACAGGTGAGCTATGAGCACTTGGGAGTCAGGCAGTGCAGGAAATGATGGTGACTTTGGCTGAGCAGTCAGAGGGCAGAGGAGATGTTAATGATTTACAACCGGGAGGCCTGGGGATTCCTTCCACACCGACTCACTACAGATCACAGCCCTGGGAGCTACAGAAGGAATTGCAAAGATGAAAAGGCTCCATGCAAGAGGATCCCAGGAGGAAGGTCTGGGCAAACAAGTCTGGTTTCAAGTTCTCTCTCGTTATCTCTACCACACTGCCCGTTCCAGATCCTCATCTCTCACACCCGCGCAGTTGTTAGAGACGCCAAACAAATCTCCTCTTCTTCCTCCTTCCTCCTCGTTTCCTTCAACAAATATGTATTGAGTGTCTTTTTTGCACCCGTCACTAGGGAGCCAGCAGTGAAGAAAACAGATCAACATCTCTGACCTGGTGGATTTGCATTCCGGAAGAAGTATACAAGACATACAAACAGCATGTCAGAGAGCAATAAGCCATGGAGAGAAGGGGGAAAGGGCGTACTGGTGATAATGGGCAGGGGAGGGGTTGTAATGCTACAGACAGAGGTCAGTGAAGACCTTGCATTTGATGTCTTTATTAAGTGCTTTCTCCGTGCCAGACATTGTGCTAGCCACTGTGTTGGGCATAAATCCTGAATAAAAGAATGTGATTTTTGTCCTTGTAAAGCTTACGGTCTAGTTCCTTTTCTGCACACCTTGAATCTCTCCTTAATGTGGCTACCCTGATGATCTTCCTGCAACATGGGACAATCACATCGCTACCCTGCTGAAAAGCCTTCAGCCCTGGTTGGTGTGGTTCAGGGGACTGAGTGCCAGTCAGGGCACACGCCTGGGTTGTGGGCCAGGTCCCCGATTGGGAGCATGCAAGAGGCAACTAATTGATGTATCTCTTGCACATTGATGTTCCTCTCCCTCTCTTTCTTCCTCCTTTCCTCTCTGTCTAAAATAAATAAATAAAATATTTTAAGAAAAAACCCACACCTTCAATTCTGGCTCCTGAGGAGGGCTAAGCCCTTTATCCCCTATCCCACTCACATTCCAGTCCAGTGCCCAGTCATGGCCATCCTCCCCTTTAGCTAGATAGCCATAATTTGCCTGAAATAGTCCTGGTTTATGCTGTCATTCTGCCATCACTGTTAATAGTGTGCTGCTTTACTTTCAAAAGTGTCTCAGTTTATAAATTATAGTCACGTTCTATGTAATACCCACCCAATGCTTCAGCTAGCTATACAAATGCCACGGTTCTTCCAAAACACACTTGACTTTCAGCTCAGCACTTTGCTCATGCTCTCCCCTTGGTTTAGGCTACCCTTTCCTGCCTTACTCGTCTGATGAAATTCTCTTTATCGTTAAAAACCAACTAAAATGTTACTGTCTCTCTGTCCTCTGGTTTGTCTCACCACCTGCACCCCTCTACTCGACAGCATTATTTATTCCCTCCCCCACATCATCCTTTCTCTAGTACCGTGTGTTCTTCACCTTTGTCTTGGTGTGGTCTCCCCCTCTGCACTGGGAGGCCCACACACTATTCAGCCTCGTGACCCCATGGCAGGGTCTGAGTAAGTGTTGATGAGGTCGACTGCAAAGAGGTTGTGCAGTAGCTGCAAATATAATGGCTTAAAGTTTTAAATGCTTTCGAGGAAATTGCTACAACTTGAAGACAGGATCTACCATTCATTTCTGTCTCCCCCCCAATCTATCACATCATTTCTTCAACATAGGGTGAAGTTTGTGCCCCAACAGTGGTTCTCTTGTTGATCTGCATCTTAATTTTCCAGCTCACAGGTGCTCACTCACCTGTATTCCATAATGGCTCACCCTTCCAGCTCCCCAGCCTTCCCAGGGAGAGCCATTGTGACATGAGCCTTAGCACTGAGTCTTAGGTCAAGGGAGCAAAGAAGAATATTTTCAGCTCAAGGACTGGCGTAGAATGGAAGTGACATGTGGTGTCAACAGTAGGAGCAAAGAAAAAGCACCCCTTATTCAAAGCTCACATGAGAACTTTGTGAAAAGGGAAACATCTGAGGGGAAAGTTTTGGTATCAGCAGCAATTTTTCAAGCAGCTGGAAAAGACATGAGCAATTTTAAGTTTATCAGTTCTGAGAAAAGGAAGAAAATGGAGGACATTTAACTAAAGACTTTAAATTCAGGAGGCCAATGGTTAGAAGAGGGGGTACAAGCAATAGAATGAACACAAACCATGATGCTTAAATCCTGGCCTACCATTGACTAAAAAACACCTGGCCTACTCAATTGAGTCAATGGTAGGCCAGATGTTTTTTATTCATTCCCATCCAGTCATGCTTAAACAATGAATATGGAGTGCCTGCCTTAGACCAGGCACTGTGTGAGGCCTTCAAAATACAATGATGAGTGAAACAAGAGACCCCATCCATACCAGTCTAGTAAGGAAGTCAGAAGACAATCAAGTGGTCAAAAGATAAAAATGCCCATTTTAAGTGGTGGTAAATGCTCTGAAAGAAGCATACACAGGCTTCTATGTGCGTGTAACAATGCTGGGGAGCAAGTCCAGACTTACCTGGGGGAAGAGACGTGTGCATTGTGAGTTGGTGGTTGAATAGGAGTGAACTGAGGCCTGGGTGGGGCCATGGAGATGGGCCTGGCTCCCGAGGTGGAGGTTATAGCATGTGGGAAGGTCTTGGGCCAGAGAAACATGGCACAGAGAGTTGATTTAGAGCCCAGAGGGTGAAAGGAAAGGAGGACAAAATGAGGCTGGAGAGAGAGGAGGGGACAGATGATGCAGTCTGCATTGGTTACCCTAGGGCTTGTGCCAAGAGAATGGGATGACAATGGAGGATTTGTAGCATTAGGGTGGAGTGGGGGCATGGGTAAGATATGAGTAACCTGGTCAGATGTGCATTTTGAAAACTTCACTTTAGCTTCAGGGTAAAAAGATTTTGAAGTGGAGAAATCCCTTAGAAATCCATTGCAAGAATCCAGGTCAGAAATGGGTGAAAGTTTGGACTAAGGAGGGGGCTATGAGACTTCCCATAACCTCTCTGAGTCTCAGTGTGTAATTCTATAAAGGATATAATAAGACAAAGCTTAGAATGAGTAAATAGGCAAAGTGGTTCACTGAAAATGCTCAATAGATGTGTGGTCTCCCTTCCTCCTGGCATGAGGCAGGCTATTTGGCCAAAGCTCCTGAGCCTGTTCAGCTCTGCTTTTTGAGATGATTTTTTTGTTGTTCACAGAAGCTACCCTGTGTTTGTGCAAGGAAGTGAGGACAGGAAGCAGCCCAAGACACATTATAGAAAAGTTCCTTTCCAAAATATTTTTGATGTATAAAATATAGACCCCAGGAGCATCTCTCTGCTCTCTCTCTCTCCCCTCTGCTCTCCCTCCCCCCACCCCAACACACACCAATATGAGGTTCCTTACGTAGAAAATGACATTGGTCCTGGCTCACTATAGGGAGGACAAGTGTTCTGGCTAGGAAAGCTGTTGACTCTGGAAAGTGTTGTTGTATCTGAGGCTTCCTTGGAAGCCCCTTCCTGTCTCTTGCAGCCAATCTAGTAATGAAAGTTTCATAGAACAGATCAGGTAACCCAGATAAAGGCCTCTTATATTCATCCCAGTAGGTGCAATATCAGGTAACATGCTCTTCCAATAAAATAAAGAGTGGCCATCCTCCAACTCAGAAGGCCTCCCCTCATTTCATGTGGACAGCTGGAACAAAGGCTTCATCGTTGGTTAGTTTACAAAGTGTGCAGCAGAGAGAGACCCACACATCAGATGGTGTTATTGTAAGTACACTCAGAGATACTTCTGGTTGAAAGGAAAATGTAATTTCATTGTTTTTCCCTGTGGAAGAAACAACCAATGGAGGAAAGTTCACATTGAAGCACTGAAAGTAAATTATTCATTCCTGAAGACGAATCTGGGCAAAAACATTTTGCCAAACTTACTATAACATAAATGATTCCTGCCTTAAAAGCCTGCAGTCAAGAAGGTCACACTTTCCTTTTTTAGATAATGATGGCATTAACCCTTGAAACTGGATTGTCAATAAATAGCTTCCCTCAAAGTGTTCCTGGGACTTCTGGCTGTAAAAACATGTAGGGGTTGAGGTGGTGGGAGAAACTCCAAGTTTTACAGGAGAGTCCATTGGAGGGACCCATGGGGTCCTAGAATGTACACAAACCCACCCACCCAGGAATCAGCACCAGAAGGGCCCAATTCACTTGTGGGTAGCAGGGGAAGTGACTGAAACTGGGGTGAGAGACAAGCAAGCAGCATTGTTCTCTCTTGGACGCCACCCCAACAGACAAAGTCACCACACAACAAAGTATGTTACCCCGCCCTGGTGAACACCTAAGGCTTCGCCCCTTATAATGTAACAGGTGTGCTGAGACAAAGAAATATGGCCCAAATGAAAGAAAAGATAAAAAAATGGAACTCCAGAAAAAGAATAAAGGGATGAGGAGATAGATAGACAACCTATCAGATGCAAAGTTCAAAAAACTGGTAATCTGGATGCTTACAGAAATGACTGAGTATGGATCAAAATAAAGAAAAAAGTAAAGGCAATGAAAAGTGAAATAAAGGAAAATATACAGGGAGCCAACAGTGAAGGGCCTCAAATCAATGATTTGGAACAGAAGGAAGAAATAAACATTCAACCAGAAGAGAATGAAGAAAGAAGAATTCAAAAAAATGAGGAGAGGGAACCTCTGGGACAATTTTACACATTCCAACATCTGAATGATAGGGGTGCCAGCGGAGAAGAGGAAGAGCAAGAAATTGAAAACTTATTTGAGGACTTCTGGCCAAGATGAAGGCATAGGTAGATACAGTTTGCCTCCTCACACAACCAAAAGAAGGACAACAAATTTAAAAACAAAAAATAACCAGAATTGCCAGAAAATTGAACTGTATGGAAGCCCGACAACCAAGGAGTTAAAGAAGAAAAATTCATCCAGACTGGTAGGAGGGGCGGACATGCAGCCGGGGTGGAGAGGACTCATGGCAAAGTGGTGGCTGGCAGAGTGGGTGGTCCCACAGTTGCATGCAGATAAACTGAGAAGAACAAATGCAGAGCAAGAAAGACCATGTAACCCAGGGTTCCAGCGAGTGGAAATAAAGCCTCAAAACCTCTGACTGAAAAACCTGTAGGAGTTGAGGTAGCAGGAGAAATTCCCAGTCTCACAGGAGAGTTCCTTGGAGAGAACCACAGGGCCCTAGAACGTACACAGAACCACCCCCCACCCTGGAATCAGCACCAGAAGGGCCTAATTTGCTTGTGGGTAAAGGAGGATGGTGACTGAAAGTTGGCTTAGAGCTGAGCAAGTGGCATTGTTCCCTCTCAGACCCCTCCCTGTAACAGGCACATCAAGACAAAAAAATATGGCCCAAATGAAAGAATAGATCAAAGCTCCCCAAAACTTAAAACTAAGCGATGAAGAGGTAGCTAATCTATCAGATACAGAATTCAAAACACTGGTAAGCAGGATGCTCACAGAAATGGTTGAGTATGGTAGCAAAATAGAGGAAAAAGTGAAGTCTATGAAAAGTGAAATAAAGGAAAATGTACAGGGAACCAACAGTGAAGAGAAGGAAACAGAGACTCAAATCAATGGTTTGGAGCAGAAGAAAGAAATATTCAACCAGTACAGAATGAAGAAACAAGAATTCAAAAAA